>ML781743.1:439808-453368 GCA_009831015.1 Picea engelmannii | reverse complement strand
GGCTTAATGTTTAAACAACCGTTGGAACCGTATGTCAAACCCATGCGCATGTATAGTGGTCACATGGTATGCCAAACTGCACACATATAACAAACAATTATAATATGGTTACGGTGATAACCACCGTAGCGCTGGTCGCATACAATATAACACATGACCACGAGCCGGGGCTTAGCCCCGACCCGGTCCACGCTCAAACATACATTACAACAATGTTAAATATATTGATTTGCATATATATAACAAGGAACATGCGTGGGCGCGCCGGTTGGGCAGCCTTTCCCAAAGCTTTACCCTACCCCTGGAGGTCACGGGGTCGACTCCTGCTGAGTTCAAAGGTTTTAACCAACAAGAAAGTGACACATGGCGGCCTTTGATTGGGCCACGTGTCGCATTCCCATTCGCTGCCAACAAAACACGTCATATGCCAACTGCCTAATAATTGTCTGCCATGTCAGCGTACGGCCTACCACGTCAGCATACGGCCTGCCACATCATCTGTATGGTCTGCCATGTCATCGTCCGTATAGACTGTACAGTCAACATCCCTTTTTTTTACCTATTCACCATTTTGAACAGAACGCGATATCTCTCGCTCCCGACGTCCGTTTGAACCCAAACAAGTTGCATTGGGTTTGCAACAACGAGGCCTACGCTCTCGTCCGATTTGAAGCAATTCTGAGCACTTTGAATTTTTGAGCAAAATTTGATCCCCTGATCATTCTTACAAGAACCTTGTATCCTTTCCTTGTTTAGATGCAACTAAAATTTGTCTCCCATGTTTAATGTTTTATCGATTCTATGTTGATCATGTCAGGCCTTGTACTTTTCCTATGACTTATTCAATGTCTCCTATACTTGCAAATGGATTTTCCTGATATTATCAATGAATTTTTTAGCCTTGAATTCTTCTCCTGTGGTTTCTTCCCTCACTCCTCCTTCTTGTCCATATACAACATCTAAGGGAGAAGGTGGAAAATACCCAAAGAAAGTTTAAAAAAGGGACCCATTGGTAGAAGTGTGGACTACTCTGTTATAAGAGTGATAAATATAAAATCAAATTTTCAACCTCGATCTTTGGATTCTTTAGATTGTAACCCCTCAAAATATGAACCAATGTCCTAATCGCTACTTCCATATGCCCATCTATATGTGGATGAAAAACTGTGTATATCTTCAACTTAGCATCCATATTCTTTCAAAGTTTAGTCCAAAAGGCATTAAGAAATCTAGTGTCTCTATTTGAGATGATGCTCCTTGGTATCCCAAAGTGCAACCAAACCTTTTCAAAGAACATGGTTGATGCATATTGTCCCTTGATGGTCTTCTTACAAGGCACGAGAATGCACATCTTGCTAAACTTTTCAACTAGCATAAATAGATAGTCATGTCCTTTTTATTGTTCTTGGAAAACTACCCATGCAATTCATGGAGATGATCTCCCAAGGTCTAGTAGGTACATGTAGGGGATGGTATAAACCTTACTTTCTATTACTAGGCTTTCTGGTACAACAAAGTATGCACCCTCTAATCAACTGAGCTACATATTCTTGCATTCTAGGCCAATGCACATACCTTTGTAAGCTAGCAATTGTCTTCCCAACACCAAAATGCCATGAAACTTTGGAGGTGTGAGACTCTATGATAAGCTATAATATTTCACCTTTAGAAACACAAAGCTTGTCTAGCTTATAGATAAACCCATATTGGGGATTACATTCATCCTTTCCATCAACTTCTTCTACATGAACTTGGCCCTGTAGTTGTTGAAACTCCTCTTTAAAGTCCTCATCTTTTGTGTATGCCTCTTTGTATGCATCATGGGTGAAAGGGTCCATGTGTATACGAGTTCCAAAAGCTATGATATTGGATGTGGGTGAAATTTAAAGCATGTATTCCAACTTGTTAGTGTTTCCCTTCTTATATTTGATGATTAGATGAAATTATGGTAAACCCCCTATCCACTTGTAGTGTATAGTTTGTTGAAACTTAATTTGGGCTTGTAAATACTATAGTGGCTAGTGATTAGTGTAGATGATGGTCTCCTTTCCCAATAGATAGTGCTTCCATTTCTTAACAACTCAAACCAAATCATAGAGTTAGTTTTCATATGTAGGGTAGTTTAGGACTCCACCATGACACATTTAAGAGTGATATCATACTGACTTACCTCCTTGCAAGAAGAATGTTCCCATAGCATACCCACATGCATCCGTATTCACTTCAAAAGGATTATGAAAATTAGGCAATGTAAGAGTTGGTTCCTGATTTATCTTTCATTTTATCTCATCAAAATATTTCTGCTGATTATTCCACACTAGAACTCTTGTCGCTGGCTATTATGTCATGGAGTGGTGCAACCGTAACTGAAAAGGATGCTATAAATTTCATAGGTGTCGTGATACCCCAAAAAATATCACCAATTTAGTGAAATTAGTAGGAATTTTCCACTTGAGGATGACTTCCATATTTGTGAGATCTATCTTGAGTTCACCTCCACCAATCACATACCCTCAATATTCCAATGACTGCTGGGAAAATTCACATTTCTTAATATTTTATAGTAGTTGATGCTTTTTTAGAGTCTATAACACCTGCATGATATGTGATATGTTCTCTTCCTACGTAGAGCTATAAACCAATATATCATCTAAGTACAATTTTACAAATGAATCTAGAAAGGGAGGAAATAAATCATTCATTAAATGCATAAGTGTAGCTGGTGCATTATATAAACAAAAAGGCATTGCCAACCATTCATGTATACCTTGAATTGTATTGAAGGTGGTATTCTAGGTGTATTCTTCTTTAAATTGTACTAGGTGGTATCTTGATTTGAGATCCAACTTGGTGAAGTACTTGGCATGTTGCAACTGATCTAGAAACTCATTGAACTTGGGAAGAGGGTATCGATTGTTGAGGGTGAACTTATTCAAATATTTATGGTTGATACACATGATCCAAGTCCCATGCTTCTTGGTTATTATGATGATAGGATACCCACAAGGTGAGGCTCTTGGTCGAATGACGCCATACTCAAATAACTACTGCAACTGTTTCTTTACTTTCTCTACTTCCAAGATAGGCTATTTGTACAACCTAATGTTTAGTAATGGGGAGTCCAACAATTGTATCTCATGCTCCAATTTCCTCTTAGGTGGAAACCATTTAGGCTATGTAACACTTCTTTGTAAGTTTTCAAAATATCATCCAACTAACATTTATACTCTTTAGCACACCCCTCTAGAGATGCCTTTACTTTGGATAATATCATCTTAAGAAGAGTAATACAAACTTCCTACTAGAACTAGTCATTTTCTTGGATTAGTTAGTACTCACCAAAGAGATATTGGATTTAAATTTATGTGCATTGATGATGTACTTCCCATCCTTGATCAAACAATATTGGTTTTCTCTCCTCATGAAAATTTCATCCCTCGTATACATGTAAGGGATTCCAAACACTACACCACACACATCAAGTGGTACTAAATCTACCTCTACTTCATCAATATAGTTTTCACTTATACCACATTTTATCTTACTCTACTTAGTGACATTGAGCTATGTATCCTTATTTACCCATCCCAATGGATATGGGTGAGGATGGTCATGAAATTGCAATCCAAGTTTGTTGGACAAATCCTCTACTATGAGGTTGGCCCGTGAACCAGAATCAAATAAAGCATCCACTATTGACTTCTTTACCTGGATCTTAATATGGAAGAGTTTAATAATCTCCTTCTCTTCCTTAGGATGGAGTCTACTCAGACTCACCTCATTTTTCATTGTGCTACATACAATCTTTCATCTACATATGAGTTGTTTTCTACCTTGTTGCTTGAATCCATGTCTTGCATGTTCTTCTTCTTAGCATCATTCTTGTAGTTCTTTAGATTCATCTTTGGATGTAGATTCCAACACTTATATTCAATGTCACCATCATTATTACAATGTTTAAAATGGTTGTTTGGATCATTGCATTGTTGTGTAGTGGATAGTGTCTCCTTGTCCTTTCCTTTTCGATTCTTCTTTCCCTCCTTAGATGCATCTTGGTGGTATTTCTTCTTGGAAACACTTGGTTTTCCTTTATTTTAACCATATTCTCTAGATATTGTGCTTTCACACATGCCTCATCATTTGTCCTAGGTTTAAGGAGCATCTTTTTCTTTCTTAAATTATTTTGTAAACCACCCAAATACTTGAGTACATCCAGGCTCTTGGGAGATATACCCAACAAAATGATCATTTTTCTAAACACGATGATGTACAGTTGCACACTCTTCCCTTGCTTCTATTAGAATTAATGAAAATGGATCCATTGGCCCTCTTTGTACCCAAACGGGTAGAACTAGGACTTAATGATCCACCTAGTTACTATGGGATAACCCTCTAGCTTAAGCATCTCAATGTGAATTCCCACCAAGTTTTGGCATGGCCCTCTAAATCCAGCTGGGAAAATGAAATATTTCTCTTTTCTATGTCATGAACATCGAAATAAACTTCTAACTATTGCAACCATTCATTCAAATTAACAATATTGATCTCACCTTTGTCATGTTTGATGCCCATTTTCACTTACACTTTAAAAGGAGATTGGGAAGAAGTGATGGCATTGGAACTTTGTCTCTCTTTCTATAGCCTTTTTTTTTTTTACTTTTTTTGGGTCTCTATTATCTTTAGATTTCCCATCCAATATATCTTTTGAGTTAGAGCCACCAATATCCCCAAAGGGCCCAAAATTGTTCTCTAAAGCCGCCATGAGAATGGCCATGTTGTGATATATGTTAATAAATTGTGCTTCCAGTCTTGAAAATTTCCCTTCCAACTCATCCCATGGATTCTTACTATAATCAAATTCCATGGCTAGGGTTTTCATACTTTACACCATTTCCTATATCCTACAACATCTGACAAAACCCTCAAAGAAAATACTTTGACACCATATGATTCATAATGGATCAATATACAATTTGTCAACTATTTTGGTAATTTCAAGGTGGAAAAATTGGAGCTACTATCTTGTAGGGCCAATGTTAGGGACATATCCTAGTTTGGTAATTTGGGGTCTAGAACCTTCTAGATCCTATTTGAGGCCTTAAACGAGCATTTTTGGGGTAAAAAAATTGTGAAACAAGTTACCAAGCTCTTAACATTGTTTTACACATTGAGAATTTTTAAATGACATGAAGATCACCTCAATAATATTTTGTATGTGAAAGTTATGCCTCCCACAAGTTGACCTATCATATTGACCACCATGATATTGAGTGGATGTAACATTAGCTCACATTACTCACACATGTGGATGTAGTCATGTGTGGAATTTCAAGAAGATTCTATAGTGTCTAAAACCCTAACATTAATTTGGGTTGAGGCATGCAAAAAACCTAACCCTAACCCTAGATGACTATGATGATACATTAAATATTGGGCCACTAGAAAAGGAAGGTGTTGTTGCATTATGTTGTCATTGATGTCAAAGGATTGATGTCAAAGAGTTGATGTCTTGTCATAGTATCATTGATGTATTGATTGATGGCCTATGTTGTCATAGATGTAATTGATGTCAAAGGATTGATGTCGAGTGGTGTCAAAATTATGTGCTGGTTGATAGGAAGAAGTTGTATCATTGATGTCAATTCATGGCTGATATGAAGTACCAAGTGGATGAACTCCAAAGTGGTCCCCTTATGGTGAAATCCCTCACAGAAAGACACTTTGTGAAGTCCAAATGGTTAAGTGGTTGAGTCATCCTAGATGTGTGGTTAAGGAACCCAAGGATTGATTATGAAATATTGTAATGAAGATCAATGAATTTGTAAGTGAGACTATTCTAGATGGATAGTGATAGCCATGCCATTTTCGTTGATATATGGAACATCACCTAACTCCTCACGGTTAGAGAGTTATGGCCCTGTGAAGTTGGAGAACTCTCATGTGTTGTCTAGAAGCCCCTAGAAGGTCAAAGAAGTCAAACTATTCTATAATATCCTAGAAGAAAGTTTACTAGTCAAAGTGGTTAATCATGGGTTAAGTGGTTGCAACAAGAAAACAATTAAAAATAATTTAGTTGCAACTAGAAGTGGAGAATTTACTATTTGTAGCAAAGTGGGTTAGAAGTGGACAAGTGGTTAGAAGTGGGTTAGCCCCAAAAGAAGGAAGTTGGTTAGATGAGGAAGCTACTTGGAGAAGTATAAATAAGAGAGCAAGGGTCTCTTATGAATGAATCTATTGAGCATATTGGATATCTATTCTTTGTGAAAGATTCATTGCAGGTACTCATGGACACATCAGAAGTTTTGTAAGCATGAAGGGTTGATGAAGAAAGTTTCAGAGTTTTAGAATACTGAAAAACCCTAGTTTCTGAGATGTACGCGAGCTAAAAATATAATAGGGTGCATACATACACATTCTATCAGTATAATAGGGTGTGTACATACGCGGACTGAAAGTATAATAGGGCACATACATGAGGGAAAATCCATAATAGCTTGAGAAAGTGCTGGTGCCAAGTTCCTGAAGTCTGAAGCAAGTTCCCAGAACAATGGTCTATTGGTTCAAATATGCCAAAAAAGATATGGTATGATTAATGTTGTTTTCATGCTTATATTTTCTCATGGTATGGTGAATGCTTGAGGCATTCTTTGTATGGTTGTATTGATGTCTGAATATGGTAGCTGGTTGGTTGATTAGTTCAATTATGTTCTGATTGAGATATATCCATGATCTATGATGATGTATGGTTGAGAAGCATGCATTGGTTGTTGGATAGTATTGGATATGGTTGTGTTTTGGCTATGGCATAGATTGGGAA
This sequence comes from Picea engelmannii, assembly GCA_009831015.1. Lineage (NCBI taxonomy): Eukaryota > Viridiplantae > Streptophyta > Pinopsida > Pinales > Pinaceae > Picea > Picea engelmannii. The sequence continues at coordinate 446,551 of ML781743.1, read as the reverse complement.
GTGACAAGAAGTTTTCAGTAACAGATCACAAGTGGATGTGACAAAGGCAGAAATAATTTGAAGGGAAGAAGTTGGGAAGTTTCAGAAACCCTATTTTCTAAAGGTGTACACAGGCTGATAATGGCCCAGGGCATGTACATACACGTTTTCCAGTATAGGTAGGTCACGTACATATGCTAGCTGTAATATAAATAGGTTGCGTACTTGTTGACATATTGGTATCTGTTTACAAGCCGAGTCTTGTACTTAAGGATTGATTCCTCTTCTCAGTTGGTGCTGAGATTTGCAGGCTGAGTCTTGCATTGAGAGTTGGTGCTCTTTTGGAGTTGTTTCTCTATTCAGTTTTTGCTTAAAAACCCCCAAGGATTGTAGTCCGTAATATAAAAGAAACATATACATATATCTTGTGTTTTTCTTTTCTTTTCTTGTGGTGATGGTTATTGATGATGTTTGTTGTTGAGATATGTTTACATACAACTTGGTATAAATAAAAGTAATGAATGATGAGTAAATGGTGATTGCTAACTAAGGTGTTTTGTAAAGGAGTAAAAATATCCCTACACTGATTCACCCCCCCTCTCAATGTGGTCGGTGTGTTCAACATTTGGTATCAGAGTAGGCCTTCATCATAAGAATTACAAGATTGAAGGAGATCCATGGACACACAAATGGATGACCATGTAGATGAAGTTCCCCTCTTTGATGAGACGGATTACTCGGTACAGATAATAGAAATGAAAGGGTTTTTGAAGGAAAAATGAAAAGGTATTTGGAATGAAACTATTGGTGGATCAATTCCCTTGAAGAATAAGTCAAAGTTTGCAACACAAAAGGAATCAAAGAAAAATTATGCATTAGCTGTCAAGACCATTTTTAATGGACTCTCAAGTTCTGTCAAAGAAAGAATGGGAGAATGTACTTCCGCCAAGCATCTATGGATGAATCTAGAGAAGGTATACCAAGATAAAGAAGACAATCCCATCAAGGAAAATGAAGGTAAAGACTATCCAAAATATTCCGATTACAATACTTCTAGTGAAGTTGAGTGTTCTCTTACAAATGAAGCAAAAGATAAAGTAGAAGTTTGTATAGATGAAGAATAAGAGTTGATGATGTTTAAAGAAAAACTTTTATTTGAGTTAGGTGATATTAGCATGGAAATAGGACATTATTCAATTGCTTCTGAGTATCTTGAAAAATGCATAAATGGAGTCCTAGAAAAATATTCAAAGCATATTATGGAATTAAATCAAATTCTCAAAGAACAAGAAGAAAGTAAAAAGACTCAATTAGAAGAAAAAGAAGAAGAGATCAAGATACTGAAGAATGATCTAACTAGTCAAGTAGAAGAAAGGAAGAAGGTAGATGATGAACTTAAAAAAATCCTTGAAGATCTTAAAATCAATGTAAATTTAAGGGCTTAACTTGAAGAAGCTAAAAGGGTAGAGGAATTATTAAAGAATCAAGTAAATGAAAAGGAAGAGTCATGCCATAAGTTGGAAGCTGAAGTTGTTGATCTCAGAAAGAAAGTAGAGAAGTCAAATAATCATACCAAGTTCATGAACAGTTCAACAATCTTGAATGAAATCTTGGATTGTCAAATATCACCAAATGATAAATCATGTCTTGGATACAACACGTAAGCTACACATCTTCAAGCTAGAAATTCTAAGAAGCATGAGGTAAGTCCTTCATTCTTAAAAGGTGGAAGCAAATATGTAAGTCAAGTACCTACACAAATCAAGGAAACTTTAAAAAGAACAAAGAAAGGAAGACATCAAGAAGCCATCTTTACACCCCAAAGTAAATTCATAAGAGAAACATCTTCAAGGAGGACACCAAAACAAAGGTATGAAAATATTTTACATGGTCACTGCTTCTCATGTAATGAATATGGTCACAAAACTTTGGATTATAGAAATTATGCAAGGAAAGATGTTGGAAGGTTTCATAACACCCTAAGGTGTTGGAGATGTAATCAAGTGGGACACATTTCTACTCATTGTCACACCATGAGATGCTACATCTGCAGTGGGTTTGGCCACAAATCCCAGGGTTGTTGGAACACAAGAAGATAATCCATGAAGCGTGCTTCATATAGAATGACAAGAAGAACACATGAAGCTAGGAAGGAAGAAAATGTTGAAAATATGGAAGCTCATATCTCAAGTTCTGAGAAGCTAGGACACCTTCATAAGTGGATGAAGAAGACTGAACAACCAGAATATAATGATAGCCATGAGGCAAGCTCAATCTTGACTTTTTCTGAAACATGCACGAGCTCCCGTGGGAGAATTAATGTACATACGTTGGCTAACCTTTAACAAGGTCGCGTACATACAGGAGTTGTATATGGAACATGCCACATATATGTGGTAAAAACATTGAAAAGAAGGCTATGAAAAAGAGTTGCAACATGGTTTGATGGTATAAATCTATTTTATAAGGTGTGACATGGTTTGTTGTAGGTTTTATTGATTATATGATGGCATATGTGTTTTATGTATGTGTGGTTGAGTGTTGAAGCATTTGCTTGATGTCTATCTTGGATGCATGGTACTAACCCTAGAGTGTGGATTGAGGCATTTTCTATTGAGGAACATGGCTGGTTATGACAATGATGATATGACATGTTGTTTATGGGACAATTCATGTTAGCTAGAGATATATCATTGATCCATTGAGGCATGCTCTTGGCACTTGTCTAGAGGTGTTATTGCTGCATTATACTTGTTGTCTTGAGGAAGCTCTATTGTATTACATGGATGGAACATATGTGAGCTCCATTTATATATCTTATGATGTATTGTTAGAGGCATATTTGTTGTATGTCTTGGTGCATGCATTCATCATGTGGTTGAGCTACATATTGGGACATGTAGTTGATGAGTTGATGAGGTGGCGATGTTGTGCATGATTGATGAATTATAACGTGATGCATGATTGCTACAGATTTGATACATTATTTGAGGCACTTTCTATTTGTATCATTGGCCCATAGATTGACGTGACATATGTATAAATATATCTTGATTGTGGTACATCTTATTGAGGTTTAGTGCATGGGTGATGCACTTGCTTGGTACTGGTGGTGCTACACGTTCAGTGCATGGTTGATGCACTTATAGATGGTATATGATTGTGGGTGATAGTACTTGGTTAAAGTACATCATTGGTATTACTTGTTTATCATATGCTTTGGTTCATGATGTATGGGATAGTTGAGACACTTATTGTGGTGCTTGGTTGATACATTGATTGATGCTTAATGGTTGAGATACATTTCTTGACACATGGTTTGTGACACTTGGTTTATGATAAAGGCATATCATGAGTGATATGGCACATGGCTGAGGTACATAGCTTATGGATGTTGGAACATGTTTGGTACATGGATTGGATGCATATATTGATGAGGTCATGGTACATACTTGGTGATGTTAGTACATGATGAGACACATCTTGGTGATGCTATGGTTCATGGTTTGATGCATGGTTTGACACATGATTGAGGATTGTTAGAGGCATTTGTGTTAAAATATTGTGTAACTGCAAAGAATATTCTTATCCCCTTTTGTGGATAAAGTAAAAGATAAAATATATTTATTATTCATTAGATCAATCTCCTTTTGTGTATTGATCATGTCAGGCATTGCAATTGACCAAATCCCATTTTGCGGATTGGTCAAACCCTAATTGTAATATGAAAATTAAGAAGTCGCCCCCCAGGCAAATTAAAGTGGTTCTAACCACCTAGAAAGACAAGTCGGCCCTGCCAGTGAAGAGACACCTCCTTTCAACACTTGCCAGTTTGTATAAATAAAGGAATCCAACCACTCATTTGTTCACTCACTCATTCGATCATCCAGAGCACAAGTTTGGTAGCTACAGTTGGAGAAGAAGGAAGAGAGAGAGGTGCATTACTTGGGAGAGGATATTCTCTATTATTTGGTTTATTGTCTTAGCATTGTATTGGCTATCTATATTAAGGAAGTTTTGCTGGGTTTTCTTCCCCATGAGGGTTTCCCAGGATAAATGTTGTGTATATTGTGATTGTGTTTCTCTCAGTGATCCTATCTATGCCATGGTTATCTAGTAAATTGAAAAGTAACCTAATAATAAATTAAAATTTAACATGGTATCAGAGCTAATCTAAAGAGAGCATATTTCATAGGAAAAAGAAAAACATCACCGTTGTCGTACAAGAAAATTAGGGCTTTTTATTAAAGAGGAATTTCAACCCAAAGATCATCTAGAAAAGTGCACCCTTGCCTAAGGAACTCATTGGCACCTTCAGCGCACCTTTTCAGTGGATAGAACTCCCGAAAAGTGAAACCCTAGTTTTCACCAGTACCAAAAGTACTAGAAAACTAGAAGTAACAAGAAACCAGAAGTACCAGAAAACTAGAAGTACCAGGAAACCAGAAGTACCAAAAAACGAGAAGCACCAGTCCAAAAATCCGATGGTCAAGTTTGAAGGGGAAAAAATTGGATTTTCTGAAATCTAACCACACCATGCTACTCGCCTTAGCCAATTGCACCTCTTGGTAAGTTCAAAATTCAAGTCTGAGCATTTTCATTTTTTGGTCATTTTCCTAGCTCCATGTAAAAGATGTCTGCAAGCACTAAGCTTGTTGACGAGCTAGAAGGTGTGGAAAACTTCCATGCCTGGAAATATAGGATTGCACCCATTCTTGAAGAGAGTGACCTAGCAATATTCATTAAAGATAATGTACCAGAACCCACTAGTGCTTTAGCTAAAGCAAAACAACAAAAAGACACAATTAGGGCCAAAAGAATCATTGTAGATTATATCAAAGATCACTTGATTCCTCAAGTGGCCTCAAAGAAGACTCCAAAATAAATGTTTGATGCCCTAACCCGATTATATGAAGGAAGTAACATTAATAAGAAGATGAATATAAGAACTCAACTCAAGAACACAAGGATGCAGAAAGGAGAAACAGTTCAAGAATATTTCTCCAGAATATCACAAATCAAAAAAACAACTAGAAGCTAACTCCGCAAGAGTTCTAGATAAGAAGAAAGATGTTTTAAAGATCAGATGCTACAACTGTCAAAATTTGGGACACATTTCCTATGACTGTCCTCAAGGAAAAGGGAACAGAAAGCATCAAGCACACGCGGCAAAGGAAGATGAATATCCTCCCTCAAAGAAAGCTTTAGTAGAAATTGAGGATTATGTACTTTAAGTTGAAGATAGTTGATCTGAAGAAAGATAGAAAATGGTGAAGTCCGTGGAGCCTCCCCACACAAAAACAAAAGACAAGTATTCATGTTTATTTTTAGTATCTTGTTTACTTTAATACTTTATCATTACAATTTATATTTTTGTGAGAATGTTAATCAACCTCGTTTTATTTCAGTGTCTATGCAGATTTAAGAAGGAAGTATCAAAGAAGAGGATAAAGAAAGAGACAACATATTTATTTTAGGTATGATCACTCATGAGAGTTACAAAGGTATGTGTTTATCTATGATAGTAAGGGAAAATTTGGTAATTTCATAGCTAGAGTGAAAAAAGAGTTCAAAAGTCTTATTCATGATTAGGGTTTCAGATGTGTACATGGTTGAACAAGTTTTGCTTAAGAAATATGTGTACTACTCTGATAGAAATCATGATATAGTTTTATTTTATTACTTCTTATTGTTACTAACTGATTGGCTAAGTGACATATCTCATAAATCATATTGTAAGTAAGTTTACAGGTCCCAGAAGAAAGAAGTTATGCCTTGACTTGCAAAAGTTAGACAACATGAGAAGAACTTATGATATGGTGACAGTCAGTAAAGACCAGACATTATACAATATTTATATAGGAGAAGGAAGCTCCTAAATATGCAGAAGAAAAATGTTCAAGATGAAGAGAAAGATGGATACTCAGATATAGTTGATGAGATGTAGGTAACTATATGTTGCTCCAGTACCATTCTTATAGATGCAGAGGGAGCATGCTGATCCAGTATGAAGTCAGAAAGAAATAAATGTTTGAACTCAAGAAGGCACCCATGATATTACAGAAGAAAACTTCAAGGATGATGATTAGAAGCTCTTACTTTGGTGCAAGAGGGAGCTATGTCTCTGAGTTCGAAATGGAGGATCGTGATTTGGTGTAGTTAAGAAAGAAGATGGATGGTGCCCATATATTTTGATCAAGATGAAAGTTATCTAGTATATGGATGGTGCCCAACAGATGGGTAGCATGGTATTATACCATGGAAATATTTTGGACCACAAGAGAAGGAATGAGCAATCCCATAAGTAGAACTTCGTAGAGAAGGAAGAGACCTTCGTAGAGAAGGAAGAGACCTTCATAGAGAAGGATAAAGAGAAGAGACCTTCGTAGAGAAGGAAGAGACCTTCTTAGAGAAGGGGAATGAAAATTTTTCCAAGGTTGGCCTCTGTCCAAGTGTTGAGTTTTGGATACTCTAGGGACATGCTAGAATACCCTCATAGAGAGGGGTGTGACCACCCTCGTAGAGAGGAGTGTGGATGTTTCTCCAAGGGGCAGAGGTCATATACTCTCCTCTGGCCAATGATTGAGTAGACTGGAACACAAAACTTGACCATGCGGAATGGTTAGTTGGCTCTTGAGGTTTGTGTCGTGATCCTGCGTGGATCATGGAAAGGGAGTCTAGTCTTTCCCAGGCTAGCATATTAGCTTCTCTAGTTCATGTGGGATGACTAGGAGTGAAGCTATGGTAGTAGTCCTCCCCAGTGG
>ML781743.1:380250-396105 GCA_009831015.1 Picea engelmannii | reverse complement strand
CCGAGGAAGAAATATCGGTGTCTGAGAGGGGGACTTTGCGTAAGGAACCTTCATTTTTGAGATGGTGCTTCGAGTCGCAGTGCTGGTCAGTGGAGGCGTTGACAGCAGCGTCGCCCTCAGGCTAGTCTACGATGCAGGTCATTCCTGCACCGCTTTCTACTTGAAAATTTGGTTCCAGGTAATACACTTTCATTGGCAATAGTTATAAGAATTACGAGTTATAATGTCTGTGAAATCGGGTCTCTGCACCGCTTTTATGCTCTTTGTCTGTGTCGGGGAAAAGTGGGAGGAGAGGGAGTATCTGCCTCTCGTGTTAGGATTTTTTTTTTTTTTTTGCGAGATTTGAAACTACGACCACCAGTTGGGCAATTCGTTATTCTCAGACAAGTACTACAGTGTTTATTATTATTATTATTATTAGAACAATGTTTGCGGCTGCCTTGCTATCAAGATTCTCCCATCTATTGAATCTGATGCATATATGGATGACAAAAAAAAACACTCTCGTAGGTATCTATACGACCTGTCCCTTTTTGGCTCCATGGTGCCTGATTGCCCTCATAATAACTTTTCTCAGCCTCTGGCTATAATGGAGAAGCACCTTGTTTCTCATACCTGTGTGAATCCTTGCACACCAAATCTAACTGAAACATTTTCGAATCCTTGCATGCCATATCAGGTTGCAACAAATTCAGACCAAGTATTTGTATGGCTACAAATTTAAGGATTACAATTACTAATATAACGCGTGTATGCTCATTTATTGTTAATTGTAATAGGTTTAATATGGTACCTGTGTTAGGCCATTAGCAACATAAAATTTTGTATTCCTTTCTGACATAGACTCGTTCCGATCTAATAAGTATTTTTTTTTTTTTTGGTTTGAAAAATGGTGACAAACGAACTCCTGGTGTAGTTCTTTAATAATCATAATAAATAATCAGCTATAGACAACTAGTACCTACTGTGTGTATTTATTAGCATAAATTACCAATCATTCAACATATATTGCGTTTAGATTTTTTTTATTTTAGATTGGGTTTAGGGACTCAAGGTAACTAGTACCTGGGGAATGGAGCGCGTACTATTCTTTCCTTAACCAACAATCAACTATGGAACGGTTTTGTGTTGTTGATGTAGCAATCTCAAATCCCTACTATGTGGAGGGTGGAGAAAGATTGAAACCTGCCTCGTATATTGATAATAGAGCCAGATTGAAAGTGAATCATTTTGACCATTGACAGATTTCAGAACTCTGAGAGCTGTGGTTTGACATGTGGAGATATGTCCTAAATCTTTGTGTGCATGGGCTTTCTATTTTATGTTCTTTAACTAGTTGATTTGCACAGGAAATTTCCAGATTTGCTTCCTTTCTTTACACAGTTGATTTATCTTTTCACTTGCTAATGGTTGACCACATGCGTTTGAAGTTTAWACCTTGCATTTYGASACTTGCTAATTTGCATTTGGTTCATTAACAAACTAATTCTTTCATAAAYTTATCATGGTTAGTAAATTTTCTCTAAGTAATCTGAGTCGGTAAAAATCTGATCTTCATAACACTTTGATGAATGGTCTCATGTTTCAACATATGGACATTTTTAATTCCTTTTTGGACTAATTCATACAAATCTGAAATAACTTGGAATATGTCTCTATTTTTGCATTTATTTTTTTTATATTTGTTTTAAAATTTCTGTGTTTGGTTTGCAGGTTAGGCGTAGCTGGAGTTAGAGCTTGGAGTTTTGGGAACTTGGCCCATAGGCCCAGATTTCAAACTAAGACACTCTGATACCATATGTAATAGCCAAATAAATTAAACATCCATTAATTCTACTAACATAACAGTAAAGTTCAATAATTCCTCTATATTGAGCAAATTAGTAAAATTCAAGAATTTCTTTAATTGAGCACATTCRCAACACATTTGCATATAGATTTATCCACAATTAATAAAATTTTATAGAAAAATAAAACAAATACACAATTTTAAATACCTGGGTCTGATGCTAAACCTCTGTTTGTTCGCTTGCCTTGTTGACCGCTGCTGCACTATGTAAACACGGCCCAAAACCTAGTTCCACCCTGCCAACTAGGTAACTTCCTAGCTCCAGGATATCATATGGATATCCTGGCCCCTGTGCCCAAAACCTCCAGCAAACCGGTGCCTGTACTGATCCAATCCGACTCCAAAACGCAACTCCTCTCTGCAAATCCAAGAGATCCCCCTCAAACATTTCCCCAATCTCCCGTAGAATGCCCCTCCCGTAAACCTCCTTCCCCTCCATATTCCTCCTTCACCGACTTCCCCCTCATTCACTTCCCTACCTAACCCATTTATTACCTTATCTTATCCTTTCGTCGTTAATGCCACTTATCCCCTTTATTTATTATTTTATCCTATATTTAATGTCTTACCCCTTTGAATTAATATCTTATCCCTTTTCATGTACGTAACTCTTTTTTTTTTAATTTAAACAATATAACTTATTATCCCTTTTAAATTTAATACCCAAGTTATTGAATATAATAGGTAGTTAATTGATTAATTAATTAATCAAAATTATAACCTTTAATTAGTTAATAAATATTTAATTAGTATCTTTATACCAATCTTGTTTAATTAATACCATGTTAAGAAAATTAATCCCCTAATTAATTTTTACTTAATAAACCTTAAACATTTATTCAACTAGGGTTGTTACACCAAGGCAAGGTTTCCTTCTTTCCCCCATCCTCTATATTCTTATGGATGAAGCCCTTAGCATAAGAATTGACAAAGAAAGAAGACAAAAAACCATTTTTAGCATCAACATAGTTCAAGGAGTTAAGAGAATTAATAATTCTTAGTTCGTTGATGACACCATACTCTTGGGAGGCACCTGTTCAATTATAGCCAACCGATTTAAAAAGGTAATGGATGAATATACATCAAATTCAGGAGGTCTCATCAATGCATGGAAAAGCCAAATTTATACTTGGAATACCAATACTAGAACACTGATGTCTATTGCAAATCTACTCAATTTTCCTTTTGTTGAGAAATGACAAACTTTCAAATACTTGGGAATTCCTATATGCTTCAAGTCTCTTATGTCTGCTTCTTGGAATCAAATCTTGGACAATATTAAAGCTCAGTTTCATTAATGGAGTTATTTCTAGTTGACCCCAACATGAAGAGTGGTACTCATTAAATCGGTTCTCTAAGCCCTACTGATTTTCCAATTCTCCTCAATGTTGGCTCCAATTATGATCAAATCTGCAATTTCTTAGGAACTTAGACGTTTCCTTTGGTAGGGGAACAATCTAATTCTAAAAGGTTTCATCTAGTCAATTGGAACATTTTCATAGATCCAAAAATGTGTGGCTGACTAGGAATAAAAGATCCTTTGGAGGTTGGTCACAGGGAAGAATGAATAATGGAAGAAAGTGATTATTAGTAAATATTTTCTGGGAGAGAGGCTTTGGTGCTTAGACATTGATCCAACGACACAAGGGGGCTCTCAAATCTAGAAATGATTAAGATTCCCCACCCCCCCCTTATTAAAAAACAACTTACTTGGATTTCGGGAAATGGTCATAGCATCCATCTTCAAGCTAACAACACCATGGGGCTTCTTCCCCTTTTCCATGACTCCAACCTTCTCCCCCTCCTATCGTGGCTTCAAAATCAAGGGAAATTGACCTTGTTTGACATTTATTCTTGGAACATGACTTCTAGTATATGGTTGGGTTGGGACCTTGGTGCTCCTCCTCCCCTCTTCTCATGTCTTAGCTCAAAGGTTGCACCCCAATTCTCATGACTTATAAATACTCTAGAGGTCGGGGTTCATAGGAATACTCAGTTAATAATGGATTTGATTCCTTTCTTGCTCGATATATGCTCCCCCCCCCCTTCAACTAGTTGGAATCGTATCTGGAATCGAGATGACCTCCCAAAAATAAATCTCTTTTGTTGGACTCTTGCACATGGAAAGGTTTTAAATGGAGATAATCTTATCAAAAGAGGGTTTCATAGACCCTTCATATGTGCTCATTGTAAATAATCTTTCCAAAATATTGTGCATCTTTTTCTAGAATTCCCTATCTCTCTTTCTATGTGGCAGGTAGCTCTTCAGGATTTATACACAAGAGTTAAGTGAACCTCCTCTATAGGGAATATCTTCAACAGGTGGCACTCCCTGTACAAGGGAACTTTCCATCAAAATATTTTCTTCAAAAGAATGTGGCTGACCTTGACCAAATATATTTTTTGGAAAATCTGGCTTGCCCGAAACAGAGAGCCGAAGAAAAATTCATTCCTTCTTTAGTGGAAAATAAGGCAATAAGCTTACTTTCATAGCATATTAATCGCCAAAAGAAATCTCCAGACACCTTGCAATGTCTATATAACAGTAAAAGGGCATGGCTAAACCAATTATATCTTCTCTCTTCCGAGGAGGCCTGTTCCCCTCTTTGTTCTAGATGGCAACTTCAACTCTCCTCTGCCGAGTTCCTTCAATGGAAAATCTCTCGAAACAATCACATCCTCAGCTTTTATTGTGCTTAGAAGGGAAACCATGGGGTGGTAGGTGCAGATGGGGTGTTGTATAGTCCATGAGGACATTTGGAATTCACTTTTTCTTGTAGCATTGGCCATTCTTCAAATAACCAAGATGAGGCCTATGCCTTACTACAAGGGTTGATTATGGAAAAGGTTCAAGGCATTTCTGACCTCACATTGGTCAAAGATTCCAAATTGATAATTAAGCATGCAATACATAACTCTTTACCGAATAATATCCATCTTTGAGCCATCCTTTGCAAAATTCAAACAAAAATGTAGTCCTGCTGGGAAATTGAATTATTTCATGTCTTAACATAAAACAATCAAGAGGATAATAGACAGACCAACCTGGCCATCAGACATCAATAAGGAGTCCTCTCCATAAATGGATCTCAATTCATCGAAATAATTCCATGAGACACCAATCCCACTCAAAAGTTTTGAAAAGGGGAGGCCACTGGTTCTTATCCCCCATGAGAGGCTTAGATCCTAATGAATTTTTTTTATTGAATAAGGAATTTAGCAAAAGGGGTGTCCCCCCCCCCTTCGAGAACCCCACCTTACACCCATTGCCATCCAATCAAACAATTACAAGGGGAGTAGTCATGCTGTCGTACCATTCCCGTGGGTGCGTGTATGCCATGCACTCCCATGAGCCTTTATTAATCTTCCCCATTGGGATCAATATTTTCCCCAACCACATTCATTCCCTCCTTTGAAATGTGGGAAGAACATGGTTGTACTCCATTCAAACATAGCTCCTGGCAATGATTTCTGAAGGTGGAGAACTGATGAAAATGACTCAGTCTGTGAGTGGGAAATTTATTTCTAAGGGTGGTGAAATTGTGAAGGTGACATTGATAGCATGTGGGGATCTATTTACCTCATATATGGCTTATTTTAACTATGGATTCTATGTTTGGGTGAGGTAATTCAACTCTATTCTCTAATTCTATTTATTTCTTCAGTGGTTCGACTCAGGTGTAAGGTAATGACGACCATGGATTCGAGACATTGGAATAAAAGAGTGGAGAAGTTGGAAGAAGATATGGTAGAATCTCGAAACACAATTCTCTCCTTACAGATCTGGTTCAATGGTCTCTCACCTCATTTACTCATAATTCTAGAAGAATTGGTATCCAAGAGGCAAACTATTTAGAAACTACATGACGAATGCATAACTCTCAAACATCAGTGGGATGAATTTCATGATATACCTCAACAAAATGACACACCAAGGAATTCATATGAATCCTCCTCTATGGAAACAACCCCTGCTCAATTGGATTTGAATGCTCCAGCGCCTAGAACATAGTAATGGTAGCAATCTGGTCCTGTCTCAAAGGGTTTTTCCTCAATGTTTCATTTTTGTTTTTGGGTATCTTTTATAGATTGTACACATGCAATATCTATGAATTTATTTATCAGGGGGAAAATGTAAAGCTGATAACAACAAGTGTAGTGGCCTTTCAACAAGGAATTTTTGATAGACTAGTGGAAAATTTTGAAACTTATGTACCTATCAAATTTTTTTTAACGTCACCTTTTTATTAATAAAATTCCCCCCCTCTCTTTGTAAAAAAAATAAAAAAAATTAAATTAAAAATAAATTATAAATTAATTAATTTGTATTAAGTTATTGTTTGACATTAAGATAATTATTGTATTGTTTTTCTTATTTTATAAAAAAATGATTTTAAAATTTCGATTATTATAAACCATATTTTTGTCCATGCAAGTCCATGATTTGCGGGACTAGCCTGTGGTCTAAGAAACCGTGACCCTGGGGTCTCTAAGCCATCAAAATAAATTGCGACCCAAGGGTCTCTAAGCTGTCAAAATCACATTATCAAAACCAATCACACTAAGAGGATTTGACCATGCAATTATATTTTTCATTGAATATTTGTTCATATTAATTTATGTTTGTAGTGAATGCAATAGTTATAAACAATTTTCTTCTTTTCATATGGTGACATTTTTCTCTCCATACAATTATATTTTCATTGAATATTTCCCATATTAACTTATGTTTGCATTGAATGCAATGGTTCCACGCAACAATAAGAACATAATCACTCTTCATTGAAAAACCTAATCCCTATTCTTAGGGATTAATCTTTAATGATTGTTGTACAATCTCTAGTAAAATAAAAATAATGATAACGACGATAATGGTTAACGTCCACTAAGAACAAAATTGGTTTATCGAACCTTAAGAAAAGTAAGAGATTACTTGGATTTCTTTAAAATGTTATTTCAATGCTTGAAAAACATTAAGAGAAGCGTTCCAAGATTACTAAATTTTTGATGAATTAGAAGGTTAGGAAGGTTGGTATTGTGGCAAATATTTTGAAATTGAGATCTAATTTGGATGTATGTAGGGCACTCTAGGAGAAAGTACTTTTCATCTTCAACGCTCTTGGTGTCACAAATGTGACAGATTCTTTCCTGCCATGGTGTTTTGGGGATTTCCCAATGCCCAGTTTCAGTATGCAGCTCATGATAATTACTTCTTATTTTAGCAATATTGATTCTGTTCTTTACGCTAATCAAAGAAAATAGACACTTTTGATCTTCAAGATTATGGTTAACCACTTTCTTATAATAAATAGTAACAAATAGGTCTAAAGTATTTAAAGGAGTTTTAAAAGTTCCAACATTAAATATATAGAAATTTTGATAACTGGGAAATCAATACAATTATGAAATTTCACTTCATTTATTCGAGGTTTCTCAAATCTATTATTTATTAACTTTCAGTGTTGCCTTCAACTCAATTTCATCCAACAATACAGGAGAATAAATGCCATATGAATGTACTTCAATACCACAATGCTATATCCCTCAGTGCACATTTTTCAAGGCACAAAACACATTTGAAATGTCTTATTATAACATATTATAATATAGCAAGAAATATACTCCTTTATCTTCTAGATATGCTTTAAATCACTTAACCAACTAAGCTATATATTATGCCAATCAAGATGAACAACAAAGGTTGAAATCTACTCAATCAAGATGATAACATAAGATGAAGATCAATTGTGTGCAAGTACACAATATTTGGATAGTTGGAAACTTCGTATATATATACATACATATATGCTTGTAGAGGATCTTTGGTTGAGTGACCAGCTTTGATTAGGAGTGATTTCTAGCTAGAAGAAGTTGGTGGTTGGGGTTTTCTTATGGGTTCCCTAGTTCCCTAGCTAGGTCTTGGAGAGCTTCCTTGTACCGTCTTTGTGATACATTTGTGAGATGTAATTTTAGGTTCACCAATACTTTGCTTTTACTCTGGTTTTACACATGTCAATGCTTTTAAAGAAATGTTTTTATACTGTAATACATAATCTGCTTTATCTATTGTTCCTGGGGAAATTGGTTTTCCATGTTAATAATTCTATTTGCTTGTTCCACCATTGAAATCCATTATTTAAGTTTGTTCACAGTGCTTTTGCCCTACGCTTGTTTTACCCAGGTTAATGTTTAAGGATACTTATAAATTGTCTTTGATATTATAATGTAGACTCTGGTTTGTCAAACGCTCACGAGGAATGAGTGAAATTGGTTTTTCACGTTGATATTTTTGTTTGCTTGTTCCAAAATATGTCCTTTCTGTGTTTTTTTTCTTTACCCTGGTTTTACCCAGGTCAATATTTATAGAGAAATTTTATTTATATTACGTTCATGACGAATGAGGGAAATTGGATTTCCATGTTGATATTTTCATTTGCCTGTTTTTCAATGGAAAACTATTTCTTTAGTTGTTCACAATGCTTTTGCTTTACTCTTTTTAAAATTAGGGCAATGTATATTATGATACAGGATCTGCTGTGTGAAACGTTCATGAGGAATGAAGAAAATTGGTTTTCCTTGTTTGTCAAGAATGTGGAAAACCCAAAGGATTTTTTTTAATTTTAAAATTGATTTCACATAATTTTTTTTAATAGATGTTATAAGATTCAAATAATCTTCTATTTATTTCATTAATGGACTAACCACGTATTGATTAACCAACCAATCTTACTCAAATTTTCAGTTTCATCCCTATAGTTATATTTTTCCAATGAAACAATGTAATGGAATTCAATCACTGTATATTTAATTAAAATAAGTCCTATGAATTATAGCAGCAACAAAGAGTTTGTTCACCGTCAAGGAGATGATATGTTAATGATGACTAATGGTACACAATATTTTTGGACTCAAATAAGTCCTATGAGTTATAGCAGCAACAAAGAGTTTGTTCACAGTCAAGGAGATGATATGTTAACGATGACTAATGATACCCTACTTTTAAACTAATGGTGAATTAAAATCATATTCAAGTTATTAGAGATTATGGACTTACTATCCTACCACCTAAAATTTATGAGGTTGAATACATCGTAGTTTAGACTAATGATGGATTAAAATCATATTTAAGTTATTAAAGATTATGAACTTACTATCCTACCACCTAAAATTTATGAGGTTGAATACATCTTAGTTATTGCATAATTTTTATGATTCTTTTACTTACTCTCCACAAGTTTAGGGGATGGATGATAGTTTATTTTAGTTCATAATTTTTATGATTCTTTTGCCTACTCTCCATAAGTTTAGGGATGAATAATAGTTTATCTTAGTTATTGCATAGTTTTTATGATCCTTTGCTTACTCTCCACAAGTTTAGAGATAAATGATAGTTTATTGGTTAATTCTATTGACATCTATCAAATCTCTAAAATCATTTCCCAAATTCCCCCACATATGTCTATTCCATTGAATTCTACTATTTCTTTAATCATGATTTCTATGTCCATTCCAACAAATTTTAATGTTCTTATGCTCTTCCCAATGCATTCTAATATTATTCATTTGAATCTAGATTCATTCAGAGTTCACAAGAATTTTATTTCAGCAAGCAAAGACAAATAAAGTGATATTTACTACTTAAAGTAATACAACTCACAATTAGACACATATTCAAAAGCAAAATAGCAAATCTAAATAATACCATCCCTTTGGAAAGCATTTTAAAAGCGCTCATGTAAGAAATGGGGCCATGCTATTATTATTCTCTTCCAATTATCATATTGGATAATATAGTAAAATATAACTTCTACTAATTATATTTGGATCATTTAATTTTCTATACTCGCACTAGCACAACCATGATGTTAGCACCCTTGCAAGAGTAGTACTCCCCAAGGTATGTACGACCCCCTTTGGATGTATGTCACTTTTCTTATTTTAATCTTTTCAATGATTTTTATGAAAATAATTTGTATTTATTTATATTAATAATAAAAATGATATTAGAATCCTTGCAAGAGTAGTATTTCTCAAGATATGTAGGAACTCTTTTGAATGTATATCACATTTTTTATTTTAATTTTTGCAATGATTTTTATGAAAGTAATTGTTATGCGATTGTTATTACTATAACTTTCAAGCATGTCAACTTGACTAGTCTAGGGTTTTGAACCTATAACTTCACATAAAGAAATACCTTAATAATATACTTCATATTATTATTATTATTTTTAAATAATAATAATTTTTTTTGACATAATTATCACTTATATAAATAATTAACATAGATTTATCTTTACTCAGAAACTACTATGCTTAAGAAATCATCACATATATGTATATGCATAAGTTACATCACATATCATTTCTACTTCTATATTTTTTTATTTATAGTTATGCATCTACTTCAATTCCAAATTTATTAATATAGGAGAAATATACAAAATTTAGATTTATAAATTCTCAATGTTTTTTTTAATAATAAATATATTAATTCATACTAATAAATTATTCAAATTTATATTTATATATATAAAACTAGAGGATCTAAATTCTTATTCATTTTCTTTCTTAAAAGTTATGCATCTTTATCGTAAAAGATTTGGTTTCTAATTTTTTTCATTCATTAATATTACATACATAAGGAGTATTGAAAATCTCTCCACATCTAAGGTAGATTTTTTTCAATTATTTTTTATTTATTTTTTATTTTTTATTTTTTATTTTTTATTTTTTATTTTTTCTAATCATGAAATATCCACAATCTCTTCCTCATTAAAGTTTAGAATACTCTTTTCTCTACACAACAGAACAAAAAAGTTTTTAAAATAAAAAACCCCGTTTTTTATAACATCAATTTAAGAAAGAATGTTTTAGCTTTTTTTTATAACATCAGTTTAATAAGAAAGAATGTTTTTGAGCATCTGGATTTTTTCTACACACTAATTAAAATAAATTTTAAATAGTAAAATAAACTTACCTATATTTATAAATAGTAAAACAAAATCATCAATACTTAAACATATGAACTTGATTGGCTATGTTATAGTTCTAGATAGTTTTCATAGATGATTGGTGATTACAATCTATTAACACACATTGAATTGAATAGTTTTATTTTAGATGGATTTATCATAACCCTAAATTTGTTTTATATGGATTTATCATAGCCCTAAATTTAAAGTGTTAAGAGGATTAGAATTCTAAAGCATATTAAGAGACAAAAGAAATCAATACTTAAACATATGCACTTGATTGGCTATGTTATAGTTCTAGATAGTTTTCATAGATGATTGATGATTACAATCCATTAACACACACAATCCATTAACACACATTGAATTGAATAGTTTTATTTTAGATAAATTTATCATAACCCTAAATTTGTTTTATATGGATTTATCATAACCCTAAATTTGAAGTATTAAAAGGATTAGAATTCTAAAGCATATTAAGAAATAAAAGAAAAAAATAAATTTATTATTATTTTATTATATAAATATATTATTAACTTTGTCAATAAATCTATTATTTTTTATTATATAGATATATTCTTACATTATTTCATCATGTACTTTGTATAACATTTTATACAACAATACAAATATATAAAGTTCAATACTCTATTTTACAAAGCCATTAAAAAATACAATATGGTGATAAAATCCATAGATGTGTTATGGAAAATATTTGTTGTTAGACAAAAATATTTAATATCTATTGGTTTTAAACATGTTTGTTCACACATACACAAAAGCGTATCTTTCCACTAAGAAAGAAAAATAAAATATTTAGATGAAAATGAATGATTTTACAACCACCTAAATTTGGCATCTAAAGTTTAAGTACTAAAATTTGTATATATTCAAATATTTTATAGATGCATGATGAAAAGAAGAAGACATTAATTTATAAGATTTCTATGATTTGTTTACAAAAATTGACAAAATAATAAAAGTAGAATTTACTCTATATATTCAAATATTTTTATAGTTGTATGATAAAAAAATACATTAATTTATAAGATTTTTATGATTCTTTTGTAGAAAAAATATGGACATCTCCTACATGCACATTGTTAAATATATTGCTCTTTTTGAAAATTTCCTTGGGGGATTTTGTTAATATTCACAAACTTCAAGCAAGGGATAAAATGATATTATACCATGATCAATTTGAACAATATGTAAGCTTTCATATTTGATAATTTGTTAATTCATGTTCGTATGCGAGGCATTTTAGAATTAATTATTTTAGAAGACTTGGAAAGATTTTAGAATTAATTTTTTAGAAGATTTGGAAATTTCACTACAGTGAGTTTGTTGATAAAAGGTAATCATAGGTAGGAAAGTTATGAAATCAAGCCCAATTTCATGCTTTCCCAAGGATGAAGAGTGAAAACATGACGATAAAAGCAAGAAAAAATTAAAAAAAGCCTCACTTGATTAAAACATCAACACTAACTATATCCTATATCCAAATTTATCCATATACCTTAAAAGCTTTTCCATAGAAGAAATGTTAGAGATAGATCACACTGATATGATTAATAAAATCATGGTTGATTTGAGTCTTGCTAAGTTTGAGGTAGATGAATTATCATTAACCAATTTATGGACTTCATGCATGCCTATAGAGTTTGAATAACCCTTCCATTGAATGCCAATTTGGAGTTATTCTTAATATGAAATACTCCATGCTTGCATGCAAGACATAAAAAAAAATCTAAACTATGATTAAWTTTTTTTTCTAAACTATGAGTTTACTATAAAAATCATCTTGATTTACATTTTTCTAGATGACCAAAAAACTCATTCATATCAATAAACAAAGGCTTTGKATTATTTTCACATAAATAAGGTTGTCCTCTCTTTTACACATCCAAGGATTTTGAGGATGAATGATATATCTATGGCATTATGTGGTTTAGAAAATGAATTGAACATTACAACCTCTCAACAATATATAATAAATTTTAGAAAAAAAATATCAATTGTTGGAAATAGAAGGTAACATATAATAATATTTATTAATTAAATATTTTCATATAAAGTTTCTATAAGTTTTTCCAATTTCATTACAATAGTTTTTATTAATAATCTTATGTATCACTGCTTTAGTGGAAGTTAGATATGTTTTTCTTTCAAATGTTTGGCTTCTAAATGATATCATCAAAGTGGTTAATTTAAAATAAAATATCATGATTGTTGATATCAAGAATAATCAAATTATCTACAAAAACTCTAAAATCACTATGTAACAAAGAATGCCCACTTTTTATTTAAAAGTCGAAAAGATTATGATAAGAGCAATTTATCTTCAAGAACGTTAAATAATTATGAGTAATGAAGAATGACCCACTTTTATGCAAACATTGAAAAGATCATGATAAGAACTTCAGCAGGTTAAAAAACATATTGCATTAAAAATTGCATGTTGTAATGAAAAAACATATTTGATATTTTTTAAGCATTTGCCCAATTATTTAGTTGTAATTAATATTTTGTTATGATCCAACGCCTTAAAAAATGATAAAAAGTCAATGATTGCAATCCATTTTGAGGGGGAAACCTCCTTTTATAATATATCCAATTCATAATACACTATGAGATGATATAATATCATCCTAAGACTAAGTCTGTCTGTTATATATATATAGGAGACAAAAGGTAAAATTATAATGAAAGGTTGCAATGAAGGGTCCTAGCCGACATACAAATATAACACTAGAAATGTAATAATTCAATATATAGGGCTTAATAAGGGGTATTATATATAACATGGGGCTTTGTCTAGGGATTAACATGCCTCTCCCCTTGAAACACATGTTGTCCTCAACACTTGACAACCATAGCCGTGTTTGCCTCTTCCACTGATAGGTTCTTCCATTTGATGGGGTACTCAGTAATTGCTCAATTTCACAACTTCTTAATCCCTATTTCAAGTGTTGTTTCAGGTTCTAGTATGATTTTCCCTTCTCCATTAATATATGATAAAATAGTTTGCACTTAGATCTTGTTACTAATTATCTTCTTTAAGAAAGAAACATGGAAGATTGGATATACACTTTCTGGTCGTAGATGGATAACATGGGCATGATCTTGAGTAGGTGGAAGACCCTTAGGCATCTCTCCAAATACCTCGGAATGATTGTTGATAACTTTTTGGTATCCATTCGAGTAGAGACTATAGATGTTTGAACATTTAGTGAGCACAATTGTGAAATTGCACCATGGTGTCCCTTTTTGAGTAATTTTGTCATGCTGTTAGAGCTTATCATTTTAGAGGGTTTTCCTTGGATACCTCTAATATCAATGTCCTCGCCTTCCGAGGAAAATCTCATGAAAAGATCTTGGAAATTAAGAGCCATTGTTCCCAATGATTGTAACCATTGGACCCCTAATACAACATCAACACCACCCATTTTGATGGAAAACATGAGACTATTCAATAAATACTCCCCCATATTGAGCTTAATACGATGGCACTTCCCAGAACAATTTATGGTACTTCCATATGTATTCGTTACTTGAAAATTTAGTGTTGGATATAAAAAGAAATTGAGATCTTTTGCTAATTTGTAATTGAGGAAGTTATGGGTACTACTAGAATCAATCAACACTATTACCTTTTTCTTTTTGATATATCCTTCTATATTGAGGGTTTGTGGAGTATTGATGTTGACCAATGCATGACAAGATATCATTGAAGTAGTTTCTGCTAGCTTTAGATCTTGTGATGGTTCCAATTCTTGATATTATTCCTCTTCATTGTATATGTAGAATACTTTCTTCTCGCCGCATTTATGTGCCTTACTGTACTTTCTACCACAAATGAAACATAGTCCCTTTTCTCTTTTTTCATCCATTTGTTCAATTTTCAACTTTGTCAGTTGTAGTGCGCTTGTCTTATGAACCCAAAAATGATCTCTGCTTCCTATGTTTGCTTCAATGGTAACTCGTGTGTAGCCTTATTATTGGATTGAACATGGCGATCATATTGCATAGTTTCTACAATATCTATAGGATGTATTAATAAAATCTCATGTTTAATGTCTTATTTTAATACACCCATGTAAGATTCCAACAAATGTTGATCATATATGTTTTTTTCCACAAAAAAGCATAAATTTTATTTCAAATAGGAAAGAAATTTTAAATTCTAAAGAATGCATGTATAGACATACATTTAGTCTATCATTTCTCCCTATCGAGGAGGGCCCAAGAAAAATAATTCATAAACAAAACTCCCCTAGCAAGGAGTGCATTTGCTTCATACATACAATATAAGTAACACACCACCACTTTTCCCAAAAACATGAACTGAGGTGGCCTAAGATAGGCCCTGCCATAATATCTAAAAATCAGCCTGGAACCAAACAGACTGGCAGCAAGGGATAAAACAAAATATGAAGAAGTCAGAAGATAGGAACCTATATATATATATATATATACAATCCAAAAGATGACCATAAAGCATGTAACATCCCCGACCACCCAGGCTAGGCCATTCTACTCCAGAAAATGCTCTGATACCATTTTGTAACATCCCTGACCACCAACAAGATGAAATCACGCTACCTCAGACACACACTGTCTCCAAGACTGATACCCAAGTGACGTACCCAACTAGCCAGGTTGACATCACCCCTTGGAAACTTCCCTGTTCTGATATATATATAATATATATATATATATATTATATATATATATATTATATATATATCAGAACAGGGAAGTTTCCAAGGGGTGATGTCAACCTGGCTAGTTGGGTACGTCACTTGGGTATGAGTCTTGGAGACAGAATTTAAACAGACATAAACACTCTGCTCATACACCTATTGATGAAGAAGAAACATTAACACATACATGCAATATATACAGGCAATTCTAAACATCATTATAACCTGTATACTAGATACACAAGATACAATGAACAAATAATTGGTACTTATATTTTGATTGAGAATGTAGCGCACCCGCTACGCCACTTTCTGATACTATGTT
>ML781743.1:360192-378127 GCA_009831015.1 Picea engelmannii | reverse complement strand
CCTTGAGCTCTGATACCATATGTTAAGAACCAAATATCAATATAGCATAGAAAAACCTCAGAATAAGTACTCAACGCCTTGAAAAAGAGAGAAATTCAGATAATAAGCCTCTTCGAGGGGGAAACCTTCTTATGCGCACATAAATGTTCAATTACAATATGATTCAAAATGAAAATGTCTCCTTGGTATATATAGGAGACTAGGAGGTATAATTACAACTAATGGAATAAAGCCGACATAAATAAAATAAAATTACTAATGTAATATGCCCCAACTAAGGGGTAATGAGCCACTATTTAGGGCTTAACAATGAACTCGTGGGGATATGGCCAGACGAAACATAAGCAACCCGCAGAGAACATGTTCAACAATACATCAGTTTGGGCTCATTGCAGAGGTTCGGGGTGGTTCAAGAATTCAACAATGGCATTCCAAGGTGATCATGTGCTTGCTTGGTGCACTGGTGCAAAATATCCAACCCATCCCCAATACAATAAGAATTCCCACTTATAATTGCATGTGCATGAGCTGACACATGGTGATCATGAAGCACGTTCCTCTCCATTTGGAATTCGTACCTTTTCCCAAAGGAACTTAGGATATAATCATATCCCACTCACAACATTTAGAATAATAATACATTATTCTATTAGACTTAAGATATTAAGCTTAGCCCCTCTTTCCAGCCTCTCAACCCCCTCCCTTACCCAGCCTAGTGGAGCTTAGTCCCCCTTTCTCTTTTATCGTGGTTGGTCTACACGTAGCGATGTATTTAGATTAAATATATGAGTATTTGCACATATACACTAATAGGCTAACTGGCCTTTGCATCCATGCTCTCAAGCCTAAACATCACATAATCCTCCTAGCTTATTATAATTCAACTCACCAGCCTACCAAACATGTTTACAATTCATAATTACAACTAGGGCTCTGCCTGGGGATATTACAACACCCCCCCCCCGCCTTATTTTTGCACTGTCCTCAGTGCAAATTGTTTATACATATACAATTAAAAAATTCTTCAAAATGGCTCCAATCTTTAGCTATTGGAAGCATGTTATCCACCTGGTGCTCTACTTTTAAGCATCAATTCTGGTGTTCATACTACAATTGGAATTCAATTTCTCTATTCCATAGAATAGCTTTAGGAAGAATTCAACTCATTGTTCCTTATTACATGCTTCAATTAAACCTCATTGAAAGCATCGACTAACTGTAGATCCATGACGTTCCACCCAAAATTAGATCTCACTGGTGATAAACTCTCAATAGCATATCACCCCCGAGTAGGGGCTATGAGTCCATCAGGGAAATGGCTTCCCAAGATAACCACGACCCACAATCAATATCAACATGGTCTAGGGAAAGGTACCAAACCTCAACAACACTCCAACCAACAATATATCTTCCCCACATGCCTGTACAACCCAAGGTAGTATGCACCTTCACTGTCCAATAGTTCATCAGCTGCTCAAGTTCCCTTCCAAGGCTCTAGCACAAGACAGACAAGAAGTCTCAGAGCACCATGGCTCCAGAAGTTCCAACTACCCTCAAAGGTCTCCAGGTACCCTTCAGGCCTCATACCGGGGAACCTATCCCCACACTTCTCCCTCCAGGTCTCCATCCTTCTCCAAGGCAACCCAAGGAGAAGTGTATAGACACCCATATCCACCGGGGATCCATAGGGTAAAATCCATTGTCTCCAATCAACATCTTCCCCAGAGATACTCTTTGCAATTAACATTCCAACTTTAATCAATATCATCTCATATGCATCACACACATGTAGTTATCATGAGATAACATAAAATAATTCATTTAGGAACTCAAACTTAGTTCAAAGGGGATTCAACTTTTCTCCAAAACATGAAATTCTATTTCATAATTCTTCTTGGTTGTTGCCATATTAGGAATGCATCCTTCCTTGTGGTTTTCCACAAGCACCAAACTACATACTATTTTTCCTGCAATGCTTCATCTTACATACAACCAACAAATTGTCAGTATTTCATGTACATCATAATTCAATTGCAATATGTACAAAACCTTATGCAGTGATCTTAGAATTGCCTGCACCTAGAAATTCAATCACAATTACCAAACAATTTAACAAAATAGAATGACTCATCATTCTATGCATATGCATGTTCATAATTAATATCTATAAGTTCATTACTTATTTTTCTGAATATGAAATTTTTTTGTAGTCAATGCTTACATGACTACTTGAATTGCAACTTTCCTGTTACAACTTCTAACAACTCCTGGAATGTTCTCAACTGTGGGAGTTAACAACATTTATGTTGTTAGTATATTTATTTCCTTGCAATAATATATATATATATATATGCATGCACTCACAAAACACATTCAACAATTTCATTAAAGTATACAATTCTATCATGTATGTGTGCAACTCTGCCACTTACTAGGCCTGAGTGCAACTCTCAATGTATATCTATTCAACAGACCTTCGTATTGATTTTTAGAATGATCCTTATCTAATTCATGTATCTCACCATCCATAAATTGGAAATCTAGCCAATGTCTTGACACATTCTCCACACACTTCCCATTGTCTTCTCGATTATTTGGATGCCTTCCTTTTTGACCTGAACAATACACCAACAATATAATTCTATGGTGTGCACTAGTGTTAGAAAAAAAGTTGTAGTCCAAGTTTTATTTAAATATAGGAAGCTTTTGGGTATTTGTGTGGTATATAACCTTTCCATATCCAACCATGTCCTGGTCTCATGCATGACTAGTTTTCTTGGCATCATTCCTATAACTAGTTCTTATCTTTTATTTCTTTGGTTATCACCTCATAACCAAATTAACATGACATGTTACTATGTTAGTGTGTGCATTATAAAGCTAAAAAGATTTGATATCTATAACATGCCTCTAGCCTTTACCACACCTAGTGGTATCTTATTCATGTTAATGCATTTAAATAATACCATATTTTGTATTATAAAATTCTGTTTGAGAAATTCTTACCTGAATTTCCCTTTGGAAATTATACAAAATTTCAAAAGAGAAATACTTACCTGCATAGTTGCCATTAAACGTGTTTGATGTTACTTGATTAGTTGATGACAGTAGAAGATCTCAAGCCTCTTTATTAGATTTATAATCAACACTTTATCTTTCTGTTTCTTTCTTCCATATGCAACAACACTTGCAAACATGCAAACATTCTCTCTTTATGGCCATCCCAATAGGCCGTAACATACTTGTTGCTATAGTAATCGCAACAACCTCTTTCTTCCTGAATCACTTCTCTTGTTGATCCTAGAAGTCTTCAATTCTTCCCGGATTCCTAATTCTTTTTGTGCTCTCAATGTAATCATTGTGCATGATTGTTTTTGACCTGAGCACTTTCTAGTCAAATCACTCTTGGCTACCTTTGCTTTTATAGCCAAATGCTAAGCTGATATTAACCTTTAACTTTCATTTATTCCTTGGATCCTTTTATCCCAACTCATACTTGGATGAATTATAATTCCAAACATGTTGTCTTATAGACTTTGGATCTTCAATATCCAGTTACACTTTGGGACTGAACTTCTTCAACTCTTTCCTGATTGACTACTATAGTACTTGAGGTTTTCTTGTACTCTTCTCTTCTCTTTGCCAACTAGCCTCAAACTTGACTTTCCTAGTCAATCTCTAGCATACTGTAAGGATGCACATATGCCTCCTTTTCTAGATGCATAGAATTAACTAAAAGTACTTATTTTACCTTACCATCATAGATTCAAGTGATACCTCCAACCTCTCGGGTTGTCACTCATGGCTCTATGTCACTTAAGATGGATTCTTGTTAGGCACCATCTCCGCTGCATTCAAAACCATGCATAGAACCATTTTCTTCTTCCTAGTTCCTTATTGATTTCTCTTTAGAAATCATTTCACTTTAAAATTATTCTTGACTTGATATCTCCATGTTGTTATGGAAATACCTTCAACACCTTTGGAGTGCATCAACAATCCTCTACTATTCTTGCTTTCCTTCCTGGAGTGTTGTCATGCATTCCTATTATCTTGATATCTACCTCATGATTTATTTTTCCATTGTCTTAGGATGTTCATGGACTTGACTCCATCCAGGAGTCTTTCCTTGTCTACTTTGCATACTTGCAACCACATATTATGCTGATATTAATTTTCAACAATCCATTATTATTTGGATTCCTCTAATTCAACTCCTACATGAACGAATTATATTTCCAGTCATGTTCTTTGAGTAACCTTGGATAGTTAACACCAAATTCTTTCTTGAAGCAGTTTGATTTAGCCTTTTAATGACTGATCCTATAAGCATTGGTATTATCTTGATGAATTATTACTTTCTCCTGTCTTGACCCATTTGATTCTTCAACTTGACATGCATATTCAACTTTTTCATGCCATATTTGATGACCTTCATTCCATGCTTCCAATGCGCATTATGATAGCAATAATGGAGGTTCTATCTCCAAACTATAGGACTAGTCCTTATAGATATTGTCACTTTCTCCATGCATACATTATTTCCTTCTTGATCAAAATAATAGCATTTTGATATATATCAATCTGTATAGATTTGGTCTTCCCACTATGTACTTATTTATCGTAATATTCTTTAGTCTTGACCTTGATCCTCTTGTGGAGTATTATTGACGTGACATTATGTACTCAAGTTCCTATGTTCCTTCTTGATATCAGGTCCAAACTCTTTTATATTCCAGAAAACAGTCCTGATCTCCACCTAACATTCACATTTGATGTGCAAATATTGTCACTTGGAATATCTTCCCCAAACAAGAATTTCATTTGGGGTTTCCATGCTGCTTATTGAACCTAAAATCTGATCCAATGACTTCCAAAATATCTCAAATGTAAAATGAAGAATTTTCTATGTCCTTCTTCCTTCTTTCTTCTATTTGAAGATATCTCTAGCACTTCTTTTTTTTGGTGTTGTAAATGTAACCATTACATTTAAAAACGAGCGTACAACACATTTTGTTAGCTAGAACCACGATATACCATTTTGGTATTTGTTGGCATAGGGGTAGACCTAGGGTTCAATGTGTCAACAAAACCCTAACCATCGGCCCTTTCAGCAACACCTGCGAAGCAGATGAAGTCTCACCCGAGGTAGAGGCAGGGGTGGTTGCAAGACTCAAGTGTCTACAACCTAGATGGGACACAAATACGTGATTACAACACTTAACAAAGCACTTATCAGTTGATATTCATCAATATTTAACCCTTATTCACATCGCATGTTGAAATCCTAGTTACATAGCAATGCAGTATTCAACAAGACCTAATACATATAAGCACTTAACATACAGAAATAGATCAGATCTAGCATTCGTTGACATTACTAAGAACTAAGCTATTATATCATATCCATATAACATATATCATTGCACTAAGCATACATCACATCAATAACATAACAACTATAATGCACAAAGCAACCACAACACATGATATACATGGTTCACCCTAGTGTGGGGCTACGTCCACCAACTCTTCTCTTTCTTTATTGTATTCTTTCAATCTTCTACAAGCACATAGCCACAAGAAACCACTCCGCATAGGATAGGAGATCTACGCTCACCTCACTAGATCCTCCTTCCTCGAGCTAGGTTTAAGCACAAAGCCTTCTTACAATCTTCACACAAGCTTCTTGCAATCACTTGCACTTAGCTCTACAAGTTCTTAACACATAGTATGCACAAAGCATCCACAACTGTTCACACTTAGCTCACCAGCCACATTATACATCTAGGTCTCTCTTACTTACATCGCCTAGCTTTCTATTTATACATTACAAAAGGGCCTAAACATGAGTAAACCCATGGGCCAACATCCCATACCCGTTACATAAACCCTAAACCCAAAAATTCCCTAAGAAGGGGCCGAGATCTCGCAATCCCTACTTCGCCTTGCGCTTTGCCTTGGACCAGCTTGTCGAAGTCCCAAAATTAGTCAAACGTGACCAAGGTTCTCCAAAACTTGGTCAAGTGCCAACAAGCCCCCAACACTCACCTATGACTTGTCCCGAGTCACTCTGATCTGGGTAACTCTACCTCAAATGACTCGAGTTTGGCTCGAGATGCTTCGACCTGTTCCTTCACCAGATCCCCCTACTTAGTGAACTCTTGAATAACCTTCTCCGTCACAGGTCCTTCCAAGCACTATTCCATTATGGTGACCACTTGTTCCAGTTCTGCACCTCATCCTTCAATCTCCTCAAAAAGTATGCAAGTTGCATCCTGCACTGGCTGGAGTTGTTGGGTCACTTCCATGACCTTACTCTGTATTGCATAGACTTGTTGCTGAACTATGCATTGTTCCTGGGATCGTTTCATCCTCTCGACCACTGGTAGTGGCTTCAACTGTGCTTGCACTGTTGCTGCTTGGCCTCCTGAAGTTGTGAATCTAGTGTCCTTAGTTCAAGGTCCTCTGCAAGGCGCTTGTAAGTCTGCGCACTTCGATTGCTGAGTTGCTTACATTCTAAGACCAATGCCTTGATTCTCCAGACTATGCTTCAGGCAGTTTCTTCTCTCTGGTCTCACACTTCCTGCGGAGTGCTTGGCACTTCTTGTCACTCCAGTTCTGCTATCCTCTATTGGAGCTACTGAATGGCTTCAACAAGATTCCCTACTTAACTTTCCACTAGGTCTTCTTCCATCTGTTCCAAGCCCGTCACAGAGCGAAGTCCTCTAGTGACTGCCTTTTTAACTCCAATTTTCTCTGCGAGCAACTGTTCCTTTTCCTTCTGGATCTGCGCTCTATCCTCTGCAAACTTGGCTTGGATGTTGTATTTTTTCTTTTGCGCAACCCAACATTGTTCTTTGGCTTCCTCTTTTTCTTGCTTTGAGGCCTCTGTGGCTTGTTCTTTTTCTTCTTGAACACGATGAAGGTGAGCTTTGGTTGCATGTTCTATTCGGCGTAGCTGGGAAGGTTCATCTCCTAACTCTGTTCCTTTTGATGACAGGGGTGCAGTAGACACTGCGTGGATGGAGTAGAGGGCTTGTTGTACCCCTTTCAACTCTGCTTCAATTATTTCATACATGGTCTCTTGTTTGGCTTCATTGCACTGTAAGATATCTTCTGAGGTATATAAGACAATGACGATGATGAAATCTATGCCATCCATCGTGAGCATAGTATGCATCTTTGGTTTAGTATCTTTGGACTTCTTCCGCGATGTAGGTTTCTTGGGGGAAACCTTTCTTTTCTTGGAGGTATGATATTTTTCAATAGGGTCCCTAGGAAGTTTTACTTTGCCTTGTTTATGCTTTTCTTCTTCTCCTTTGTCTACTTCGTCATCACCTCCCCCTCCAGGTGAGTCTGAAGAAGTCTCTTCTAATGCACTATTCAAGTCATGTACCTCTTCCTTTTTCATCCTTCTGCTACTGCTGGGTGCATCATACTCTTCCTGAGTAACCACCGGACTTCTGATGAGGTCGAGGTCATACAGTTCTATCTGGTCGACTGGTATAAGGAACTCCGCAGGCCATTCCTTAGTGATTTCTTCCATGTCCTCCTCTGTGAGTTTATAGTAACTCTGTAGCTCTTCTTTGTGTTCATCTCTTCGCGTAGTAATATAAATAAAATGTCCATCTGTGTGGAACTTCACAAATGGTCTGAACCTGTGCAGGGTGTTCGACGTCATTTGAGGGAAAGACTCAATAGCCCCCTTCAACTGCAGGTAGTAGGTGTGGAACACCGCATTTGACTTCCATTTTTTCGCTATATCGCTCGAATACCGGAGCATGGTGAAATTCACAACTAAGGGTTCTGGTGGCTCAATCTCGGGGAAGTTCGCACCTTTCGACATTTCCCAAGCAATGAAAGTGATGAGGATCAATAACCAACTAAAGTGGAACTCGTAGCCCTGATCTTGAGATTCGCGACAGTCTTTCTCTAACGGGTTGACGAGGTAGCTCACCCAGTTCATTTGTAGCCATTCCATACATTTTCCTGCGAGGTCAACAATGAACCCTCTAAATTGTGTGGGTATGTTCTTCCTTACTATCTTACCAGTGATCAACTGGCAGGCTAGCTGCACTGCGCCATTCTTAATGGAAGCTACCTTGTAGGCTCGCTTCCCTTTTTCCACATCGCCATAGGTATCTTTAATTTTCTGCGCTAGGGCACAATCTACATCCTTCCTTGGATAAAATTATTGTGGGTCTGGTCCTTGCATGATTAATCTGGTGATCTGATGGATCATCGTTAGATCTACAGTGATGCGTCTATCCAACCACAGATAATCACCATGGAAGCAAGACAACAGGAGTTTAACGCACATGTTAACCTCATGATGCCTTCCAAAGTGTGGTATCTTCATCACGTTCAGGATAATGGACCTCACGATGTCCATAGTCCATGGCTGGGGGATGATCTTTGACTTCTTCCCCTTGGTCCTAGTCAAATACTTGTGTGGGGTCAGCATTCCATGGTTCTTGCGATCTACCAAGTTGAATTCATTGATCTTCAACGTCATGATTTGTCCTAACTGCAATCTAACTGTGCGTATCCCCTTCGAGAGGTACAGAGTGATCAAGGTGTAGTCAAAGTTCCTCAAGACATTGTCACAGCTCACCGCGCTAGCTAGAGGTGGGATATAATCGGGTAGGATAGATGGGATGAGCTTCACATTTTCCAAGTCATCACGATGCTTGGTTCATTTCTCTATCACAACTTAGGATGGTCTAGATCCATGAGTAGTCGATGAGGATTCTTGCACTCATCTCATCGACGAGGCTTGGACTCCTATAGATATGACCTTCTTAGCCATGAGGTCTATGAGGATCTCTTCGACGGATTTTTCTACTTCGCTTAAGTCACCCAACATGCACGCTCAAGATCAGGTATCATAGGTCAGTGAAAAAACAATCACGGTAACATAACAAATGGCAAGCTCTCAATATGCACTGCGCGAAAGCAACTAGTTCTCTATGGGCTTGGATAATCACAATTGGAAAAAGTGTTCTCGGTACAATGCTTGAGGGGATAAATAGACAACGTCGTAACAAACTCCTCCAACGAGCAGGAACACCTCAATCAATGAAATTCCATATGTTATGGCGTGGTCCCAACGATCTAATGGTGATATTTCTGGCCATAACTGTGGTTTGAGCCGTTCTGGAGTGTCGAGCTAACGGTTGGGATGCCTCCAATAGTCATATTTCTTTGCTATGGTGAAGTGCCAATATTCATTGTTCTGATATCCCGATGAAGTTCCATTTCTGCAAACCTTACTTCTGTGAAGTCCTCCTTGGAACTTTATGTAACTTTTCTAACTTTGCTTTCCTCTTGCTGATATTTCTGGATTTCTTTCCTGAAATGTGAGTCACTGGTTTCCTCTTTTCATTATCGTTCTTGTCTCCTCTTGGAATAGTAACTTCGCACTGCTGCGGGTCATTAAAGGGTTTTGAGAGTAATACTTCTTCTCTTTCTGGGGTATATGCTCTACTCTCTTGTACAGACAGGTGTTTCAAGTCTTCCTATGTTCTTTCAAATTCGACGTCTATATCTCTGGTCCTTAGTAGCTTCAACTGGTCCTCTTGTTCTTCCAATAAGTGCATTATTCTCCTAGCCATGAAATCGCTTAGTACTTGTTTTTTCTATTCTAGATCCTCTTCTGCTTGTTTCCTTCGTATCTGATCTTTTTCAATCCAGGTTTTTCCTAGCAAAATAGCAAATGGGGCGTTATTCTCAACAAATTTAACGATCTCAAATTCTTCCTCTGTCGAAGTTCCATAAGAACTCATAGCTATTTGGGTAAGTATTCCACATAGGGTTATCAACTTTCCTCTAAATAATCCTATTCCTCCTAATGAAGGAACCATAACAGGTTTTCCCAAAATTTCCCAAGTTCTTTCTGTCATGATATTCACCTGTGTTTCCTCATCCAGAACACAGTCTATATCGAAGTCTCCTATTCTTGTTTCTATGCACTCCTTCTCTTTTAAGATCTCTGATAAGTTGATATCTCTATGATCATTCATGGTTTCTTTCATCTGTAATAATATAGTCTCTTATTCTTTCTAGGGTTTTATCATATCCTTAGTTTCTTGGCCTGTCTCATGTTTTTCTTTTCTCATATTCATCTTTTCAACTTTAGAAATCATTCTAGGGAAATCCAAAAATTCATGGTCCATAGCTTTACAACAAAGACAACTAGGACCTCTACCAGGGAATTCCTTATCAATATGTCCCAGTCTTCTGCAACTATAACAAAGAGTTAATCCTCGCTTTATTTTAAATGACCCCCAACCTTTCTTGTACTGCGCACTGGGATCATAGTAACTAACCTGCAACAAATTATTTCTAGGATCATGCATCCATTTGTTAGTCCAAACATTCTTTCTATGCATAGGAATAACATATCTTTCACTATTCTTATCAGATCTACTCATATCCAATCTTCTTTCTTCTAGTTGTGCTCAAGTTTTCAGACGAGGACAAAATCTATTAGACATACCTAGATCCATTATTTCGAAACAAAAATTTTCACTTATCTTACCTTTATCAGAGCACAAAGCTTTAAGAACTTACCTCTTTTCTTCAGATCTGATTCCTTTCTTAGCACAGAGCTTCGTAGTCAAGTAGAATACTGCACACTAAAGCAATAGATCTACGCACAAAGCTTTCTTTTCTTCAGTTCCCAACAATCACAGTTTCAGGTCTTGGCAATGGAACCATTTGTTGGCACAAGGGTAGACCTAGGGTTCAATGCTTCAATAGCGCACCAAAAAAACCCTAACTACCGACCCTTTCGACAACACATGCGAAGCAGATGAAGTCTCACCCGAGGTAGAGGCAAGGGTGTTTGCAGGACTCAAGTGTATACAACCTAGCTAGGACACATATATGTGATTACAACACTTAACAAAGAACTTAGCAGTTAATATTCATCAGTATTTAACCCTTATTCACATCGCAGGTTGAAATCCTAGTTATAGAGCAACATAGTATTCAACAAGACCTAATACATCTAAGCACTTAACATACAAAAATAGATCAGATATAACATTCATTCACATTACTAATCACTAAGCTATTATATCAGATGCATATAACATATATCATTTCACTAAGCATACATCACATCAATAACATAACAACTATAATGCACAAAGCAACCACAACACAAGATATACGTGGTTCAACCTAGTGTGGGGCTACGTCCACCAACTCTTCTATTTCTTTATTGTCTTATTTCAATCTTCTACAAGCACAGAGCCACAAGAAACCACTCCCCATAGGATAGGAGATCTGCACGCACCTCGCTAGATCCTCCTTCCCTAAGCTAGGTTTAAACACAAATCCTTCTTACAATCTGCACACAAGCTTCTTGCAATCACTTTCACTTAGCTCTGCAATTTATTAACACACAGTATGCACGAAGCATCCAAAACTATTCACACTTATCTCACCAACCACATTATACATCTAGGTCTCTCTTACTTACATCGCCTAGCTTTGTATTTATACATTACAAAAGGGCCTAAATATGGGTAAACCCATGGGCCGACATCCCATACCTGTTACATAAACCCTAAACCCAAAAATCCCCTAAGAAGGGGCCAAGATCCTGCGATCTCCGCTTCTCCTTGCGCTCTGCCTTCAACCAGCCTGTCGAAGTCCCAAAATTAGTCAATCGTGACCAAGGTTCTCCAAAACTTGGTCAAGGGCCAACAATATTATATGCACAATTTTTCCTTTTATGGTCACCATAAATATTCTTTCTTACTTCTTGTGATCTAAGCTACTCAATCCTCAAATATGGATGAATAACTAGAAACCTCTTTCCAATGACTGCTTCATTGCTCAATTCTGAGCTTTGAGTATAAATCTACGGTCCTTTAAAACTTGTGCTTTTTCTCTGATGCACTCCTTGTGCAACTGATCTATTTTCTTTGAGCTAATGGCTCTTAGATCTTTTTTGGACCCTATCATAAATTTCTCAGATATTTAGTACCTCTTTTGATGCAGGTCCAAACCAGACGAAACCCACATGATTCTATCCTAACCCTATTTTTCTTCTTTAACACAGTTTTCGAGCACTAGCCCCTTTTCTCAGCCCCCAATTTTCATGTGACCATGGATCTGACCCAGTGCTATTAGACAGACGCTTATCTGGATCTTCGAGCCTCCGAATTCGAAACTTTGGAGCTCTAAATATTCACGCAACTCCAACTACCAATTCCCATGAGCGCCAATTGTTAACTCGCGAAGGATAGTGGATCAACGGTCCACGATTTCTCGACATCCAATGATGGAGGTTTTCTACAGAACTTCGGCTTCATGATTTTTCAAAGTACTGCTGCATAGATCCACCAGAGTGTTGGACTGACGAATTCACAAACAACACATCAACGGTCCACGCCCTTTTGATAACCAATGACCAAGATCAACTCCGGGACTCTGGCTTCGAGAGTTCCAAACTGTCCATACTCTTAATTCTTTTGGAGTTTCAACTCCCCATACTACCGCATCTACCTCCACATACCCTCTATCGATCAATGGTTGATATTAACTCCAGCCTCTAGGAGTTCTTGACTCAAGCAAATGCAACAAAAGTTCCTCCAGAGTACCAAATCTCAGGACCTTGGGATCTGACTCCACACATCCTTTGCGATCAACATTTGAGATATACTCTAGCCTTCGAGAGTTCTTGAATCTATGCAAAACATAACACAATTCCTATGGAGTGCCCAGTCTCTAGACTACAGGATCTGCTGCCATGTGTCCTCTGTGATCAACGGTCAAGGTAGACTCCGGCCTTTGGGACTTCAAGAGTCTTCACACTTGAACATAATTCCTCTTGAGTGCCCAATATATAGAGTGCAGGATATGCTACCACACATCCTCCGTGATCAACAGTCGAGGTAGAATCCGACCTTCGGGACTTCGAGAATCTTCACACTTGAACACAATTCCTCCAGAGTGACTAATCTCCAGACTGTAGGATCTGGCGCCAAGTGTCCCTTGTTATCAAGTTGAAATGGGTTTGAATTCATTAAATTCTTCACTAACTTTAACTGCTTTATGTAACATTAGGTCCCCACTAACCATGCCCGAGGGGAGTTCCAAGTGGAAAAATACTAGAAGCAGACACATGGCTCAATAAGGTGGGTGACATGTGTCACGTTCCAATTGGAATAACCATTCTTGATAGGTTATTAAATCAATGACACATGACACACATCCCATGTGTCCACATCATTTCAAGTGATGTCAGCAAGCCACATCACTTTAGGACTTCGGGCTTCAGAGCTTCAAGATATTTTACACTTACATTCCTCAAATCTCCCAAACTCTGAACTTCTTTACCTTCCAGGGTCCACCTAGTACAACTGTTAACAATCAAGGTGATGGCACATGGCATGTCGAGGAAAGGTCCACATCACCATAGGTGACATCATCATGCCACACCACTTCATCTCTTTGGCTTCAGGACTTTTCTCTTTGGGGCTTCAGGTGATTCCAAACTAGCACTCTCCAATTCTCCCGAATGATGAACTTCGAATAAGCTGATCTTTTGACACACGTTTTCTTTAATGAATGGTCTGGATGAACTCCAGACTTTGGGAGTTTTCTCCTTATCACACTTTGTTTCTCCCGAATGCCGAATTCCTGAACAAGCCAATTTGCCAACACGTGTCTCTTTTGATGAACGGTCCAGATTAACTCCAGACTTCGTGAGTTTTTTCCTTAGCAAACTTTGTTTCTCCTGAATGTCAAATTCCTGAACAAGCCAATCTTCCGACACGTATCTCTTTTGATGAATGATTCAGATTAACTCTAGACTTTGGGACTTCGAGTATTTTCTCCTTAGAACACTTTGTTTCTCCTAAATGCTGAATTCATGAACAAGCCAATCTGTTGACACATGTCTCTTTTGTTGAATGGTCTGGATGAATTCTGGACTTCTGGATTTCGGGAGTTTTCAATCTATCACACCTTATTACTCCTGAATGTTGAATTTTCGAACTGTTGTGAGAACTACGAATTACAATCATTCGCACACAGATCTGTCGACTGAGATCTACTTTTCACCACTACGCCTTACCTTCTGGTCTTAGCCTTACATAACGGTTTTGATCTGTCTTCGACCAAAACCAACGGTCAATAAATTCTCCCCGAATCTACGATGTCTATCCACTCCGAGACTTCGGAACTTCGGGCTTTGGCCCCTTTTTCTCTATAATAGATAAACTTCACCGAAGTCACAAAGTTCGAATGACTTGGAGGTTAACTCTCATGCACCTTTTTCCATATCTGACGGCTGGAAAAAGTTGGCCTTTCCCCTGTGCAGATATTACACCCCAAATTCAAACCTTGTGGCCCAACACAATGGTTGTTGTGGCTTCTTTCTCTGTTTCCATTCCTTAAAACATTATACCTCCTGAGCTTCATAACATGACCAAGGTATTCTCTTGGCACCCAGGGACGCTCTTAACTCATATATTGTTCATTTTGATAATATCTTTGTCTAAACCCTGGTTCCAATTTCCACTTCTCTAGACCAATTCAGGCTCAATGCTGAAACCTGGGCTCTGAACTTGAATTTTGTCCATTTCAACAACAATTCCTTTCCAAAACTTTTTCTTCAACTTCCACTAACATGGCCCATCTAGGCTCAGTGTTGAAACCATGGCTCTGATACCATTTTGTAACATCCCTGGCCACCCAAGCCAGGCCATGCTACTCCAGAAAATGCTCTGATACCATTTTGTACCATCCCCGACCACCAATAGGTCGAAAACACGCTACCTCAGACATACACTGTCTCCAAGACTGATACCCAAGTGACGTACCCAACCATCCAGGTTGACATCACCCCTTGGACACTTCCCTATTATGATATATATATATATATATATATATAATACAATTTAAATAGACATAAACACTCTGCTCATACACCTATTCATGCGGAAGAAACATTAGCACATACATGCAATATATATAGGCACTTCTAAACAAAATTATAACCTGTATACTAGATACACAACATATAATGAACAAATAATTGGTACTTATCTTTTGATTGAGAAGACCATCGACTGCATGTAGACTGACCACGAACCTCCCAACCATACAATGAACAAATAATTGGTACTTATCTTTTGATTGAGAAGACCATCGACTGCATGCAGACCGAACACAAACTTCCCAGCCTTAGACCACACTTCTCATCACTCTAAGTAGGGGTCACCCCCGAGCTGGGGCTAAAAGCCATCGAGTGAGGGATTCCTAGGCTAGGCAAGGTCGACAGGATAGTCACACAACTCAACGAGAAGGATTTCTTCCAAGGAGCCACTTATTTCCACTGCTCACAGAATCTCATTCCCCACATGCCTTTCCCACCCTAGGAGTATACACCTTCACTGTCACACAATCCATCAACTGCTCCACCTCCCTTCCAGGGCTTCAACAACAGGCTGGGTAGGAATTCTCATATCTCTGTAGCTACTACTGGACTCCCTCCAGGAGAACTCACTTCCCCAACAACTATCTCACCTGAAGAAATTTTATCACAGGCCTGACAACCTGGTTCTTCAACCATGAGCATGACAACTTTCCTCTTCAAACCACAACAACAAATCGGGCAATGCAAGGGGATGAATCAACAATTTACAGAGGTTCACAATGGCAGAAATGGCTCTGGCTACATGCATGTTCGTGCATGCGTGAACTGCACAATGGATGAAAAGAATCCTGAGGATGAACTTGTGGGAAAATGGCCAGACGAAACACAAGCAACCCGTAGGGAACAGGTTCACCAAGACATCAATTCGAGCTCATTACAGAGGTTCGGGGTGGTTCAAGAATTCAACAATGGCGTTCCAGGGTTACCGTGTGCTTGCTGGGTGCACTGGTGCAAAATGGCCAACCCATCTTCAATACAATAAGAATTCCCACTTATAATTGCATGTGCCTGAGATGATACATGGCTCTCACGAAGTGCATTCCTCTCCATTTGGAAGTCATACTTTTTCCCAAAGGAACTTAGGATATAATCATATCCGACTCACAACATTTAGAATAATAATATATTATTCTATTGGACTTAAGCTCTTAATATTAGCCCCTCTTTCCAGCCTCTCAGCCCCCTCCCTTACCCAACCTAGTGGATCTTAGTTCCCCGTTCTCTTTTATCGTGGTTGGTCTACACGTAGTGATGTATTTATATTAAATATATGAGTATTTACACATATACACCAATAGGCTCACTAGCCTTTGCATCCAGGCTCTCTAGCCTAACCATCACATAATCCTCCTATCTTATTATAACTTGGCTCACCAACCTACCAAACATGTTTACAATTCATAATTACAATTGGGGCTCTTCCTGGGGATATTACAAAGAAAGCCTGCATCTAAATATCATTTACTGGAGACCCAATTGATATAGAGTGTCATCATAAAACCAATAGATAGAATTCCAAATCAATATATAGTAGTGCCTTTATAAAAGACCGTAGAGAATCATGTATGTGAACCAAGGCCTTCATGGCCCCCTGTTTCTATAAATGGCTGATGGTGATATTCAAAATATGTTCCATCTATGAATTTAGTTATTTGCCACTGCCCATGAGTCAATTGAGTGCCCTCTGTTAGAATATAAGTGGATGTGCTCGTTTTACCATTGACAATACCCTTGTTACCCAACCATAGGCTGAAGGCACCCTCTGAGCACCTTAACCTTTACAGAGAATCACACCGGAAGTAAACCCTAGGCTAGATAGCCAAACAAAGGGTAGTGCCCCTTTCCCCAAGGATAACACATCAACAAGAGTTTATAAGATAGTCCAAACCCTAGCCAAGAGATATTCCAAGCGTAACTGTTAGTTGCAGCAGCTGCAACGACAACTCTCCTCCAAAACTGCACAAAAACTAGGCAACTCTAGTGCGCACAAGTGCTGCTCTGCAATTCTGAGACTGCCTGCCAGAATGAGAACTGGCCTCCTGTATTTATACTAATTCTGGCTAACTGTCTGGGCCGACTTCTCATTTTGGGTATCTATCTGTTCAGTATATATTATTATTTATGTCTGAATTCTTCTCTTGGAGGCTAATAACCTAATATAAATTATCTTCTTGAGCCGACAAGTCTTCTAGGGTTATTATCCAACTCATTAGGGTTTCTTCTTGCTTCCTGAAGTATTCTATCCTTGTCAGGTTTACACGTGGAGGTAAATACCTCCCACAGATACCATAATATCAACACTCCCTCCTAGCTAGGGAGGTATTACATGTAATGGTCTTGAGAACAAAACATACCATTCACCTAGTGGCATCAACATAGTTATATAGACTAGATCATGAGCACCATCATCATCGCCAACTGCATCATCTCTCGAAACCATACTCTATCTGAGTAATCAGACATGATGCTCACTCCACAGAGTGATACAAGAGCCATTTTTTCTAATCTAGAAGAGTAAATGTTCTGAACCATTTTTTGTCTGCAAAATCTTTGTTCATCATTCATCTGGCTGATAATTATTTCCAATAAACTGCTGATAGTCTTCAAGGAAATCAGAACAAAATATAACACAATTGTGTCTATCCATAGTAGTACATAACTACAATCCAGTCGTACACTACCACACAAAGTAACACACAGGTACTTGATCAACAACGTATAGTCACGAACAGTGGAACACATCCACCACAGTAGTATACATCTAATGTCATACAGTATTCATACCAATCATCTGATACCAACCTTCAAAGAAACAATGTTATGATATAAAATGAATCATCTGGGCCAATCTTTCACTCACATCTGTGAGATCTGAAAGAATATCTGCCCTCAGAGTAGAACAATGAGATATATGGACTATTATTCTCAAGCAAGGAAGAATAA
Organism: Picea engelmannii; assembly: GCA_009831015.1. Classification (NCBI taxonomy): domain Eukaryota; kingdom Viridiplantae; phylum Streptophyta; class Pinopsida; order Pinales; family Pinaceae; genus Picea; species Picea engelmannii. The sequence continues at coordinate 360,225 of ML781743.1, read as the reverse complement.
TTGTCCTGTCTTCTGAACCTGGACCATTCCCCA
>ML781743.1:327329-354704 GCA_009831015.1 Picea engelmannii | reverse complement strand
AATTACACCAACTTACCCATAGGGCCCACATGACTTTTGGTGTTTCACCTTCTAGGGTTAGGTTTTTGGATGTCTAGGGTTTTGGAATTCATGAGTAATATGAAAAGGGCCTCTGGAGCCTCATTGTGATCCATTATTCTCAGATGGATGCGCGTAGTAGCCACATATCTTCTCAGAGATAACTACCACCATTCGAGCAAGTTTGAGTTCTGTAGTTTTACAGTTTCAGCCTATTTCATTATTTAATATAAGATATTGTTCACTCGATATTTGTGTTATTCTTCCTATCTCTGTGTTTATGGTATTCGGTTTGTTAATCAGTTCGTTTTTCTCCAGATAAGTGGTATCAGAGCATTCTGCTCTTCATTTATTTTTCTTCGTACATGTCCCCGACAACGTCTGGGTACAAGAAATTGAGACTCGAACCAATTGAGCCATTACCATATTAGTCGCGTTGAGCCCGCCAACAACCCATCGGAGATGAAAATAAAGATGATGGAGCAAGGGATCCTATTAAAATGTTGCTCGGGGAATCCCTCATGTGAAAAAGGAATGAAATGATGGACAACTTCACGCAAATCCTTCGACGGTTTCCCACGGGAGAAGCATCTTCATCAAGCGGCCATGCAACCCCCTTCAAGTTACAGGTAAATTTTGATATTCCATTATTTGAAGGACTGATAGATGCGAATGATGTAGATAAATGGTTGAATCTACTCGAACGATATTTTTCAGTCCACAATTTTTCCGATAGGGAAAATATCACTTTTTTACTCCTCAAGGTCGTTCCCCATGTTAAAGACTGGTGAGATACTTACTCTGAGCAAAGGGTCGTGGAGGAATCTGCAATTTTTGTGGTGGCCCCTACATTGGATTCCTTTTGGGATGCCATTAAAGAAATATACTACCATGTTGGAAGCTACGAGGACCAATACACTAGATGGAACACCCTATGTCTAGAGAGGGACCAGACAATACCATACTTCACCAATATTTTCCATACCATACGCACCAAATTGGGTATCAAAGATTCTGAGAGTCATCTAGTGCTCAAATACCAAGACTGTTTTCATAGACACATTCAAACATAAATGGAGTTCCTGGACATCACCTCATTGGGCACAACTTATAGATACGTTGTCAAGATCGAGCATAAATTTAAGCAGAAATGATGAGAGTTTGGATCTGTAAACCCCTCATAGCCTAAGCAAGGAAAAGGAAACCTCAACCCACAAAACAAGGGACAAAGTTGAGATGGCCACCCTCAAGACAATCCATCCAAGCCACAACACAAGAAGGGCAATGAAAAGTCGAAGAAGGACATGGGAAAATGTTGTGAGTACCATAAAAGTCCTTGGCACAACACCGATGAATGTCACTCCAAGTAGTCCCTCATGGACAAGTTGAAGGCTTCTGAGTCAGAGAACGATTCTAATTTTGAGTCAAATCCTGAAGGAGGGAAGCAGATTATCAATGATGAACCCAATTACACGATCGCTACCACCAAAGTTCGGCCAAGAGAACCAGAAGAACCAGAGGAAGGAGAACACCTCTTTCATTCGCAGATGTGGGTCAAGGGGGCTCCAATTCATTTCATTGTCGACAATGATAGTCATAAGAACTTGATTTCAGTAGAGGTCATCAAGTGGTTGAACCTACCAATGACACCACACTTGCATCCCTACACCATCGGTTGACTTAGTTAAGGAAGAGATCTCTGTGTCAGCCAATAGTTTCGTCTTCCCTACGACATCAAGCCTTTAAAATATGAGGTATTGTGTGATATTTCTACCCTTGAATTTTGTGATGTTCTTTTAGGACAACCATATTTGTGGAATAATCATATTGTGTATGAGTCTAGACCCCACAGTGTTATTATTAATTTGGGTAGACAATTGTATAGGATCCCAGAGGTGGCACCGCCTACTTCTATTTCTTTAATCTCTACTAAGCAATGCAGTAAGGTCATTTCATAGACCAGGAAGTTCATCTTCTTTGTGATCCTCCCTCACAGTAAGCAGAAGGTCGCTTCCACATCCGTGGCCTCTACACAATGCCTCTCTTTGTAGTAGAAGCATGTGGATGTGATCGTGGAAGAATGCAAAGACATCTTCGTCTCACCAACAGGGGTACCAACATACTGCCAAGTCAAGCATCCAATTGACCTGACCCCCGACGCACCTCTACCTAATGTACCAGTCTATTAGCGATCATTGATGGAGAATGATGAAATTAGGCATCATATCCAAGAGCTTCTTAAAAATAGGCACATCAAACCCAAATCCTCCCCTTGCGGAAGCATGATTGTACTGGTGCAGAAGAAGGATGAGACTTGGAAACTCTGCATTGATTATAGAGCCATAAACAAAACCACAGTCAAGAACCACTACCCCATTCCCAGGATTGATGACCTTCTTGACCAACTCAAGGTGGAAATTTTTTTCAACAAGATTGACCAAAAGTCTGGCTACCACCAGGTTCCCATCCAACCAACTAATGTCTGGAAGACAACCTTCAAGTCTAAAGAAGGTCTCTACGAATGGTTAGTTATGCCCTTTGGCTTAATAGATGCACCAACCACTTTCATGAGGTTGATGGACGATGTATTGAGACCCTTCACCAACTCCTTTATGGTAGTATATTTGGATGACATCCTCATCTTCAACAGAATGTGGGAGGATCACATGCAACATATTCAATAGGTTTTGAGCACTCTGCAGCAACACAAGCTTTATGCCAACTTGGAAAAATTCTCTTTTGGCATGAACAGGGTCCAATACCTGGGATACATTGTTGATGAGAATGGGGTACATGTTGATCCATCTAAGATCCAAGTCATTCGTGACTGGCCAACCTCGACCACACTGAATGAGCTTCATAGCTTCTTGGGACTAACCAATTTCTATCGATGGTTCATGTTGGGATTCTCCCATATTGCATGGGCCCTCAGCAAGGTGACCAAGGGTGGTGGTAGGTCCAAGTTCATGTGGGGGAAGGAGAAACAATGAGCATTCAATGATCTGAAACATCGTTTGTGCTAAGCTCCAATACTCTTCTTGCCCAATCTACAACAACCATTCAAGATTGAGACTGATGCATCTGAATATGTTGTGGGTGCAGTTCTCACTCAACACAGGCATATGGTGGCATACCATAGTGAGACACTCTCCGATATTGGCGGGAAATACCCCACCTATGAAAAGGAAATGTATTCCATTGTACAAGTCTGTCGTCAATGGAAACATTACATTCTGGGGAAGGAGACGATCATATACATTGATCCCAAGCCTTTGCAGTTCATAAAGACACAGGGGAAATTGCAGAAGGAATGCCATCAGAAGTGGTCCACCTACCTGCAATAGTTTCATATCAACATCAAGTATAAGACATGTATCTCCAATCATGTCACTGACGGCCTCAGTCGGCCTCATGTGGCTACACTCACCACTGTGCTCCATTTCTATGGAAATGAAACAACAGAGTGGCCCTAATGTTATCAGCAAGATCCATACTTTGCCACCATATATCAACTCTTGAGTACAGGTGCCACTGTCACTAATTTTCACATCCAGGATAGACACTTATGCCACCTGGGCCATCTTTGTGTTCCTACAAGAGAGTGTGCAAAGCTGATTTGGGAATCCCACTACAGTCGAGTGGAAGGAATTTTGGCATAGAGAAAACTGTGGTCGTTCTTCAGAAACATTTTTATTGGCCAAAACTTCGACAAGACGTCAACAAGTATATCATAAATTGCACTGCCTATGCCATTTCCAAGCCATCCATCAAGAAGCAAGGATTATACACCCCTCTTCCTATTCCCGAGAAGCCGTGGGAATCCATCTCCATGGATTACATGTCTGGTTTTCCATCCACCAAGCACAGAAATGACTGCGTGTTTGTGGTCGTTGATTAGTTTTCGAAGATGGCCATCCTCACAGCCTGTAAGAAGAATTTCACAGCAGCAAATACTACCAAGATCTTCTTCGAATGAGTTTGGGTCCACTTTGGAATACCACAGACCATCATCTACGACCGAGACAACAGGTTCCTCAACACCTTTTGGTCAAGTCCCTGGTCTTTGTTGGATACCAAGCTCACAAAATCCACTGCTTTCTACCCCCAAACCGATGGCCAAACTGAGGTCATCAATCGAATGATTTTTCACATCTTGCACATGTACAATTCTAAGAATCCTTGTACATGGGACAAGAGTCTCCCATATGTCCAACACAACTACAACATGGGTCTCCATAGTTCCACCGACCATAGACCATTTCATATGGGTCTGGGCTTCCAACGCTTGGGACCCATTGATGTTGCACTTCCTCTTGCCACCACACAGACAAAATCTTCCCCTGATTAGTTTGTGATCAACAAAGCCACCAGATTCATTGAGCGGATTCAGTACATCCGGCAACAGTTCCAGGATATTTTGCATAAATCCAATGCCAAGTACAAGAAGCGCCATGATCAACACAGGGTACCACACAAGTTTTAGGTTGGCGACAAAGTATGGTTACATTTGTAGAAGGAGTGTCTCACTAGGCCCCATCGGAAGCTTCACCCACTTCATTATGGGCCTTACACTATCACCAAGGTTGTGGGTAGAAATGCTTTTGAGCTCAACACTCCACCCTTACTTGGTCTGAATCCAGTATTCAATGTGGACCTCCTTCGACCATATTTTCCACCGTTATTGGACACCTTTGAGATCGCCAAAAAACTGACACCAATAAAGCTCAACCCTGATTGCATGGAACAAGCATCCACCGATCATATAGTGGACACACAGGTCAAGGGCACTCGACAAAAATGAATCTAGCTTTATCGGGTTGTCAAGGTAGGGCAACTCCTACACCAAGGAAAGTGGCTCACCTAGTGCCAAATCCAACAGAAGTTTCCTCACTTGATGGGGGAACTCAACGCAATGGAGACCATTGCTTCCTAAGGGGGGAGGATTGATCCAGGTGGATATTGGTGGTCACCCACCTATTCCAAATGTCTACTCGTGTCCATTTTTTTTTCAACACGTCTTTCTGTACTGCTTTATAATTGTGAGTTCTACACTTCCGGAGATGTCTGAAGTCTCACACATTCTCCAGGTGGATACGGGTGGCCTCTCACCTAATCCAATTGGATTATTTTGTATGTTTTCATGTCAGCACATCTTGTTGTACTTTCAGGGTTGTTTTGGGGCCCTAAACGTTGTTTTATTGGCTCGCCATAGTCATATTGTAGACAGAGTTAGATTCTAATGAAGAAATGTGTAGTTCTCTAAAAGAATTTTCCAATGGGCTATCACGTTCCTAAAATGGAGGTCATATGCAAAAGTTACGACCCTAGGAAGTTGAGGTACCAAATTACACCAACTTACCCATAGGGCCCACATGAATTTTGGCGTTTCACCTTCTAGGGTTAGGTTTTTGGATGTCTAGGGTTTTGGAATCCATGAGTAATATGAAAAGGGCCTTTGGAGCAACATTATAATCCATTTTTCTCAGACGGATGCACACAGTGCCCACATCTCTTCTCAGAGATAGCTACCACCATTCGAGCAAGTTTCAGTTCTCTAGTTTTATAGTTTCAACCTATTTCATTATTTAATAGAAGATATTGTTCACTGGATATTTGTGATATTATTCCTATCTCCATGTTTATGGTATTCCGTCTTTTAATTAGTTCGTTCCGCTCCTAAATCCGGATCACACACACCCCAGTTAATTAGCAGAGGAAGAGATTTTATATTAGAATTTTTGGGTTCATGCATCCACTATCTCCAAGCCTCTTCAATGTAACTTTGTCCTTGCTAAATACAATTCTTTCGAAGTGCTCTTGCACATTCAGACTATGTCTGATGTGAAAAGGGACAAAAGAGGAAGAGGTGAATGCTAGATTCATCATGGCCCTTGCAAAGTGGACACCAACTTGGGCATTCCATACCTCTATGCTTCATTCTGTCCCAAGTAGGCACTTTGTTTTTTATCAGGCACCATAAGAAGAGACAGGAATTCGAGGGGTGATTTATTTTCTAAATCCATTTCCACCACCAAGAAGGTTCCTGGTTGAGAATATCAATGTTTATTTGTATGTAGCTTGCTTTTGGTGAATAAATCCCATGTAGATTATGTTGCCATACTAGTTCATCCTCTGTATCTGATAACCAAATATGTCTTGCTTTGAGAGCTCTGATGTAGTCATTCCATTCCAGTACAAACTCTTCACCTAGACCCAGTTATAAGATGCCCTTCCATTCTTGACCCCACGCCATGGTTCTATTCCTGTCGTCTATCTGGGTTAGGTGAAAAATACCTTGATCGTGGAGGACATCAATTAGTGGATGGGAAAGTAGATGATCTTTGTCACTACCCGACCATGGATCCTGTCTAATTCTGAATTTTGTACCTTTTCCCACCCTCCAATCCAGTCCTTTCCCAACCATTGAAAAGGACTTTATGAGGGATTTCCAGATTATGGTGCAGTTTAGAGCGTCCTTATGGGCCTCCTGATCCACTCCTCCATAGAGTCCGGGTATATGTATTTTTGGGTGACCACTTTAGTCCAGAGACTTTATGTGGTAATCAGTCTCCATCCTACTTTGGATGCTAAGGCTTTTGAGAAGTGGTGAATATTTTTCAATCCCCATCCCCCCAACAACTTTGGGGCTGCCAATGTTTCCCATTTGATCCATTACATAAAAAAATGTTCCTTTTGACCCGCCCATAATAATTTGAAACAAAATATCCTAATTCTCTCCAGTGTTCCTTTTGGGACCCATGTCAGAGAGATCCAGTATACCGGAATAACTTCCAGCACTGACTTGACTAAAACCAATCTCCCTGCTCTAGATAACCATTGAAAACTCTAAGACTTCAATCTCCTTTCTACCTTCCCAACTAGCAAAGCCCAATCCTCCTTTTTGTAGTTATTGGGCTTTAATTAAAATCCAAAATACTACAATCCTTCATCAAAAGGCTTTGTCCCATAAGGAAAAAATTCCTTATGACCACCTAACTCCTCTTCTTCCATGAGATATGCAGACAAGGTGTATTTTTGGTTGTTTATCTGCATACTTGTAGCCCAGCCAAATAGATACAATATTGAACTTAGCTTCTGTTCATCACCCCTCAGGCCACTGCAAAAGATAATTACATCGTCCAAAGAAAGAAGGCGAGAAAGATGTAAGGGTGGAGCTAAGGAGACACCAAGGAACTCACCTCTAGATTTTGCTGCACCAATAGCCCTATTGAGCCCTTCCACCACCAACAAGAAGAGGAGTGGGGACAAGGGGAAGCCTTGCCTTAATCCTCTTTCAATCGAGGAGAAAACTGAGGGAAATACATTTATTAGGACAACAAAAGACACTTTCTAAATGCATCTCATGATCCAATTTGTAAAGGGAAGTTCAAACCCAAAATGAGTTAGTAACATCCTCAAATATAACCAACTAAATCTGTCGTAATCTTTTGAGATGCCTATCTTGAGTACTTCCCCTTTTAGCTTCTTGGTTTTAATACTATGTAAGGCCTCTTGAGCTAATCCAATTTCTTCATGGATCTATCTTTCTTCTAGAATTCCAAATTGTTCCTGTGAAATGGATTTTGAGAGAAATACTTTTAGTCTTTTTCTAATGATTTTAGCTATAACCTTATAAATATAGTTGCATAAGGAGATAGGTATGAAATCCTCCAGGGACTTTGGATCATCCTTTTTGGGGATAAGAGAAATGAAGGTTTCATTTAGCAGAGCATGGATATAATTATTCCTTGATATTCCTCCACTACCTTTAGAATTTCCTTCCCGATGAGGTCAAAAAGGCCCACAAAGAATTCTATTGACCACCCATCTGGTCCAGGACTTTTGTCTTTTTGGAAGCTATGAATTACCTCTTTAAGTTTGTCTTTTGAAACTTCTTCCATAAGTGACCTGTTATATTCCTCTTCCAAAAACCTTGGGAACAATAGGGCCATCTGCACAATAACATCTATTGTAACTCTTCCTTTAGCTGTGAATATTTTTTTTAAATGTTGAGACCCCAGCTGTGCTTGATCCTCAAAAGAATTAATCTTTATACCAAAGGAATCCTTAAGGATCCAAATGGTATTTTCCATCTTCCTCCCTTTTGCATAATCCTGAAATAATTTAGTGTTCTCATCCCCATTTTGTAGCCAAAGAGATCTTCTCTTTAACCTCTAGTCTTCTTCTTTATCTTCTAGGATCTGTCTCCTTTTCTTTTCTAGAGTTAATAACACCTCTTTGGCTTCTTCATGAGATGAAAAAACTCCCCCCTATGTATCATAAATTTACTATAGTTTTCCTTCAGTATTGATAATCTCATGTTCATCCATATGCTTCTTCTTTCTTTCCCAATCAATCATGGCCCTTTTAAAAAAGATTAGATTTTGAGAAAACTGAATTGCTGCCCTTTCTTCCTGAGTAATGGGGTTCCTTAACTCCTTTAATAGGTTAAGGAATTCAACCTCCTTTAACCAAGCATAATTGAATTTGAAAGGGCTTGTTGGTTTCTGTTAGGTACCTAACCTCTCACATAGGTAGAATAATATATTATGATGTAATAAAGTTCAATATTAATAAGGCCTAACAATAAGGAAGAATAAGTCGAATGTAAGAAGACCTAATAGAAGCTTTCACTTCTAGAAGGATATTTCTCTAGATGGTTCTTTTGATAGACATATTTAGTATAAATAGGAGTCGATAGTATGAGAATGTTTGTCTTGGATATTATTGTAATAGAGCTCTGCTCTGCTAGAGGTTTCCCCCTCGAAGAGGCAAGTGAACATTGCTCTCAGTAATCTAAGTTCTCTTTCTAGTGTTATTCTGGTATCATTTTGGTATTATTGTGGTGTTGTTCTAGTTATATTGTTGCTCATCTGTCATTTCTAGCATTTTATTTATGTTCTGCATACTTTTTATATCTGGAATATTACGAGTGGTATCATAGAACTTTTCTCGACAAAAAATTGTGGATTAATTTTTTTCAGGGTAGAGACGTATTCCAACATCTTTAAGCTACAAAGATCTGTCATAATACGTATAAACCCGCGGTCAAGGATTCATACATGTAGGAAATATAGGTGGTACTTAAGCGCACATATGTTGACCACCCTTGTAACCCATGTTGGTACCTCTTCGAGTGGTAGCGCATCAGACAACACCTGTATATGGATCGACCTAGATTTCCTTAATCCCTCTTTAGATAAACTGATCGGTTGCCTGACTGCTATAGTGCGACCATGAACAACACTCAAAAAGATAGTCTCTAGTACCTGGGTAGTGGGGTAGTATGGCTAAGGGAACGGTCTAGCCTCCTTAGTTGGTTCCCTGAGATATTGGGCCGAGTACTACTGTTGGACCCCGCACGTATATCAGAGAGATATATCACAGGGAAAACCCTTGTCTGTAGAACCCTTGAATACCTAACCGTTGGGGACGAAAAAAAAAAAAACATACAAGATCTATTTCCGCGCAATTGTGTCTTATGCATTCGAGTTCCCAAATCACTACACATTTCTTCCTGATTAAGAATTTGGGAATTTCATCACTACAGTATTCTTCAGACCAGAGTATAACTCTGTAGTATTCTTGAGACCTATTCCATTGGATTTATCTCTTCTCCCTTATCACATTCATACCTATCATTTTTCAGTAATTTTTTTTAACTCCACCCACCCCTTTTCTGTTCCGTCGTCATCATGACCCATACCTGTAGCCAAGACTTGGAAGCTCACTTCAATACCTTGCAATCTAATTTCACAGAGACCCAAAAACAAGTGAGACATCTCAGTGCCAATATTGCCACCATCTATAAAAACATGCATTCCTCCATTGTTGTCTCAATAGAGGAACTCAAAGAAGACCTCAAACAAGAAATTACTACCCAGCTTGAATCTGTCGCTTCGATGATCTACACCAAGCTGCATATCCCTAGAGATCCCCATTTATCTGACCCACCTTTGCATACCGAAGCTGAAACTTCCTCTCATTCCCATAATTTTCAGCCCCATCACTTTCAGTGTGACCTACGCCTTCTGTGTGTGGATGTGACCAAATTTGATGGATCGGATCCCACTGGTTGGGTAACTCAAATGGAACATTATTTATTTTTGTACGACATTATAGATGCCTTGGAAAAACTTTGGTATGGTGTTCTCCATCTAGATCAAGAATGTTGGAAATGGTGGAAATGGAGAAAAACTGCCCGTCAAGGGTATGTTGCTTGGACACACTTTGTGGCAGAGCTTTATGAACGCTTTGACACTGACACCAACCATTTAGGTTGTTTGAAAAAATTGAAACAATCTGGCATAGTGGAAGACTTTATAGCTTCTTTTGAGCGACTGGATTTTCATACAGAGGGCATGTCTGATGCTTTTTTCTGAGAATGTTTTATTAATGGCCTCAAGGATGATATTAGTGCCCATATCCTCATGCCTCGGCCTCAAAGTTGGGTGGAGGATACTAAAAGAGATAAGGAATCACAACAGGTTGTCTCTTCTCAAAACCATAAATCCTCCTTTATTACTCGCACTAAACCAGTAAATCTCACTGCTCCTTCTACTCCACTAAAGATCCAAAAATTGACCAGGGCCAAAATGGATGAATGCCAACTCAAAGGTCGTTGTTATAATTGTGATGAAAAATATTTTCTGGGACACAAGTGTAAGGAACAAAAGATTTTTATGGCCATCTTGGAGGATGTTTCAGAAGAGGATGTTGAAGCTCCCCTTGTGTCTGTGTCACATGAACCCACTGAAATAACCCCTACCTCAGACCCTCCTGAAGTTGAGCCGATCATTTCCCTAAATTCTCTCACGGGATTCTCTGCTCCCCAAACCCTCAAAATAATTGGCTACATCAAGCATAGGAAGGTCATCATTCTTGTTGATAGTAGAAGCACCCATAATTTTATTCATCCCCGCATTGCCCAAGAAAATAATTGCTATATGTGTGCAGTCAATAATTTCCAAATCATGATTGCCAATGGTGGGTCCATGAAATGTGGAGCACGTTGTGAAAATGTGTGTCTCCAATTGGTGACTACCACCTGAAATCTCATATGTTTTCTATCGACATGGGCGGTTGTGACATTGTGTTGGCGCAGACTGGATAAGGACTTTGGGTCCCATTCTCATGGATTTTAAGGAATTAACCATGGAATTCAACCAGGAGGGCCAACAACATAAGTTCCAAGGCATCACTGCCAGTTCACCTAAGATCATTAGTTCCCATCACATGGAAAAGCTGCTCAAAAAGGGTCATTTGAGCGTTATTTCCCAACTCCATGCCATACAAGCAACTGAGACACCCTCTTTGCCGCATGACCTCCAATCCATACTCTCTAAACATCAAATGTTTTTTTCCACTCCCGAGGGACTCCCTCCTTCTCATGGTGTTCATGATCATTCCATTCCCCTTGTCCCGTGAATCCTTCTTTCCAATAGTTGTCCCTATCGTCACCCATTTTCCAAAAAAAATGAAATTGAGAAAATGGTTCAAGAACTTATTAACGTAGGTGTTATCTTCCCTAGTACAAGCCCCTACTCTTCTCCTGTGGTCATGGTCATGAAGAAATAAGGTTCTTGGCACATGTTTCCTGACTTCCACACCATCAACAAACTCACCATTAAAGACAAATTTCCCATTCTTGTCATTGATGACCTCTTGGATGAATTGAGTGGTGCCCAGTTCTTTACTAAACTTGATCTTCATTCTGGCTACCACCAGATCCATATGAAAGAGGCAGAAATTCCTAAGACTTCCTTTAGAACTCATGAGGGACACTATGAGTTTTTGGTCATGCCCTTTGGCTTGTGTAATGCTCCCTCCACTTTCCAAAGCCTCATGGATCATGTCTTTCATCCTTTTCTCTGTCATTTTGTCTTAGTTTTCTTTGATGATATCCTCATCTATAGAAAAACCTGGACAGACCATCTTGCTCATGTGGATTGAGTTCTCCATCTACTCTCTCAGCACCAACTTTTCATGAAGCAATCTAAATGTGCTTTTGGCACCTTCGAAGTCATGTACTTGGGTCATCTTGATGGAAAGGATGGAGTTAGGGTGGATCCTAAAAATATTGAAGCTATGCAAGACTGGCCTCACCCAAAGACTCTCAAAAGATTGTGTGTATTTATGGGCTTAGCAGGTTATTATCGCAAGTTTGTTAAGAATTATGGAAAGATTGCAACACCTCTCACTACACTCCTTAAAAATAATTCTTTCACTTTGAATCCAACAACATCTCAGGATTTTCAAACCTTGAAGATGGCCATGTGCACCACTCCAGTCCTGGCCCTTCCTGATTTCACAAGGACCTTTGTCTTGGAATGTGATGCTTCAGGGAAAGGAATTGGCACTATCCTTATGCAAGAGGGTCGGCCTTTGGCCTTTACCAACAAACAACTGTCTGAACAAATTTTGGGAAAATCAATCTATGAAAAGGAAATGTTGGCTATTTTGCATGTCGTTGATCTTTGGCGCCCTTATCTATTGGAGAAACACTTCCAAAATAAGACAGGTCATCAAAGCCTCAAGTATTTTCTGGAACAACGCATTTCCTCCCCAGAGCAACACAAATGGGTGACTAAGATATTTGGATATGATTATGAGATCATTTACAAGAAAGGAAAAGACAATGTGGTTGTGGATGCACTTTCCCGAAAATATGAACATGAAGGGTCCCTTTTTCTCTCTCCTTCATTGTACCGGATTAGCTCCAAGTTGTTCACCAGGAATAACTACACGATCAAAAAAGTTCACATCTGATACAACAATTGCAGACCAATTCTCTAGTTTCCCCAGGGTACTCTTGGCTCCATGATGAGATTCGATACAAAGGTCATTTGTATTTAAGTAAACAATCAAAAATTAAATCCATGGTACTTTTTGAGCTTCATGCTACACCCACAGCTGGGCACTTTGGGTTTACCAAAACCTATGACAGGGTCAAACTTTCTTTTTTCTAGGATGGTATGAAACATGAAGTTTGTAACTTTGTGGCTGAATGTGATGTGTGTCAATGCAACAAGGTGAAAATAGTAAAATCTCTGGGTACACTACAACCGCTTCCGATTCCACCTGTTATTTGGTGGGATATCTATATGGATTTTATTGTAGGATTACCTAAATCAAGAAATAAATCATTCATCATGGTGGTAGTTGATCGACTTTCCAAGTATTCTCATTTATGTGCTCTTCAACACCCATTTACAACATCCACTGTGGCTCAATTTTTCATGGATAAGGTCTTCAAGCTTCATGGCATGCCACATTCTATTGTTTCTGATCATGACCCAACTTTCACCAGCACTTTTTGGCAAGAACTATTCAAGCTACAAGGCACCCAATTGCATCTCAACACAACTTATCATCCCCAAACTGATGGTCAAGCTAAAGTTGTCAACAAGTGTTTGGAAACATATTTGAGGTGTTTTGCATCAGAAAAGAAAAATCAGTGGGCTCGATGGTTACCACTAGCTGCATGGTGGTACAACACTTCATACCATACAACTACCCACATGACTCCTTTTGAAGTGGTATATGGAAAAAATACACCTTCAGTTCTCTCATATTTACCAGGTGTCTCGAAGGTCCAAGCGGTTGACCAAATTCTTGCAGTTCTAGAGACTATTCTTCGTACCCTAAAAGAGAATTTGGTCATTGCCCAAAATTGCATGAACCAACAAGCAGATCAAGGTCGCTATGAACGTCGATTTGCAGAAGGGTATCAGGTGTTTCTTCGATTGCAACTTTACAAGCAAAATCCCCTTAAGGATGACCATTGTCAGAAACTGGCGCCCAAATTTTATGGTCCTTATATCATTCTCAAGCATGTGGGACAAGTGGCCAATCAGTTATCTTTTCCCAATCATTCTAAGCTACATCATGTTTTTCATGTTTCCTGCTTAAAGAAGGTGATTGGAACTAAGTGCCAAACTCAAACCAACCTTCCTGAGTTGGACGAAGAAGGCTCCATTTGGCTACAACCACAAGCAGTTTTGGACCAGCATGAGTGTCACCTACATCAACGAATCATCAAGGAAGTGTTAATCCAATGGAAAGATACAACTCCAACAGATGCCACTTGGGAACCAACTACCATTCTACAACAATTTCCACATATCAAGCCTTGAGGAAAAGGTTGCTTTTAAGGGGGAGGACATGTTAGGGACCTAACCCCTCACGTAGGTAGAATAATATATTCCAATGTAATAAAGGTCAATATTAATAATTCCCAGCAATAAGGAAAAACAAGTTGAATGTAAGAATACCTAATAGAAGCTTCTGCTTCTAGAAGGATCTTCCTCTAAATGGTTCTTTTGATAGACATATTTAGTATAAATATGAGTCGAGGGTATGAGAACTTTTGTCTTGGATATTATTGTAATAGAGTTATGCTCTGATGGAGGTTGCCCCATTGAAGAGGAAAGTGAACATTGCTCTCAGTAATATAAGTTCTCTTTTTGGTGTTATTCTGGTATCATTTTGGTATTATTGTGGTGTTGTTCTGGTTATATTGTTGCTCATTTGCCATTTCTAGCATTTTATTTCTGTTATGCATACTTTTTATATCTGGAATATTACAGTTTCCTTGAACCACCTGCAACTTCTATAAAATTGATTGTTGGTTTGATTCACCTCATATTCCCACCCATTGTATGAATATTAGGGGACTCCACCAGGTTTCCTAAGATGAGGAAGCGATCTAACCTTTTTTCAATGTAGTCATCCCTCATCCTCTTGTTTATCCAAGTTGGGAAAATATTTGTGGGTGCAATTTCTAGTAAACCTAATTCCCCCAATTTATGGTTGAAATAATCCTTCTGAGCATTAGCCGGAGCCCTTTGACCCCAAGATTCAACAACTTCGAAGGATAAATTTAGATCTCCCCCTTGGATGAGGTTCTCTTCCTTTCTGAAGGACTTGTTTAGCAGGTTTTCACAGAACTAGATGCACTCTTGTGAAGGGACATAGACATTTAAAATCGTGAAACATCTGCCTATGTCCTCCACACAAAAAAATATACCAATCCTTGAATTAAAACCCCAAGAGTTTACTAACTTGATAGAATTGGACCTTCATTCAATGGAAAAACCCCCCGAGTGACCTTTTTCATCCAACCTAATGAAATTCCATCCTTTGAAAAGTTTCTCCAGAAGAGGGACAACCAAGAGTGCATCACCTAAGGTCTCATGAAGCATCTGAATGTCCAATTGAATAGACTCCACCAGCCTATGGAGAGGAATTTTCTTAGACGGGCTTGCCACACCCCTACAGTTGAAGGAGAGTAATTTCATTTTGCAACCCCCTCCGGGTTTTGCGTTTCTCTAAGGGCCCCTATTATGGTTAATTGGTGTCTTATTTACATATCCATGGAAGCTCTAGACTAAGATTTTGAAAGGTAAGATCTTCTCCCCTCCCCTTTTCGTTAGAAATGGGCAAAGGATTTAACTCCATCCCTTCCAACTTATGATTGAGCTCCCCAGGAGCCAGAATGTGTTTGTTTCTTAACTGATAAAGCATTGTGTCTTCCTTATATAATTTTGAAGAGTCTTGACTTATACTAGCTAAGTGGGGAGGGGAAGGGACGAAGGCAGAGACAAAGGAAAGTTGTGCCAGAGGTGGCTCTGAATAGGAGCGAGGGTAGACAATGGAGGACTCTGAGAAAAAGGGATATTCTTCAAAGTTCCTGCCCACTTTTTACCTAAAAATGATAAAGATTGATACAACAAATTTAAGGAAGGGGGGGACTGAGGTGGCATATCCAAATGTGCCACAATTCCCTTATGAATCATTCTCTCGATGACTCCTGAAATATTTGGGGATACACGAATTGAACTTGAACCTGAACATGAGAAAGTGGATTTGAACTTGACCTGTCACAACAATTCCTAGCTGGTGCTCTAAGCCCTGTCTCCATGATCTCCAGACTCTGCCATGCCTTTATTTGTTGAATGTGTGAAGGATGTTTCCCCAAGCTGCAAATCCCTTCTCTTCTTATCCCATACCCTTAAAAGGCCTTTCCCCTTCTACACCATGCGTAGGTTGCATTCATTGGCCTCGTGACCATTCTTATGGAACCTGTGGCATTTAAATGAGATTCCCTCGTAATCCAATTTTTGTATAAATACTCTATCCCCCCAGGTTAGCTCAATTTCCCCCGACAACCCTTTTTTGAGATTTAGGGAGACTAGGATACGGGATACCAACATCCTTCCAGTGGATATGAAAGATATATCTACATCCATATAGGTTCCACTTTCATTCCCCAAACGTTTGAATCCCTTTGTTGTCCATAGTTCAGGTGGCAATCTCGACAATTAGACCCAAATCGAGAGTTCTTCTATTCTTTCACGAATGGAATAAAAAAATGACGTCTATCTATTGAGAAACATTGACATCTATCTCTTGAGAAACATCGACGTCAAGTCTATGCACCACAGAGATTTCAACACCTTGTCCACATCTGCAGTGCTCTGGAATTTTAACATGAACCAACCTTTTGTCAATAAATGGACCGAGGGAAAATAATCTAGGAAACATGTCCAAGATATTTTTACCCATTCCCTCAATGTGTTGTAACCCAAATGATGACCATTTGCACGACCCACCACCGCCTTCTCTGCCATACCCGAAACCTCAAGAAGCATTATTTTGTCCCCAAGAGCCAACTTTTGAGGCCTAGAAACTAGATTTATACCAGCCTGAGTTTTACGTTTTTTTGTCATTGGATTATCCCCTATTCCATCCTGAAGTTGCGTCCTTCGACTACCCTCTTGCGGCACTATGGGAAGAGAGGACCTGCGTTTCAAACCCTCCTTGCTAACGACCTGGGTTATTGACAGATGAGGAGAAACAATGACATTTTTTGGATCAAAAGAAGAAGACTTACCCAATTCTAACCTAGCTTGGATCTACCCATAAAAGTAAATAGGGACTGCTGAAAGAGAAGACCAACCCAGCCGAGGGAAGTCTGGTCCAGAACCTGAGAGCCGGGGTATGTCAGAAAAGGGTGGATTATTTGGAAAAATCCCCTCAAATGGTTTCTTCGGGAGTAATTTCTCTTCTGTCCTCCACATGCAGACCCTCACCTACGAAGGAAACAAATATGATATATTCCCAGGAGGGGAGGGAAAGAAACCTCCCGAGGGAACTTCCTCAGGAGCCAATGCTAGATCAGGGCCAAAGGAAGTCTGGTGTTGTGTAATAAAAAGAGCCTCACTGGGAAACCCACATACATGTGTGCCATGCTTGAAGTCTGTTACCAAACCATGCGTCTCCTCTATTCCGACAGCTAAAGGCAACATACTTGAGTTATACGCGGAAAAATGTCCACCTGGCCCACACCAAATCGGTTGCTCGTCCAAAAAATCTCAATAGTAATCCATGATATCACCATAATAGTCTAGCATGTTCCCCTCCCTTTCCATCACACCTAAGGAGAGAGACTCCTACCCACTAGAAACCTAAAAATGGAAAACAATGACATGTTGGATAAGGTGAAGAGAGGAGTTGGAGCCGCTGGTCGTATGCACAGGTGCATCAGGGAGACCTATGACTAGGGTTTCTGTAGGAACCCTCATCTCCAATTTGTGGCCCAAGTAAACTTTAATAAGATCATGAGATAAACCATGTTGATCATTTATGTTATCCACCCTTGTGGCCAATACCTGAAATTTTGAATTATAATCTTCAATATCACCTAAGTGCTTGATTCTTGTCAATTGACTAAAGTGAAATTTTGAATTATAATCTTCAATATCACCTAAGTGCTTGATTCTTGGCAATTGACTAAAGTAGTCGTGTTCCCAAACCTTCCCATATTGTGCTTTTAATTCTTTTGTAAATAAACCTCAAGTATAGTGATAAAAAGGGGGCTTCCTTTTAACTACCCATTGATACCATTGATATGGTTTTATCACAAAGTTCAAAGTTGCAATGTGAATCCTTTTCTTATCATCCATAATATTATGTAGTCAAAATATTTCTCCATTTGGTTCACCCAAGTAAAGACCTGTGTACCATAAAACTTCTTTAATTCAATCTTTGGAAAGTTGAAGTTCAGACCCTCACCACAATTAACTCCACTATTAGAGTTAAATCCAATAGAAAAATTCTTATTATCAATAAGGTGTTCAACTGGAATACCAACTTTATTTTCCCGAGTTCCTTGCATTTTGATATCTCCTTTAGAGGGTCTATCATATAGAGAATGAAACACCATGGAAGAAAATGAATTTTGTAATTCCTTCATGGATTTTTGTATATTTTCATCCATCATATTTGTCATGTCATCCATCTTCTTATATAACTTATTTTCCATTTCGTCCATATTTGTTTTCATCTCATTCTCATTCCCATTCATCTTCTTATCCATCTTGTTTTCCTTTTCATCCATCTTATGTTCCATTTGTTTTCTATTTTCAACGATCCTCTTTTCCATCTGGCGATAAATCTCATAGATTTCATCTTCAGTCATGGTTGATATTTTTGGAGGTTTAGTTGGTGAATTAAAGTTTGGAGGAGCCTTTGGAGCCATGTGAGAAAATTAAAATTCTCTTATTTTTCCTCTTTATTACAAATTTTGAATCACCAAAAACAAATTTTCCAATAAAAAGTTATGTCAATTGTAAGTTACATACCTTTTAAGCCCTTAATTTGGAGTTTGTCATCCTGACCAACCTTCCTTTTAAGGTTTTTATGAAATTTCGGTCCTTATGAGACTGAAATTTTGTCATGTAGTACTCTGAAATGTCTTCTCTACAATGCCACAGGTCTGACCAAAATTGGATGCGCCAAGTGAAAGTTAGGGTAACTTTCCCAAACCTTTCTGGTTTTTTTCCTTTCCAGGAGAATGAACCTGTACATAATGTCATGTGTTCAATATTTAATACTTGATTCTGAACTTTCTACCAAAAATTCTATGGACCGTCCTCTTTCAAATGCAATAGGTCTCACAGAATTTGGATCATTATTGAAGAAGATATGACTGTTTACTTGGAACACCTATTTGAGACTAGTTATAGGACTAGTAAAAAACCACATCTTCCACAAGGCATATCTCCGAAAATATAATGACCCAAAAGATGATTTTTTTACGAGAGATACCTTGATATGTATTTTTAAAAATCTCCAAATTTCATTGTCGGAATCATCCCCCCAAAAAAATATAGAGAAAATGCTAAGATGACTTGCTTGGAGAAGAAAAACCCTAGGATCAATGCTCTGATACCAAATGTTATGATCCAATACCTTAAAAAATGATAAAAAGTCAATTATTATAGTCCACTTCGAGGGGGAAACCTCCTTTTACAATATATCCAATTCAAAATACAATATGAGATGAGATAATATCATCCTAAGACTAAGTCTCCTTGTTTATATATGGGAGACAAAATTAAAATCATAATGAAAGGGTGCAATGAAGGGTCCTAGCCGACATACAAATATAACCTTAGAAATGTAATAATTCAATATATAGGGCTTAATAAGGGGTTTTATACATAACATGGGACTTTATCTAGGGCTTAACATATTTTTTGTAAAATATTAATTTACAATAAAATATTAAAAACAAGAAATACTCAAACTTTGTAAACTAAGTGCAACGATGTAGAGCATTGAGATTAGATTAGAGATACACTAAAAGAAATTAAAATACTCATACAACTTATTAGACAATATTCAAACTAGATCATAGCTTGGGTAAATATCTACTCGTTCTCATTATTGAAAACAAGATACATGTACATATTTACATAGAGGGTATTATTAGCCAAAGTAGAAATCAATGTAAAAATACATGTACATATTATTCACCAACTCTCTACACTATCTCTCAAGATTTCCTACAAACTTTCTAGATAACTCAACTTGATGGAAAACCGCCATATTTATTTACTTCATTCACTAACTATTCATCTTCTTCTGAATCTTCATCGATTTCATGTAACTCTTCATATCCATTATGTCGCTTCAACTTTCTTTGGAGACTTTTCAATGTCCCTCGTGACTCTTTAGCTTCCCTTGGTATGATCAATACACACACATGATTGTTATCATGCCTCTTCCATGCACACTTTTCTCACATGCCTTTGAACCACACAAACACACCTAAATTTTATTTTTTTCTCCTTTGATGCACATTTCTTCCACACACTAGCCATGCATACTTTGTTGCATTCTTGCTCTTGTCGAATTTCCCTTATATCTTGATTACATTAACATTCCACATGCATTGTTCCTCTACTTGTCATGCCCTTGCTTCAACCTCTATTGCATTCACTTATGTCACACTTTCCTAGCGTGCTTGTGGACTTGGTTTTTTTGGGGATGCTCTTGCATTAACATTACCTTGTGAATAAAACACGTTCCCTTGCATTGATTCTTCATCCTTTGCTTCAATTTATATAGCTTTTCCTTTGTGAAATTTATTTTACTCTACCTTAGGAATCCATGTATTATTTGCATTAGGTTTGTTCTTTCACTTGAGTAGATACTACTTGAATTATGCGCCTCACATCTTGAATAAAAGAAACTGAATCCCAACCATGGGATCACCCAGGGACGAATTTCTCGTTGAAAAGGTTATAGCTCGGGTGGTATTTCCTTACTATCTGGGCTCTTGGTTCGAATCCAGGGGGCCCCATAACATGAAATAATATATTCCGTTAAAGAGAKCCCTTCGCATAAATTCCTTCGAATGGGTAGATCAATGATTTGTCCTTGAGGATCTGACATTAATCCTCTCATACCTACTAATTTGTGAACCTGAGATGTACTTCCCCTAGCTCCTGAGAAGGACATCACATGTACTGGATTTAAGGGATCATTTCTCATTCAACACTTGCTCGATCTCATCTCACTTATTTGGAATACGTCCACCAATTTTGTTTTGCACTTTCTTCATCCACTGCATCTTCATCCTCTACTACGATCTCACCTTTTGTGCACTCAAATCTACACCACTGAAAATGGATAAATTTTCAAACTCCCTTGGAAATGCCACTTCGTATGCATTCTTTCCAAATTTCCTCTTAATTATACATACTTTGATTTGATTCACATTTATCTTGTCATAAGTGCTCTTAGGATAATGCTCTTTCTTGAGATGTACCATGACTAGATCTCCAATGGAAAAAAATCTTAACCCTTTCATGTTCATCCATATACTCCTGAAATTGTGTTGTCTTCTCTCTTAATTTGTCATGTACTTGCACATACACCTACTCTATATGCTTTGTAAATGATTTCATGTCATCACTCATTTGCATGTCAATTGGAAAATCAACCAACTCTAACACTTCTCTTGGATTTTCTCCATTCACAACCTTGAGATGTGAAAATCTTATCGACTTGTTCATAATGATGTTATAAATGATCATTTCATGTGCCAAAACTTGATACCATTGTTTTATCTTATCTTAAGCTAAAAATTTCAAAAGATTGACTGGACTTCAGTTCACCACTTCAATATATCCATCTCTCATAGGGTGATATGTAGAAATATATAACAACTTTGTTTCCATGTTCTTCCACAACGCCCCCTAAATATGACTAAAAAAACCATTACCTATGTCCAATGTGATCGTGTTTGGAAATCCATGAAATCGCATCACCTCCTTGAAGACTAAGTCTGCGCAATATGTCACATAATTAGTTTTATTGCAAGGCATGTAGTATGCCATCTTCGAAACCTTGTCAACCACACCAAACACTCCTATAAAACCTATGGTGCATTCTTGGTAGTCCAAGATTGAAAACCATTGATATGTCCTCCCAAGCCATCTTTGGGATCGACAATGGTGTGTACAACCCTATCTTTTGATCAACGTTTTTTGAAATATGACATAATATACATTATGAAACAAATATACTAACACCCTTCATGTTCTACTAGTAGTATCTTTTGTCCAACAAATTATGTTTTATCTCACCCAAAATGTCCTTCTAATAAATCATTATGCAATTCTCTTATCATATTATCGCACATTGAACTCTGATATGCATAACGTATTCCCCTTGAGCAATTAACAACCCTGGATAAAGTAATCTATTAGCATGATTGTTCCCTACATCATTAGGTTTCTACATCTATGTTAAACATGTCAAAAAATATCTACTTCACTCAAAAAGTCCTTGATTTTCTTGAAGTCGTTTATCTTTTTTTTCATTATTTCCAACCTATAGAACTCTCTTGCATGGTGATTTTGCAACCTTATTTCTTTCCCAAATTTGTGCTCCAATACAATCATGTAAGTCTACAAAAACTCAAGCAATTTTACATGTTTGATTTAGCTTCACCTAGTTGTTAATATACTATAACAATGGTTTGTGTAGAATATGAACTATCACAACAACAAACAATCTCACCAATACTTTGATACCTTGACAATAACATAAAACTAAAGATCATAAAAAAATACTTAAGTCGTGCTTCATTTAACTTGTTGAAAAATGTTATCAACCTTCCTTCTTGATTCAACACTATATGAATAACTAACATATTTGCACCACACTCAATTTGAAAAAGTTTATTGAAATTTCATAATGCCAACATGTGCCTTTTTTAATTGTTTACCTCAACAATTCAAAGTTATTTTTCCCCTGCATGTTGCATTGAAATCCTTGTGCCTTCATATATTTAGTCATCATCATGCATATCTTGTTGAATCCTTTGATGAACATTATGCAAAAATTTGCAATGCCATGAAAAGTCCCAATCTATATTACACTATGAGGTTAAGGCCATTCACCAACACCTTCTCATTCTCTAGATCCATGCACAAACCTTCCTAGGTGATTGAAAATCCAAGGTACACCATGTTGATGTTTGTGGTAGCATCAGACAAGTATTTCCACATAGGTCTATGTGTCTAGACATGTGGAAATCATCCAAATCCTTTTACCTTGGTAACTTTACTTTAATTAAAGGAATTATTAAAGTAAAATGCTTTTATTAATTAATTGATTATATAATTAGTTATTTGAGGAAAGTGCTAAAAGTACTTAGCATGTAATCTTATCATGCAATCTAACTCTCAAGTGATATTAGAAATGGATTATAAGTCACAAATATAAAAGCAAGGCTAGGGTGAAGGAGAATATACTCTTGACACACTTGATAATTGAGAGTAGAGGATTAATTTTGAGAGGATTGAATCATGAAGCATTGCGATTCAAGATATTGGATAGGTGTAGAAGGACTTCCATCTAGAGTTCAGTTCAAGAAGGAGAAGAGAGAACATAGGAAACACAGGTGGTTTTCAGTTAGAGGAATCCAAAGGGAAGTGTCGGGTTGTACAAATATTGTCGTATAGGTTTTCCATACGTGTACGCGGGTCACAATGGAGACAGACATGTACATACGCGAGTCGCAAGAAGGCGAATCACGTACACCTCGAAAAGCATGCAGTTATGGTTTGTACAATAGGTCAAACTTTGCCAAGTTTTTCTGCAGTTATATTTCTCTCAGTGGGCCATTATCCCTGTTATGGGAGCCCTAATTTCAACATAATAAAATCATTCTCAGCACTGATTTTCCCTCCAGGGTTTTTCTAAGGGTATCTACCAAAAAATGTTGGTGTTTATGTGTGCATAATTTTGGTTTCCTTTTTTATGCTTCCGTTGCATATTTCGTTGATTACTTAGCAATGCTTTTAGTAGATAAAGAGATTTTATTTTGAGCTAATTGTTGGGTGTTGGGTTGAAGTGGTAAAAAATCAACATGGTTTCAGAGAAGATGCTCTGAAGGGAAGCCATATCTCACATCCATAGCATATACCTAACCAACATGAGGAAATTGAAGGACATATTCCAGGGAAACAATCGTACCGAGGAAAAACTAAGTTTTTGTAGGTTTACTGAAGTGTAAGTGGGTCACAAAAATCATAGTCACGTACATACGTTAGTTACTTTGAGCATAATCACATATACGTGGGTTGTAGTTGTACTATTCATGTACATAGACAGGTTGCATTGGTGATAATCGCGTACAAGTCTATACAGGTTAAGTACATGGGAAATTTTCAGTAGTAGGTTATTTCCAGGGAAGTTTATTAGGTCTTAGGGATGGAAAACAACACTTTTGAGAGTTGAAGATAGATTGGATGGAGCATCCAACTTCCCATCTTGGAAATAAAGAGTAACTTTGGCATTGAAGAAGTATGACCTTTGGGAGTTAGTGGATAAGGTAGTTACTCCACCGACAGATCCAACAACTTTGGAAGCTCAAAACAAGAAGGAGATCAAAGTAGAGAGGGCCCTCCTGGATTTCATGAAGGATCATCAATCCCTTACCTAACTGAGAAGAATATGGCCAAAGAGATGTGTGATGCCTTGGTAAGTTTATTCTAGAGCAAGAACATGAATATACAGATGGTCTTAAGGAATAAAATTAGATCGATGAAGATGTCCCAAGTCATGGAAACTATTCTTCAAAGGCGTTTGTGCTCGAGGAAATCTACCATATTGGCAGATACTTTGGGATGATTTCATCCAAGAAGATACTCTAGAGGATTCTAAGAGAAACACACATGGAGGTAGTGAAGAGAACTTGGCTCTTGTCAGTAATACAAGGGAAAAGGAAAGAGTTCTAGCGAGAAGGGTAACAATGATGGAGGATAATCACAGTTAGGGAAGAAGAAGGACTTGAGTAAAATCAAGTTTTTCTCATGTCATAAGAATGAACATTATGCATCTAAGTGTCCGAAGAAGAAGAAGAAGGGCAATGGAAAGACGCAGAAAACAACATCAACAAAGATGCAACTTGATGAGTTTGCAGTGAATTTTGAGAAGGATTTCTCACTAGTTTCTTGCCTTTCTACCAGCACAACAACAAGGAGTGCTTGGTTCTTGGACAATGTTACATCTCTTCATATGATGGAAGCATGAGAGTTATTTAATAGTCTAACAGAGAGTGACACAAATCTTCATGTGCAACCTGGTGATGATGCCAAGTATGCAGTGAATGGAGAGGGAATAGTTATGTTCCAACTTGAGTCACAAGGTTCGTTGGATTCCCAGGATGTGTTTTACATACCAGGTTTGAAGAAGAATTTTCTTTCAGTCTCAGCTATGAATGAAAAGGGTTTTACTATTACTTTTCAAAGAGGGAAAGTACTCATACATCTACCTAAATCTAGCTTGGACAACGCAGTAGTTGTTGGGGTTAGAGAAGGAACTTTATATAGGCTGGAGGGAAAACCTATTCAGGCCTTGGTACACGATAATGATAGCCTATGTGAGTTGTGGCATAGGAGGTTGGGACACCTACACTATAAGGTTTTGTCGATTCTGAGGGGGATTGTTACAAGTTTTCCAGAGTTCAGGTTTGAGCAGCAGGTAGTGTGCACTTGGAAAGAATGCCAAGGCTACTTTTCCTAGCAGCGAGAGTAAGTCCAAGGGGATATTGGATCTTATCCATTCATATGTGAGTGGTTTTATATTAGTAGTATCATTACAATAATCGTCATACTATGTGACATTTATTGATTATTTTTCCAGCAAAACCTGGATCTTCTTTATGAAGATTTTTAGTCAGTTCAGAGAGTTCAAGGATCAGGTAGATAACTAGACATGTAAGAAGATCAAGGTCTTGAGGTTGAATAATGGGGGAGAGTACACCTCCAATTACTTCAAGTATTTTTGCAAGGAGATGGGGATCAAGAGAGAGTTGATAGTCTCATACAACCCTCAACAGGATCGGGTTGCAAAGAGAAAGAATCGATCCATCATCAGTTATGCTAGGGATATGATAAATGACCAAGAGTTGCCTATGTTCTTGTGGGAAGAAGCATGTAACACAACTATGTATGTGAAGAAAAATAATCCTAACATGATATTAGGGGAAAAGAATCCAGAAGAGGCATTCTCAGGACTGAAGCCATAGATTGGTCATTTGAGGATTTTTGGTTGTCCAGTTTACATCCATGTGCATGTGGAGAAGAGGAAAAATATAGAGCTTTCAGGACAGAAGGGTATATTTTTGGGGTACAACAAGACCTCAAAGGCTTACATGATCTTCATTCCAGATATAACATACCCGCTATAATCCCTAGTTTAATTAATGTTTACGTAGATATAATGTGTGGCTATTGCCAAAGCAATGTAATATGCGAACTATATTTCTATGTTTTAATAATAATAATGTGATGCCAGTTGCTAAAGGGACATGGACAAGAGATGCGGCTAAATTAATCAACAAGAGTGGGGAGTGTCTAGGATAATGGCCAAGAGAGATCCAAGGGGGGAATTACCCATATATATTAATTCAACCCATTTATCTAAGTTTTTTATTTGTATATCAACTTTCCCATTTTTGATTGAGTGTTCCCAAAGCCAATCATTGAATACATGTAAGAGGGTGGGCGTGAGTGGTCACATCCCAAATTTATTGGGCACATGGCGATTGGATACAATCGGTTTGGGGAGGAGTGTGAGTCAAGAAAGGAAAGACAAGAGAGGAAAAAACAGAGCTTGAAGTTGGTGCATCCATGGAGAGCGAATTCTAGAGAATGATGGAGAGTAATTGGAGCAAATTGGAGCTAGAAAATTGAAGAGTCGGGTTGTCAAGCCCGAAGAGTGAACTCTTGTGTGAGTTTCACTAAAACAAGAAGTGTTTGTTGTTGGTTTGTTGATAGTTTTCCAAGAAACAGTTTCCCTTGAGTTCCCAGTTGAGAGATTCCTAGTTTCATGTGCCAGACAGACCCCAATAAACCAATGGGATGCCTGAGGGACTGAGATCAGTGAAGAGGTACATTCCTTTGGTTGGACAGGTCAAGAGGAAGAGAGTTGATGGAAAATCGGGATAGTTGTAGGAGAATATCAGTTGGGTTGTGAGTTTTATGAGCTATGAGTGGACTGTGAAAGACCACCCTCTTTTGTGAATTGCTAGCCTCAACTTAGGGGTGAATGAATATTGAGATTTGAAACAATCGGTCTATGGTTGGGTGGAGCATCCGTACCAAGCAACTGGTTGCACCACTCTCGTTTAAAGATAAGTTTTTTATCGTGTTGTTATGTTATTTCACGAGTTATTTGTTGTACATGAACTCTGTGTATTTATGAATGATTTATATGATGTTGTAATGATTTTTTTATCTTCATTTCAAATTTATTATTAACATATTGTAAACACATCTATTTTATGGTTCTAGATAGTAGCTAAATCTGTTTTAAATTTGTAGTTGTAAGCTATAGGAAATCGGCTAACAGTGAAAAAATTAAATTATTTGGCTGTAACTTTATTTTTATGTATATTACACACTATAATGTCCCTTGGTTGGGATGGGGGACGTTACATTATGGTATCAGAGATTTGGTTCACACATCGAGCTTGTATGGGCCAAGATGGCT
>ML781743.1:267167-308811 GCA_009831015.1 Picea engelmannii | reverse complement strand
AGGTTGGTTTGTTGATAGTTTTCCTAGCAACAATTTCCCTTGAGTTCCCAGCTGAGAGATTCCTAGTTTCCAGTGCTAGAGAGACCCTGAGAAACGAATGGGAAACCCAAGGGACTGAGATCAGTGTAGAGGTACATTCCTTGGGTTGGACAAGTTAAGAGGAAGAGAGCTGGTGGAAAATCAGGATAATTGTAGGAGAATATCAGTTGGGTTGTGAGTTTTATGAGCTGTGAGTGGACTGTGAGAGACCACCCTCTTTCAGTGGATTGCTAGCCTCAGCTCAAGGGTGTCTGGCTATTGAAATTTGGAACAGTCGGTCTATGGTTGGGTGGAATGTTCGTCCTAAGCAGCTGGTTTCACCACTCTTGTTTAAAGATAAGTGTTTTATCTTGTTGTTGTGTTATTTCATGAGTTACTTGTTGCACATGAGGTCTATGTATTTACGAATGATTTATGTGTTGTTGTGATGAGTTGTTTAGTTGCATTTCATGTTGATTGTTAGCATACTGTAAATGCATTTATTTAATGGTTCTAGACAATAGCTAAATCTGTTTTAAATTTGTAGTTGTAACCTACAAGAATTCGGCTAACATTAAAAGAATTAAATTATTGAGTTGTAAATTTCATTTTTATGTATATTCCGCACCATAATGTCCCTCGGTTGGGTTGGGGGATGTTACACCAGCGCAATGGAATACAGTTGTGAGCAAAGATGTTAAGTTTGAGGAGAACTTATCATCTAGGAGTACTCATGAGTCATCAAAAGTTATAGAGGATGAGGAGAAACATGCTTCAAAGGATGAGCAACAATCAACAGTTTAGACTTCAGGTGGGGAGGATGAGTTAGCCCCTTCCAATCTTGTCAAGAAACCTAGGTGGTTATTGCAAACATTGAGGGATGTTGGTGAGGCTCAAAGGAGTGTGGTCATAGAGCGCAGGCCTCCGAAGAAGTTTCCGAACTATATGGTGCCTATGAGTAACATCATTGATGTTGAGCCTTCCAGTTTTGAGGAAGCAACAGATCAACAAGTATGGAGGGATGCCATGGTAGCGTACACCTCTATTATGAGGAATGGTGTTTGGGACATGGTGCCAAAACCAAAGGGGAAGTCGGTTGTGAGTTCCAAATGGTTGTACAAGATCAATTATGTTGCAGATGGTAGCATCGAGAAATTCAAAGCGAGGTTGGTGGCAAGAGGGTTCTCCCATAAAGAGGGAGTAGAGTACGATGAGACATTTGCTCTAGTCGCCAGGTATACTTCTATTCGATTTTTTATTTCTATTGCTTCAGTTATGAGGTAGAGGATACATCAGATCGATGTGAAAACAACTTTCATCAACATGATTATTGAGGAGGAAGTATACATAGAGAAACCTTAGGGATTTAAGGTACATGGGAGGGAGTCTTATGTGTGTAGACTTAAGAAAACCTTGTACAGACTCAAACAAGCACCCAATGTGTGGTATTCTAGGATCGACAGATACTTGCAGAGTATGGGATTTACCAAGAGTGAGGTGGATCCTAACTTGTACTTCATACTTGTTGGTGAGGATTCTCTCATCTTGGTTCTGTATGTTGATGATTTATTTCTCACAGGTGTAGAGGAGCTTATTGCAGGGTGTAAAGCAGATTTAGCTAGTGAGTTCGAGATGAAGGACATTGGCTTGATGCATTATTTCTTGGGGTTAGAGGTATGGTAGGTATCGGGAGAGATCTTCCTTGGACAAGGGCAGTATGCAGTAGAGATCTTGAGGAGATTCAATATGGAGGAATGTAAACCGATGGTTACACATATGGTTACTGATCTAAATAAGATCGACACTTCAAATTTAGAGTTGGTGGATCCCAGGATATATAGGCAGTTGATAGGGTCCTTGATGTATTTGGTCAACACTAGGCTAGATATTTGTTTTGTTGTGAACACCTTGAGTTAGTTCATGGTGGAGCTGAGAAAGTGCATTGGATGACAGCAAAACATGTGCTCAGGTACTTGAGAGGTAGAATGGAGTATGGATTGAAATATCTTGAAGGAGATGGAGTAGAGTTGTAGGGATATACATACTTGGATTGGGAAGGCAGTGCAGTAGACAGAAAGAGAACCTCGAGGTATTGCTTCAACTCGAGATCAACGATGATTACTTGGTTCAACAAGAAGCAGACTTCTATAACACTTAGTCCAGTAGAGGCGGAGTATATGACAATGAGTATGGCTAGTTGTGAATCCATTTGGCTTTGCAAATTGCTTACATGTTTATTTGATCAAGAGTTTGAGCCTATGGTAATATACTACGATAATTAGAATTGTATCAAAATCTTGGAGAACCATGTATTCCATGACAGGTCTAAGCATATAGAGATCATATACCACTTCATCTAAGATAGGATCCAAAAGGGAGTAGTGAAGCTTCAATATATTCCCACAGATGAGTAGGTTGCAGATATTCTAACCAAGCCCTTGGAGAAAGGGAAGTTTGTTTTCTTTAGAGACAAAATTGGAGTGGTGCAGAATACCTTCCTCGCTAAGAGGGAGTGTTTATGCTTGTGGTAGCATCGAACAAGTATTTATGCACAGGTCTATGTGTCTAGACGTGTGGAAATCGTCCAAAGCCTTCTACCTTGGTAACTTTATTTTAATTAAAGGAATTATTAAAGTAAAGTGATTTAATTAATTAATTAATTAATTATGTAATTAGTTAATTGAGTTATTTGAGGAAAGTGCTAAAAGTACTTAGCATGTAATCTTCGCATGCAATCTAAATCTCAAGTGAGATTAGAAATAGATTATAATTCATGATTATAAAAGCAAGGCTAGGGTGAAGGAGAAGATACACTTGACACACTTGATACTTGAGAGTAGAGGATTACTTTTGAGAGGATTGAATCACGAAGGATTGTGATTCAAGATCTTGGATAGATTGAGAAGGACTTCCATCTAGAGATCAAGTCAAGAAGGAGAAGAGAGAACAGAGGAAACACATGTGGTTTTTAGTGAGAAGAAGCCACAAGTGTTGCATCATACGGAGCTTGTCGTACAGGTTTTTCGTACGTGTACGCTGTTAACTTTTACTCACAAAATCAATAAATGTCTCATTCAATGATTTTGTCAAACACTTGGCACATAATGATTTTAGTCCTCAATAGTCAAACCCATTAATGCATTTCTCATACATTTTCTTAATGTAACTATAAGCTAAAATACTATGCTAAGTAAACTTGCAACAAAACATAAATGACAGAGACAACATTTAATGACACAATGATTTTGGGGCAAAGCCCAGGGAAAAACCCAGAGAAAGAGATTTATTATGAATCTTCTTATAAATTAATGATTACACAGCTAGATACCAACAACATTAAATGTTTTCCTTTTCCTTCATCTCAAGAAATACACCAGACATTAATGGTTGCATAACCCTATGTACTAGTAAAATACAGTGAAAAAATGCACTCGAAATTTTTTTGTACTATTCATACATGTTGTATGACTCCATAACTAATCAAAAACTTGCCTTGGGAACTATTCCAAATATCATCCTCGATTTATGTACACAAAGACATATTGTATACCTTCAGAGTTCACTGTACGTATTGTTCTTTCAATGCATGTACAATCTGCAAATTATTTATGTCGTTTTGTCTTGGTATTTGCACTCTCTTTTCTCAAGAAATATGCCTTCTCTTTAGATTTTCTTCCTCTCAAAAATTTCTTCTTCAAACCCTCTCTCTCTCTTCACATTCAATGCTTTCATGAATGTTCTTGTGTTTCTCACACAATAATAAGCAATGCATTCTCTCAAAAAAAAAAATACATTTTATATTAACCCATTTAATGACCTAACCCTAACCTCCTTAACTTCTTTTAATCTAATGAATGAGATTCACTCTCATCATTAAAGGCTAGGATTTAACTTCTCATTAAATACACTTTAAGTCATTAAATAATAAAAGATGTCATTTTCACTTTAAAATATAAAATCATTTTATAAAATAAAATTATGACCACTTTTCCCTTTATAAAATGATACTTATATGAGAGACTTTTTAATGTCCCTTGCATACTAGACATTATCATATGGAAGGACATTCCGAGCTATAAATTTCAACATACGTGGGTCACAATGGAGACAATTGCATACATATGCGAGTCACAAGAAGGAGAATCATGTACACCTCGAAAAGCGTGAAATTTGGGTTCATACAATAGGTCAAACTTTGCATGGTTTGTTTGTAGTTATATTTCTCTCAGTGGGCCATTATTCCTGTTACGGGAGCCTTGATTTTAGCATAACAAAATAATTCTCAACATTGGTTTTCCCTCCGGGGTTTTTCTAGGGGTATCTGCCAAAAAATATTGGTGTTTATGCATGCATGATTTTGGTTTCCTTGTTTATGCTTCCACTGCAGATTTCGTTGATTACTCAGTTGTGCTTTTAGTAGATAAAGATATTTTATTTTGAGCTAATTGTCAGATGTTGGGTTGAAGTGGTCAAATATCAACACACCACCCCCTCCTTGAATAATTCACATTTTTCGAAGTGATGCACAATCGACCCTTTCTCAGCACTTCAAACACTACCACAAATGCTTATGGGCTCTTCTCTACTCCCACTGAAATCAAAATATCATCTTAGTAAACGACTCCAAACTTACCAATGTATGACTATAATACCTCCATCATCAATCACATGAATGTCCTCGATGCATTGGTCAATCCAAAAGGTATAACCAACCACTTGTACAAATCATCTTTGGTCTTGAATGCAAACTTCCACTTTTCCCCTTTCGATCTTTGATCTAGTGATATTTGCACTTTATATCTATCTTAGTGAAGCAAATCATGTCACTCAGACCATCCATCAAACCATTCATCCTTGACAGTGGGAACCTATACCTGATTGTGATCTTTATCAATCCTATGTTTGTGATTGTGAGCATGTTTGATTGTTTGACCTTCCCCTCCTTTATGGAACTATTTGTGTGGGTGCAGGTGTGAAACAATAGTAGGATATGCCTATCTTGTGGCATCTTGGAATAACTTCTACAACTGCAAAATATTTTCTCTCCTCTCCTTTAACACCAGCACCATGGACAAGCTCATATTCTCTCTAGTCAATCCCTTTGGTAACAATTCACCTAATTGTCGATTCAACTCTATGCTTCCAATATGATTCATCCTATGTGTTGTGTTATTCAATAATGTTAGATTGGAATCAAAATCTCATGTGCAATCTTCCTCTTTGGAGAAAACCATATGTCATTTCATCATGCATTATCTCATTGTACTCCTCCAACAACTTCACTTTTGCAGGGATCCCCTTTTCCTCGACATACTTTGCCACTTTCTTCTACACAATCGTTAGTATTCTTTTGTCCCTAGTGTGCATAAAAACATCTTTGGAAACAAAAGTAACACCTCTTTAGTCTATTCTTCATTCATTGTCAACAAGTAGAATCTTCGTCCATCCCTAGAGAAGTGTAGGTGTTCTTCCCATCATGCACTACGCATCTATCATACTACCATGGCCTTCCCAACAACAAAGGACAAGCATCTATGAAAATGACATTTCACAAAATTTCATCTTTATACTAACAAATATTAAAGGATACATTGCACTGACCAATGACAATCAATTCATGCCTATGCTAAAACCAGAAAGGTTTGTATGGTTGTGAGTTTTTGTTGCACTAACTTCAATTTATCTACCATCTCTATTGCGACCATATTTTAAGTAATACCATTGTTGATATTATTTTACAACACTAACCTATTGACTTGGACTTTGTTTTAAAAAAAATTCCTTAGCCATTTGTCTTATTTTGGCACTTGTTGTTGTTTCTTTGGTACAATCATTCCTCTCCACATCATCAAATTTACTCCATGCTTTGTTGTTGTTGTGACTGTCTGAATGTCCTTAGACAATTCTCCCTTTGTTATCTAGTTCTTGGTTCATTTGCATGCACCCTCTCTTCATAGGCATTGAAATGACTTGAGACCTTCATCTCCACAAATATAACAATAGATCTACCTTGTATAACCACCATCTCCTCACCCATAGCCTCTACCTCATCCTCTTCCGAGGGGAACCGTTTTTATCTATCTTACATTTTCCACCTTTTACATGGAATTACAACCCCTACCACTACAACTTTCTCCTCCTCTACCAAAGCTCTTTATATTGTTCTTGCATGCTAATTTATCCTCTACATTTAACGCTAGTGTAATTAGAATAATACAAAATTAAGCATGATAAGCTTACATACACACAATGTTACACTACATATTGATGCAAAGAACAACTCCAAAAAGTATTATTACGATGCGTTACACAATAACTCAAATATTAGGAGAACTCCAAAAAACCCTATTATATCCAAATACAATAATCATAAAACAATGTGTATAATGACTTTTTTGACCCCTTATATGTACTAGTTCTCACTCATTGTCCATGTGAGCCACTACCAAGATAACCCAAAATTTACATATTTAGTTGCCATTTATATACCCTCATTAGGGTCAATACATACATTATAACAAACTAGTATGCTTCTTCAACTAAGTGCATCTTATGCAAGCTAATTTCATCTTGAATGACAAACTTCAAACTATTCACATACCTTGAAACACATTAGACATTGTCCTCCTCACGTCCCGCACGTATAAAATTTTTGTAAAACACATGTACTCTTATATACTCATCTTTCTACTTTAAATTCTTCAACTACTTGTTTATAATCTACAAGGATATTTTTTGTCAAAGCTTCAAGACCATCTTACTCCAACATTGAATATTTTCTTTGCCCTTCCAAATATGCTCTTGTTGCATAAAATCCCACCAGAATGCAACATCCTCCTTTAGCTTTGGTACTCACAAACTTTGTTCTCTGAGGGTCTTACATTCTCTCAAATTTGATGTAGTGCTCCATCTTAGCTAGTTTAATAATGTTGCTTTCATTCAAGGTTCTCTCATGACATGAAACCTCAACCTCCCCTCCCCTTTTGTTCTTCAAGAATCTCATCAATTTTGCTACAACGTCTCCATATTCGATTCACTTCTTCCTCTTTTGTTTTAGATTGGATCTCTCCAATGTCTCTAGATTGTTGTTTGTACTCCAACTCTTTGTTTGTTGTTTGTAGCACCTACAATTCTATATTCATGGTTGTCCTTCCACCTCTTCTCGTCATTTTATTAACTTCTCTCACTCATGACAAATAGGTCATCTCCTCTTAGCATTCCTTTCACTTGATTGTCTCCTATAGCTTCTCAAGCCTTACAATAGGTCATCTCCTCTTAGTGTTCCTTTCACTCAATTCTCTACTAGAGCTTCTCGAACCCTGCTTTAAAGCCAAAGTGCACAGTTGAGGGTGCAATGGGCCTGATTCTCCAACATCTCAAAATCTACAAACCAAGAGCAATAATATATGACACAAAGTTAGAACAAAGATACACTACATGGAATTAAAATACTCGTACAAGTCACTTAGATAACATTTAAACCAAATCACATTGCGTGCGAAGGTTTACTCATTCTAATTACCAGAAACAAGATACATGTACAAATTTATATAACGCACCTTAGTTTTCTACTTTGGCTTTCCACTAACTTTCTAGACTAACCAGTTGTCTCTCAATGTTGGCAATGGACTTGCTATCTAACTTGACTCAAACTGCAACAACCCTATTTACTTTACTTCATTGGTTGATCATCTAGCTTCTTCTGACTCTTCATCTGCATCTTGCAACTCTTCGCATCCATTATCTCGCTTCAACTTCCTCTAGGACTTCTCAAATTCCCTCATGACCCTTTAGCTTCTCTTGGCACACTCAAGATCACACACACTTGTCATCATGTGCCTACCATGCACACTTCTCTCATGCACTTGAATCGTGCTCAATATGCCTATTCCTAATTTGCACTCTCCTTTGATGCACATTTCTTTAGTGTGTGCTCACCCTACACAATTCTTGTCATGTTTTTGTTCGTCTTGTATTTCCTTTCCATCTTGTTTATATCAGTGTTCTATGCACCTTGTTCCTCTATTTGTTACTCCCTTGCTTCAAACATTTGTTGCGCTCACTTATATTATACTCACTTGTATCACACTCCCTTGGAGTGCTCGTGGACTTAGTTGCTTTAGGGATGCTCTTGAATCGAGTTCAATATGCAATTGTCGACTTCAACTTCACTCAACTCATAGATTTTCCAAAAGAGAATTGCAATTTAATTTTTTTACCAAACCATAAAATCAAGGTGTTTAATAAACTTGATACATGCCAATTTCCAATAGTAAATTATAAATATCTTATTGATTCCATGTCATTAATGACTAATCATATCTAGTCATATTTAAGAGATCTTGTATTTTAGTCATATTTAAGAGATCTTGTATTTTACTCACTAGATCACCATTTATTCTTATGAGCTTATGTCCACTTTTGGAAAATATGTGCATTCTAGATGCTTAGATTGACTTAGTGTCAAAATACATGTAATGTCATATAGGCATGTGTTAGATCTAAGTGTTGCTAAAGATATTCAAGGGCTAAAAATAAGCATACGCCTTCCCCAACAAAATTATAAGATAACACAAAGTTACATCATTTACAAAAAGAATTGGTATCCACTTTGATAAATGATTATGAGTATAGGTTTCAAACTTAAAGACCAGTGCCCTCCATCAAATGACGATAACATCGACCCCTTATTATTCGCTGCCAAAAGAATTGGATTGACTCCATAGTGTTAAGTTGTAACTTTTCTTGAACAAGCCTGTGATTCAAAAATTCAAATGGTATTCAATGGCAATGCATTACATACACAAAATATGGACTACAATAGCCAAAGAATGACAAATAGTAAAATAAAATTGTCTCTCTCCTTAACTTTTCTTAGGTTAAAACAAGAGAAAACTACTAAATCTAACTTGAGTGATAGTTCATATTGTGTGCAGCTTTCTTCTAATTCCAAATATTGAAGTAACATGTTTTGCAAGAAAAGGCAGGTTTGATTCTTTACCATCTAACAAGGCACCTTTGAATACCACGAGTGAGTGGACGAATAAATGATGGATCCCGTTGTTGATACAATAAACCAACCTGCAGAAAGTGAATTGAATCAACAATACTTATTAATTTTCAGCAAAAGTATAAAATCTTGATAGCAATGATGTTGGGAGCATTGGAGTCAAATAGAAACTCCAACTCCAATAAATACATGCAGATGCATTTATAAAACTCAAAATAAAAATACCCTGTAGTCAATATAGTTTCAATTATTTCATGCTTAACTTTTAGTTTCAGTCCATTCATGTATGTTTCTTGACATGTTATATCTATGTCAAAGAAAGATTATTTGATCATTACCTCAAGCAATGCTTGTGTTGCAGGATCATCCAATATTTCAAGGCTATAATCATAACGATAGTTCACCTGAAAGCATCATGTAAAAGAGCTATTATATTTCATATTCACT
Organism: Picea engelmannii; assembly: GCA_009831015.1. NCBI lineage: Eukaryota > Viridiplantae > Streptophyta > Pinopsida > Pinales > Pinaceae > Picea > Picea engelmannii. The sequence goes on along the minus strand of ML781743.1, from coordinate 299,336 downwards.
AACAAGCCACAAATAAATCTCATAGGAAACACCTATATCTATGAATGGCTATCATCTCAGAAAATCAAGTCATTTGATAGAAACATAATTAGTCTAAGATAAAATCCTCTGATTACACTTCTATATACACACAAAGAAAGGTATTCTGCCCTACCTAATTCTTCAACCAAGCACAATGATTAGGCTCTAGTATTTTGCCTTTAAAGTACAAAACTCAATGCGCTTCAGGAACACAAAGCTCTAATAAATGTGGAAGCTTCTATTTATTTTCTCTGTGCATCCTTTTCAATAGGCAACAAGTTTATAAAGAATAGTTCATTTGACATGCACATTAGTCCTATTAGAAAGTGAGAGTATTATATAAAACACATGAAATGCCAAACTTATGATCACAGATGAAAAATTGTACAAGTATGGAAATCCCTTGAGCATAATAACCTTCTCAACTAAGGGTGGATGCTTATTAGATAGATTTTTCAAGCATTTATCATTCTCAAAAATTTGTTAGTAGTTGTAACTTCAAAATTGACTACTAATTACAATACACATTAAGGCTGTAGCAACCTCAAGGGATCCTATAGCAAGCTAAAGGCAAGTCTATGCCCCACAATCTTCGTTACTTGATTAACTAGGTCAAAAGCAAGGTTAGGGTGAATTAGATAAAGCAAGTTGATTTTGTGTGTGTGAGGGGTGCTAATAAACAATCAATGATGTTTATTTAGCTAAGAAAGTAAATTAAATGCCCCAAAATACTAGAGAGCGAAAGAAAAGTGAAAACTGTAAATTAACTTGAATGATAGATAAGATACTTGAGTATATAACAAGTTTATAACAGCAACAACAAATCACCTCTAAAATCAGCAATAAGACTATGGAAAGTATGCCAAATTCCAAATAAATGACTTATAAACCATCAACCAATGATTGCTTGAAAGAAAGAGCTTTAAACTATGTTGATTAGATGCAATATGACAAGCCCTAATGGCTGAAAATGCACTTATTGCAGCAACAATGATGTTAGATGATGAATTTTATTTAAGATGCAAGATGTTAGACTAAGAATGATAGTAAATGAAGATGCAAATGCAAAGGTCCTAAACCAACACAAAGCATTGAGAGAGAAAGGGGTTTTAAACTAGGGTTTATCACTTGCAACAAGAAGACTAGTGCTGTTTTCAATCCTTGGACATATGGAGTCAATGCAACAACTTCCAATGGAGGCTAAAAAAAGAGAAGACTTGAAGATTAAAACCCTAGGGTTTATACCATCATAAAACTAGGTTTAACCTTCTAGGAAACAAACCCTAAAGTTTATACAATCATAAACCCTAGGTGTTGTCCTACTTCTATGGCGTCTAGCAAGAAATCAAGTGGAGATAAGTTAAACCCTAGAGTTTATACAATCATAAACACTTGATTTTAATTAATAAGGACAAGGTTAGGGGGATGTACAATCACAATCCCTAACTTGACCTTAAATGCTTCAACAAAATTAAGATCGACAAAACAATGAAAGGGGATGAACAATTACAATACTTCCTTAGGGTTTCTAACAAAATCATTCAAAGAAGCAAGATAACATGCAACTTATCAACCATTTGATAAAGCATTCACCAGGATATACCAAGAACAAACACTTAAACTTGGAAATAACACTTACTATGCCAAGCCTCTATGCATGAGGAAACCCTAATTTCATGAGTCATCCACCAAAACAAGAAAATGCATCCACGTGACTAGTCTCTAAGAGGTCCACACAAGTACTCCATAATGAAAAAGAATAGAAGAAAGCCATAGAAGTGATTCTCCACAAGTGTGAGTTGTGATTTGACAATGAGGGAGCGCTAACCTTCTTATATGAGGCAACCCTAGTGCTATAAACCCTCAAAGCCCCTAAAACATAAAATATCCATGATACAAGTTGGATAGGTCAAGGTCGACCCCCAAAATAGCCTCCAAGATAAAGATAACATAAAAATACATCAAAACGTCCCCTCAAAAGAAAGACATGTGTGGGTGTATGAGCCTCCAAAGCCCAAGACGTCATCATCCAAGGGGTAAAGGTGCCTCCTAAGGCCACGTCTCTCCATGGAAAGGTGCAATCATCGTCAAGGGTCACATCTCTCACCCCAAAAGGCATGTATCATCACCATCAAGTGCCAACTCATCATCAAAGAAGACATCCACATGCTAGGTCAGCCCACCAAGCATCAAAACCATGATGGCATCTGCATAGTTGCAATGTCCAAGGGCTAAGGCATGACGTCATAGATGAAGAAGGTTCCATGACCTCTCCCAAGAGGTGTGACATCATCTCCAAGGGCACCATCATCCAATCAAACCCTAAAATTGCCCAAGGGTGCAATGTCCAGCTTGAAGGGCTTTTTGCCCTCTCAATGGTGCATCATGCTATATGTGCAATGTCTAGGCTCATATGTCCATCATCCAAGGTCCAGGAGGTATGGGAAAGTGCCCTAGGGCATGTCCAATCATCATATGGCCCAACGCTCTACATCAAGTGTGCAACTTCCTCTGTATCGTGCACAACGTTCTAGGTTGCATTGTGAAAACGTCCTCCAAAGGACTATGTCAAGGTGCATCATGACCAAACAAGGCCCACAAAATCAGGTAAAACCAATAGCTACAAGATACCAAGCCATTAGGAGCATACAAAGTAAGCCACCACTTAATACAAAATCCACATAAGCAATTCACATTAGGTATCTTCTTCAAACTTCACATTAGCTTAAGACTTTATGCAATTTTCCAAGTTTAGGTATGGGAGGACCATTAAAAGACCCTATTAGGTGTGCAAGTACCCAAGTAGAAAGATAGTTTCCAGAAAACCATCAAAGTGTAAGTATAGAGAATGAAGCAATATGGGGTTTATTTCATGGTGACTAAGTCATTGCCATGCAAGGTACTGTGCTCTATCCATCTCCATGAGTGCCTTTGTAGAGGGAGCACTAGTTGCTTGAGATATCCTTTCCTCTGCAATGTGTGTATTCCAAACCCCTTTCTTGCCTTTTGATATTCTTTTGTTGCTTTTGCAAGTCCCCTTTTCAGGTTTCAAGCATTCATTATTTTTGTTGTTGGGATTAAGTCCTTTCAAATGATATGCATTCAATGCATTAGGACTAGGGGTGATCGCCTCATAGCGAGGGGGTAGAGCTCAAGCTGACCTTTGGCTTTTGACTTGGTCATTTATTATCCCATTATTTCTTCCTTCTTTTATATCATGCTCTCTTTTTTATTCATTTTTATAGCAACTACATCAACCTCGACATTCTAGCCCTTCTTCTCATAAGAGAATGAACCACGAGCCTTTTTGGAATACATGTAACAACCATTACCAAAAGGTAGGACAATGGAAGGACTCAAGATGAACAGTGTTAAGTATGGAAGGGAGTGGTACGTTAACCCTATCAAGGCCTCCCGGTAGTACTCCCTTTTCCCCAAGAGTGACAACAATGGACTAAGATACCTATGATAACCACTTAGGTGAAACAAGGAAAAAAGCATAACTTCCAAGCAATCATGATCCATTATTTGATTACAACCCATGATCCTCACCTAAATTCCTAATGCATTAAATGTGACACTTTATATGAAACAATGACTAGTGTAGCTCATGTGTGCTCAACCACCATCATTAGATGAACCATGCTGATCAAGTGAAACGAGTTGAGCTGGATGAGGGGGGAGGCATCTGAGGGGTTGTTGTCTATGGAGAATATTGATCATCATCATCATTGGGATCATTGTGTTCATTGCGGGCCATGGGACATGATCTCCTCTAGTTACTGTTAGAATATTTTGCTCGTTTACCATAGACAATGCTACACCATTGTCACCCAATCATAGGCACAAAGCCACCCCTGAGCACCTTAACCTTTGCTAGATAGAATGATTCTGGGAAGCCACACTAGAACCAATAGATAAACCAAGAGAGTGCACCTTCTCCAAGGTAGCGCACAAGTAAGAGTACCAAAAAGGGATGAACAAGAGTGTGTTGCACACTGCAGCTGTTGTTGCTCCTCTTCCAGACTTTCGCACTACTTTTGTTGCTACTGCACTTCTAAGATATGCGCAGCAACTAAGTGAGTGTGGATTTTTCCAAATGAGCTAAAGCACCTTTTATTTATACTAATCTGGCCAGGTGAACAAGTGTCTCTTCAAGTAGGGTCAACCTGTCCTTTTCTGCGTATAATTTCAATATTACTTACTCTGCTAAGCCGACTTGTCTTCCAGGGTTTTCACACATCTATTTAGGTTTTCTCTTGCTTCTGGAATATTCTATTCTATTCAAAGGTTTATCCATGGAGGTTAATACCTCCCGCAGCTAACAAAATATCAACACTCCCTCTTAGCTAGGGAGGTATTTAACCATGATGTTCCCTTATGGTCTTCATATCCTTTCTCACTATGCCATGATCCTCTCGTCATGGTTACATAGAGCATGCTACTGGTAACATCATTACGTCACACATGGCTACACCCATGTGGACCTATCAATCTCGTCTAGGGGCCACAACCCGCTAGAGAACACTAGAGATACACCTCATAGTGTGTGTCACCATCATCGTCATGGGCTACACCCACATGACGTGATCACCCATGTTGTGAGTATCATCATTATCCATCCATCTCACATGGCATGGGAAAGAACTACATGGTTTTGCAGACCAGTAGCATAACCAGAGCTACACAAGCTATCTCATGATCACCCAGATCATATTATGAGCAACACCATCACGACCATACAGGTTCTCGACTACGCCACTAGCGTACCAAACTGTCTCACTGGTGTAGAAATAACTTGGCATACCAGACCATCTCATTGGAGTAGCCTACAGCTCGGCATAAAGCCTACAACTCGACATGAAGCCTACAACTCGACACAAGGCCTACAACTCGGCATGAAGCCTACAACTCAGCACAAGGCCTACAACTCAACATGAAGCTTACAACTCGGCATAAAGCCTACAACTCGACATGAATCCTACAACTCGACACAAGGCCTACAACTCGACATGAAGCCTACAACTCGACATGAAGGCTACAACTTGACACAAGGCCTACAACTCGGCATGAAGCTTACAACTCGGCACAAGGCCTACAACTTGGCATGAAGCCTACAACTCAGCATGAAGCCTACAAGATCCTTCTTTTCGAATTCTGCCATCAACTCCCTCTAACTAAGAGAATCCTCAAACCACGCTTCCATCTGCTGCATGCCCCTATGCATGTTGCAAAGTGTGACAAAACCTCACTTCTTCCTGATCACTGTCTCCCTCTGAAGTTTGACTCCCTCTGAGTCCTTTCAAGTCTTGATTTTCTGTGGTAACCTTCCTGGTATACGTAGGATAACCTGCCCGAAATAGGAACAACAAGAGTAAAAGTATTTCTAATATATAAGCATTTTATATAAGGACATATCAATTTCATGGTAATTCATTATAGCATTACCAAGGTGTCTTGCCTGAGAACAAGAACAAGAAATATCTCCTAGAGGAGATGTTAGTTCATATTACAATTAAGTACAATAAGCATTTATATTAATAGTACATGCTATTAAGTATTCATTTGTTCCTAGCATTAATAAAATCGAAAGGATTGCAATACTTAAGCAACAATAAAAATATCAAACCTGATATGCAAATCTGGAGTCTGGCTATAGTTCCTCTTGAGTTGCTTTTCTTCAGAGACAAGTATTCTTTCCAACTTGGAGAGTGTGTTGTTCCTCTGAATGTATTAGATCTGGGATCTTTCTGGCTCTATGATTGCTTCTTGGACAAAGATCCCTTCACTTTCTAGAGATTTAGATCTGTAGTAGTTGCTTTTTATTGTTTCTCCTACTCCACATTCATGGGCTTGGAAGCTCCAAAAATCAAACTTTTCATCCTTTGACGCTTGCTCTTCAGTCTGTGGTTCTATAATTTTCCCTTTGTTCTTTGCAAGGATGATGTCAATCCTTGTCTTCCATGCTCTACCAAGAGACCATGCTTCTGTTGCGCCACTCTGATTTTATGGAGGAAGTCATGACTGTCTTTGACTTTGACCTTGACCAGTCTTTTGACTTTGACCAATCAAGCTTTGACTTTGACCCAAAAAATCAACTTTGACGTTTTTAATGGCTGAGGGCACTAGGAGATGTGTTGGGTTGGGGTGCATTAGGATATCCAAGAATTATGCCAAACGCTTCACTTAAAGTGCATGTACAATTAGGTTAGGGTTTGTTGTTGCTGCAAGATCAAAAGCCCTAGCTGCAACTGCAATTGTGCTACAACGAGCTTGACAAAGAGTTGTGGATCTACCTTCCAGTGGTTAGACTGTTTCGAAGGTGGTGTGGGTCCATAACCTGTTAGAATATTGTGCTCGCTTACCATAGACAATGCTACACGATTGTCACCCAACCATAGGCACAAAGCCACACCTGAGCACCTTAACCTTTGCTAGATAGAATAATTTCGGGAAGCCATACTAGAACCAATAGATAAACCAAGAGAGTGCACCTTCTCCAAGGTAGCACACAAGTAAGAGTACCAAAAAGGGTTGAACAAGAGTGTGTTGCACCATTGCAGCTGGTGTTGCTCATCTTCCAAACTTGTGCACTACTTCTGTTGCTACTGCACTTCTAAGATATGTGATCTGGATTTATGAGCGAAACGAAATGAATACAATAACACGGAGATATGGGTAACAACAACAGATATCCAGTGAACAATAACTTCTATTGAATAAATAAAATAGGTTGAAACTGTAAAACTGCAGAACTGGAAACAACTTGCTCGAATGTGGCTGCTACGCGCATCCGTCTGAGCAGAATGATTACAATGAGATTCTAGAGGCCTTTTTAAGATTACTCATGAATGCCAAAACCCTAGAAAACCAAAAACCTAACCCTAGGAGATGAAACGCGAAAAGTTATGTGGGCCCCGATGGGTAAGTTGGTACCTCAACTTCCCAGGGTCGTAACTTTTGCATACAACCTCCTTTTTAGGCGCATGATAGCCCGTTGGAAAGGTCTTTTCGAGAACTACACATTATGTTGTCAAACTCTGACTCCGTCTACAGTTTGATTGTGGCAAGCCAAAAAACCATTGTTTAGGGCCCCAAAGCGACCTCGGAAGCACATAAAGATGTTCTAATATGAAAATTTCCAAAATAAGCCAGTTGGATTGGGTGGGAGGCAACCAATCTCCACCTGGAAGTTGTGTAGGGCTTCAGCGAGCCCCGGAAGTTTAGAACCCACAATTAAAAAGAATTACAGGAAAACATGTTGAACTAAAAACTGTCAAGAGGAGCCAGTTGGAATAGGTGGGTGGCCACCAATAACCACCTGGATCAGTCCTCCCCCCTTAGGAAGCAATGGTCTCCATTGTGTTGAGTGCCCCCATCAGGTGAGGAAATTTCTGTTGAATTTGGCTCCGGGTGAGCCACTTGCCTTGGTGCAAGAGATGCCTTGCCTTGACAACCCAATAAAGTTGGATCCTCTGCTAGCGAGTTCCCTTGACCTGTGTGTCCACTATCTGATCAGTGGATGCATGTTCCATGCAGTCAGGGTTGAGCTCCGTTGGTGTCAATTGTTCTGCGATCTTCAAAGTGTCCAACAATGGTGGAAAATATGGTCAAAGGAGATCCACATTGAACTCTGGCTGCAAGCCAAGGAAGGGGGGACTGTTGAGCTCAAAAAGCATTGTCACCCACAGCCTTGGTGATAGCGTAAGGCCCATATCGAAGTGGACGGAGCTTCCGATGGGGCCATGTAAGGCATTCCTTCTGCAAATGTAACCAGACCTTATCTCCCACCTGAAACTTGTGCGATACCCGGTGTTGATCATGGCGTTGCTTGTACTTAGCATTGGCTTTCTGCAAAATCTCATGGACCTATTGGCGGATGTATTGAATCCGCTCAATGAATCTGGTGGCTTTGTCAGGCTTAGACTGAACATGGGAAGAATCTGTCTGCGTGGTTGCAAGAGGTAGTGCAACATTAATGGGACCCAAGGGTTAGAATCCCAGCCCCACCTGTAAGGGGCTATGGTCGGTGGAGCTATGGAGAGCCCTGTTATTGTGTTGAACATAGGGAAGACTCTCATCCCATGTATGTGGATGCTTAGAGTTATACATGTGCAGGATGTGCACAATCATCCGATTAACGACCTCTCTTTGGCCATGGGTTTGAGGGTGGAAGTTAGTGGATTTAGTGAGCTTGGTGTCCAATAGTGACCAGAGACTCGACCAAAATGTGTTGAGCAACCTGCTTTCCCGATCGGAGATGATGGTCTGTGGTATCCCAAAATGGACCCACACTCATTCGAAGAAGAGCTTGGCAGTATCTGTCGTTGTGATGCTCTTCTTGCAGGCTGTGAGAATGGCCATCTTCGAAAAACAATCAACCACCCAAATACGCAATCATTTCCTTGCTTGGTGGATGGAAGGCCAGACATGTAATCCATCGAGATGGATTCCCAAGGCCTCTTGAGAGTAGGAAGAGGGGTGTATAAGCCTTGCTTCTTGATGGTTGGCTTGGCGATGGCACAGACATTGCAAGATTTGATATACTTGTTGAAGTCCTGTTGAAGTTTTGGCCAATAAAAATGTTTCTGTAGAACGACAACAGTTTTTTCCATGCCAAAATGTCCTGCCATCCGACTGTAGTGAGCCTCCCAAATCATCTTTGCACGCTCGCTTGTAGGAACACAGAGATGGCCCAGATGGCATAACAATCCATCATGAATGTGAAAATCGGTGACATTTGCGCATGTACCCAAGAGATGATAGGTGGTGGCGAAGTCAGGGTCTCGTTGATAATGTTGGGACCACTTAGATGCCTCATGCCCACAGGAATGGAGCACGGTGGTAAGTGCAACCACAAGAGGTCGACTGAGGCAGTCAGCGACACGATTTGTGCTCCCTGTCTTATACTTGATGTTGATATGGAACTGCTGCAGGTATGTGGACCATTTTTTATGGCGGTCGTTCTGCAACTTCCCTTGTGTCTGTATGAACTGCAGAGGCTTGTGATCAGTGTGGATGATTGTCTCCTTTCCCAGAATGTAATGTTTCCATTGACGACATGCTTGCACAATGGAATACATTTCCTTGTCATAGGTGGGGTATTTTTGGACGATATCTGAGAGTGTCTCACTATCGTATGCTACTGGATGATCGTGCTGAGTGAGAACTGCGCCTACAGCATAGTCTGATGCATCAATCTCAATCTCAAATGGTTATTGCAGATCGGGTAAGGAGAGTATTGGAGCTGAGCACAAGCGATGCTTCAGATCATCAAATGCTTGTTGTTGTGCCTTCCCCTATGCAAACTTTGGCCTACCAACGCCCTTGGTCACTTGGATGAGGGCCCATACAATATGGGAGAATCCCAACACAAACAGTCGATGGAAGTTGGCAAGTCCCAAGAAGCTCAAAGCTCGGTTAGTGTGGTCAGGGCTGGCCAGTCACGGATGACTTGGATCTTAGCTGGATCCACATGTAGCCCATGCTCATCAACAATGTAGCCCAAGTATTGGACCTTGTTCTTGCCAAAGGAGCATTTTTCCAAGTTGGCATATAGCTTGTGTTGTTGCAGAGTGTTCAAAACCTGTTGAATATGCTGCATGTGCTCCTCCCAAGTTCTGTTGAAGATGAGGATGTCATCCAAATATACCACCACAAAAGAGTTGGTGAAGGGTCTCAATACATCATCCATCAACTTCATGAAAGTGGCTAGTGCATTTGTTAAGCCAAAGGGCATGATCAGCCATTTGAAGAGACCTTTAGATTTAAAAGTTGTCTTCTATACATCAGTTGGCTCGATGGGAACCTGGTGGTAGCCAGACTTAGGTCAATCTTGCTGAAGAACTTGGCCCCCTTGAGTTGGTCAAGAAGGTCATCAATTCGGAGAATTGGGTACTGGTTCCTGACTGTGATTTTGTTTAATGCTCTGTAATCAATGCAGAGCCGCTAGGTCGTGTCTTTCTTCTGCACTAGTACAATCGAGCTTCCGCAAGGGGAGGAGTTGGGCATGATGTGCCCCTTTTGAAGCAACTCTTGGATCTGACGCTTGATTTCGTCATTTTCCATCAACAAGCGAGATAGACTGGTCCATTAGGCAGAGGTGCATCGAGGGTTAAATCAATTGGATGCTTGACTTGACAGTGCGTCGGTACCCCAGTGGGTGAGAAGAAGATGTCTCCTTACTCTTCCATGATCCTGTCCACTTGCTTCTGCTGCAAAGAGAGGCTCTATGTAGAGGCCACGGATGTGGCGGTGACCTTCTGCTTACTGTGAGCACGCATCACAAAGAAGACAAACTTCTCGATCTGTGAAATGACCTTACTACATTGCTTAGCAAAGATTAAAGAAATAGTGATAAGTGGCGCTACCTCTGGTATCTTATACAATTGTCTACCCAAAGTAATAATAACATTGCGGGGTCTAGACTCATACACAACATGTCGCTTCCAGAAATATGGTTGTCCTAAAAGAACATCACAAACTTCAAGGGGAGCAATATCACACAATACCTCATCTTTGAAGGGCTTGATGTCGTAGGGCAGACGACACCATTGGCTGACGCGGAGATCTCTTCCTTGGCAAAGCCAACCAATGGTGTAGGTTTGTGGGTGCGATGTCGTCGGCAGGTCCAGTCGCTTGACGACCTCTACTGAGATCAGGTTCTTCTGACTGTCGCTATCGAAAATGAAATGAAGCAGAGCCGCCTTTATCCACATCTGTGAGTGAAAGAGGTGTTCCCCTTCCTCTGGTTCTTTTGGTTCGCTTGGCTGGACTTTGGTGGTAGCGACAATGGTGTTGGGTTCGACATCGCTAACCCGCTTCCCTCCTTCTGGATTTGATTCGAAGTCAGAATCTGCCTTTGACTCAGAAGATTTCAGATCGGTCACCAATGACTGCTTGGAGCAACATTCTTCGGTGTTGTGCCAAGGGCTTTTATGGTATTCACATTATTTTCCCGTGTCCTTCGACTTCTCATTACCCTTCTTGTGTTGCGGCTTGGACTGGTTGTCCTGAGAGTGGCCATCTTTGCTCTGTCCCTTGTTTTGTAGGTTGGGGCCGCCTTTGCCCTGCTTCGGCTATGAGGAGTTTGCAGATCCAAACTCTCGCCTCTTCTGCTTAAATTTATGCTCGATCTTGACAACATATCTATAAGCCACACCTAATGATGCGATGTCCAAAAAATCCATTTCTGTTTGAATGTATCTATGCAGACAACCACAGTATTTGAGCACCAGATGTTGTTCAGAGTCTTTGATACCTAATTTGGTGAGCAGGGTATGGGAAATATTGGTGAAATCTGGTACTATCTGGTCCCTTCCTGACGCAGCGTGGTCCATCTTGTGTACTGGTCTTCGTAGCTTCCAACAGGGTAGTATTGTTCTTTAATGGCATCCCTAAAGGAATCCCATGTGGGGGAGACTGCAAATATTGCAGATTCCTCTATGGCCCTTTGCTCAAAGTAAGTATCCCACTAGTCCTTAACATGGGTGATGTCCTTGAGGAGTGCAAAAGTAATCTTTTCCCTGTCGGAAAATTTGTGAACCGAAAAACACCCTTCGAGCAGATTCAACCATTTATCTACAACATCCGCATCTATCAGTCCTTCAAATAATGGAATATCAAAATTTGCTTGTACCTTGAAGGGGGTTGCATGGCCGCTTGATGAAGATGCATCTCCTATGGGAAGCCACCGAAGGATCTGTGCAAAGTTGTCCATCATTTCGTTCCTTTGTCGCGCAAGGGCATCCTCGAGCAACATTTTAAAAGGATCTCCTGCTCCATCATCTTTCTTTTTGTCCCCCATAGGTTGTTTTCAAGCTCGGCGCGACCGATCTTGCAAAAGCTCGACTGGTTCAAGTCCCAACTTCTTGTACCTAGATCTTGTCGGGAGCATGGACGAAGAAAAATAAATGAAGAGCAAATCACTCTGAAACCACTGATCCGGATTTATGAGCGAAACGAAATGAATAACAAACTGAATACAATAACACAAAGATATGGAGAACAACAGATATCCAGTGAACAATAACTTCTATTGAATAAATAAAATAGGTTGAAACTGTAAGACTGCAGAACTAGAAACAACTTGCTCGAATGGTGGTAGCTATCTTTGAAAAGGGATGTGGCTGCTACACGCATCCGTCTGAGCAGAATGATTGCAATGAGGCTCCAAAGGCCTTTTTAACATTACTCATGAATGTCAAACCCTAGACATCCAAAAACCTAACCCTAGGAGATGAAATGCCAAAAGTTATGTGAGGCCCGATGGGAAAGTTGGTACCTCAACTTCCTGGGGACGTAACTTTTGCATACGACCTCCATTTTAGGCACGTGATAGCCCGTTGGAAAGGTCTTTTCGAGAACTACACATTATGTTGTCAATCTCTGACTCTGTCTACAGTTTGACTGTGGAAAGCCAAAAAAACATTGTTTAGGGCCCCAAAACGGCCCTAGAAGTACAAAAAGATGTCATGACATGAAAACTTCCAAAATAAGCCAGTTGGATTAAGTGGGCGGCCACCAATCTCCACATGGAAGTTGTGTCGATCTTCAGCCAACCCCGGAAATGTAGAACTCACAATTACAAAGAGTTATAGAAGAACATGCTAAACTAAAAACTGTCAAGAGGAGCTAGTTGGAATAGGTGGGTGGCCACCAATATTCACCTGGATCAATATGCGCACCAACTGAGTGAATGTGTGTTTTTCCAAATGAGCTAAAGTGCCTTCTATTTATACTAATCTGGCCAGGTGAACATGTGTCTCTTCAAGCAGGGCCAACCTGTCCTTTTCTGCATATAATACTTCAATATTACTTATTCTGCAGAGCCGACATGTCTTCCAGGGTTTTCACACATATGTTTAGGTTTTCTCTTGCTTCTAGAATATTCTATTCTAGTCAAAGATTTATCCATGGAGGTTAATACCTCCCGCAGCGACCAAAACATCAACAATTTCCCCTAGGTGAGAGGGGGTAACTGTTAGATTTTCCTTTTCTTATAGAACAGTAGGGTTCTTTACTTAGTTAACATTAACAATTATACCATAGCAGCAGAATAAATAGTAGACAAAGTACACAAGAGATTTATACTGGGAAAACCCCAAATGGGGGAAAAACCCAACAACCTTAGATGAATTCCTTTCACAAAGTCCAACCATTCACTAGCTCCTTAGAGCTTATAGACAAGAATCAAAACCTAGCACAAGGCTAGCACCTAGAAATAGCTCCACAACTGCAGTAGCACCATGTAGAGGTAGCGCACCCTCTAGGAGAGATAGTGCACAAGAGAGAGATATCACCACCAAAATAGCTCCAAGACTAGGCTACTGCGTCACCCTTCCTTCCTCAGACTTGCACACCTTTCACCTTAGTGAGTGAGAGTGTGTTGTGTCTCCAAATGAGCCAAGACATCACCTATTTATAATCTTCTAGTCACTTCTGCCTGGGTCGATTTCTCATCTGGGAGTCTTAATTAACTTAAATAATTCCTGGGTGAGCCGACTTCTCTTCTAGAAACTTCTTGTTGTTTAATGGTCTTCATGGACTTCTGGAATCTTCCCGCATCTAAGATAGGTTTACATTGGAGGAAAGGTTCCTCCCATAGCTACCAAACATCAACAGTAACAAGATGCACTAGTCTAGGTCAACGAGTTTACTATGGATGGAATCCACAAATGTGGGGAAGCATCCTTTGGGTTTCCCAACGAGGTTTTCCTTGAAAGAGAAAAGTAAAGGGTATCAGGCTTTTGCAAATAGAATCCAATTGCTCAAATGTGCAACACAAAAGCAACAACCACAATATCATGAAAGCACTTCCATTTTATTAGCACTAGGGAAAAAAACAGGTTCAAGATCTTGGTTGATGTAGCAACAATGGAGGGTGATTCCCTTCTACCAAGAAAATTGAGCAATAAATGCCTAGAAAATGCAAAGAGTCGAATAGAGGTAGTGTCTCGTTTCTCCTCAATGCCAACCCAATTCCTGATGTCTGAAACCCTTAGTATATCACAATCAATGCAAAGATATATAGATCTATTGATGAAGCCCAAGGGGTTAGCTCAACTAGTTTTCTCCAATGTTGTGGGGCATTTGGCTAGTTCTGTGCCAACAAATGTCCAGTTTGAATCTAACAAAAGGAATTGCTTGATAATTTATGACACACAAATCTATCATAGCATGCACTTTACATTTTCAATATATATTGAAGATCAGCCACTTCTTGAATAAAGATAACATGCTGCTCCTAATGTGCAATGTGTATTGAAGCAGAGGCTATCAATTTCTCCAAACCCATTGTAACAATTGCAGAGAGAACAAAAACTTGGTGTCTGACAAGTAATCAACTTTTTGACGTGATAGCTCATGACGTTGGTAGATAACACTTACAGGTCAGTATTAGGTGTCTCTAAATATGTTCATTACCTAGTTTTAGCGCTCACTTGAGCTCACCTAAGACACACTGACCATATTTAGAATAAAGCAAAGGACTCATTTCATGCATAACAAGTGAAGTCCTAGTGTGAATGACCAACGAAAAAGAAAAGTCCCAAATAAACTCACTAATAAAATACTACTGAACAAATTAAACATCCACTGTCCCAGACCATGATCCCAATTTCAAAAGATGCAAATATTAAAAGCATACTTCTCTGAAACCAACTTTTCGAAATAAATGAGCATAGATTAGCAAAATTAGCAAACTGTCAAAGAAAACACAAACTACTCAGTAAACTCTACAAAATGAAAGCAAAAATATGAACAGAAGATGATAGAAGAAAGCCAAGAAGATCAAACCATGGAATATTTTATAAGTAACAGAAACTGAAGAGAAGCATGGTTGCCAACTGACCCCAAATTCAGCATTGACAAGAGCTTGAACAAAATCCATCAGCTGGATCTTTGCCCATTGATAACACCTATCTTTATCAGTTGACTTTGGCGAGTATCTCCAAGGAACTCCATGCCTCAACCTACTTTCTTGAACTCTCTGACAACAGACATCTACAGCAAATTTCTTCAAAAGTTCTAATGCTGCTTCCATAGCTGGATTTACCACAGTTACCTGCCAGTAAAGTCTCTTAAGAGTCAATTGAGAAAAGATAGCCAACTTCTCATTTAATGCTACTCACATAGTTTAAGTAAAACTTTTTTTCCAGAAGTTAATTGCTTCTCCTTAAATAACATATCTTCCATCAACTGAAGAATGAAATTTATATCGTGAAGGTATTTAGAACACCAGAACTCATATGATAAAAATTGTTGTGCACATTAACTTATACATCTGGTTATGTTATAAACAACTGCTTATCCTCCAAAACATTCCAGAGCTATATAAGAAAGCTACTTAGATTATATGATTCTTTAGGATGAGCACATTTCCCATAGTAGCCATATGTCTGAAAAGGTACATTTATTTCTTCAAAGTGTTTCAACTATTGCCAGTGGTCTTCAAGGCAGTGACACAAGATAGAAAATCCAGGGAACCTCCCCAAACCCCCAACCTCCATTGCCAAATTTTTGTAACTCATCAAATGTAGACTAAATTAGTTGAGGTTTGATTATCATGCACTCTATTGCAATGCAAAATAAAGCTACATTATAGTTAATGAGCAATAAATAGCCTCCAGTGCTAACCTGAACCTAATCACATAAAATGCTTCTTTGTTCATGCATCTCCTCGTGAATAAGTAATGCAAAGAGCATTCTATATCAATCATTGTCCTATCCTTTCCCAAACTTCTTTTGCAGAAGATACATTCTGGTAGTGGTGACTATATCGTATATCTTTTGCAGAAGATATAAGAAGATATATTAAATGTTCATACATATATACTTAACTAATAATCATCTGCATATAGAGACCGGACATAGGGACTAGCACAGACTGTTTCATAGACGAATTCTGAGTCAAAACAATGCAAACATTCGGCAAATTCAGGCATATGCAAAGTCCATGTTGGTTAAATGATTTTCCAACAGAAGATTGAAAATGATGAATTTGAAAATATACATCGACAAAATTAACCAATCCTGACAGTAAACGTGTGAACCATTGTTTAAAGTTTTAATAAAGGCATAGAGTGGTCATTGACATTTTAAGATCTTTTATTTAATGCATTAAAATTCTTCAATATACAGGAGAGAAATGCAAAGACTTAGAAAACAGTGTCATGAAAGCCAAAGTTATCAGAATCAGAACCAGCTGAGGGTCAGACCAGTATGGAAACCAGCCTATGAAAAGGTTTATGAACCAGAATGTTATCAGAACCAGACTGGCTCCGGCAAAACCATCCGGTCCAACTGGTTCTAGAGCCATACTGGTCCGATTGAAAGTTCCGCACTGGAAAAGGCCAGTTTTGTATGGAACTGGTCATAATAATAATAATAATCTATTTTTAAGGTCACGGCCAAGCTAGACACCAAATTGGTGTATGAGACCCCCTTGTTTGTGGGACAAGGGACCCCCTCTGCCCAGCAATTTGACTGGTAAAGTCTACAAAGGTATACATACCCTACCCCCCTCTGGATTTGAACTTGTGACCTCTTAGGAAGTAACACAAGTTCTTAACCATAAATGTCAAAACTGGCTGGTTCCATACAGAACCGTACAGCCAGTGATGGGGACCACTTGAACTTCAATTTAAATAAAAAAGTAAAACACTAAACCTAACCCTAGGCCCCTCTTAATGCCATTTAAAGAGGTCCCCACCCTCCATTTGACTCACACAATTAGTACTATGCTTATTTTAGGACTCCAGAGGCCATTTAGAGCTTCTTTGTTGATGTATTTTGGTTCAGATATGGATTACACTGGGTGGTATTTTGGTTATATGCACCCTTGCTATATACATGAGAAACTTTTCATATTTGTGTATAATGATTTGGATTCACATATGCACATGAATATATATTTTTTCTCAAAATTTGAATATTTTCTGTATTTTTTGGGTGGTTGGTTTTGTTTCTGGTTTTTGTCCCATTCTGGGGTCAACTAATTTGATGACTGGTTCAGTTCTGATAAAATTGTGAACCAGTGAACTAACATATACATAAAATATGGAAAGTTTAATAAAAAATATATATGCATGTACATCAATGTAAATCCAAACCATTAGACACCAAATATGTAAAGTTTGTTTGTTTTAGGGTTTGGGAGGGAAAGGGAAGGGTTTTTCTTTTGTTTTTTTACCTTAAATTTTGTTCCCCACCTGGAATTGCCACTGGTCTCTCCAGTCTGAACCAGCTGTGAACTGGCCGGTTCAGTACTCTAGTACGGTTCAGCCACTGGTTCAGTAGTTGAAAGCCCTGTTATTCCCCATTCCTAGGGATAACTAAGGAGATGATGTCTCGAGGCCCTAAGGTTGCAGACATGGAGTACTGAGAGGCAACCCAGTAGGCAGAGCCCTTCATTCATCACACATCACTATCCGATTGATGGTAGCAGCATCCACCACACCTAGCCTAGACCACAGAGGACAACAAGTCTTGCTCCATGAGGTAACAAGTCCGGTATTGTGGCAAGTGGCATTCTAATAATTCAAGCATTTGAGCATGTTGCAAAGAATCCTTTCTTTATTTTGACAACATTTGATTGGAAATTATGTTTTTTTCCCTTTTTCACCTTGGTGGGTGTCATGGTTTCCTAGTAAGTGGCCACCCTTAGGGAAAGGGTTGCTACCAGGGGGTTTCCTGTAAAGAGTCATCGTACCAGTCCCGCACATACTTGTCACCTTTCATGTTTCTTCCCTTTCATATCCTCATCTTTTGGGTTTTCAAGCCACATTGACCCAAGAAGGGCTTGTACCTCATTTCATGGGAAGAAGGGGTTGAAGGCCCAGAGGCTTGTAGCTAGAAAAAGATAAAAGCCAATCATAAACCTTCCAAATGCTCGCCCGCGGATCCCAAGAACCATGAAATGTTTCTCGAAAAAAGTTGAGGGACCCCTAAAAATAACTAATTAAATCATGCCAACCAAGGTAAAGCGTGTGTGGGCTTTGCTTTTATTGCTTAGTTTAGTGCCCCACATTGTCTTGAACTTGGGGAAGCATTATGACCAGGGTAGAGTATGTAGGCTTTGTTTTTATTGCTTAGTTTAGTGCCCCCATACGTCTTCAACCTGGAAACACTAATAAATTAATGGCAAATGGGCTTAGAAAAATGTTGCATTGCAAACGAAGGGCAATGCACCCTCTACAAAGGCACCCATAAATGAGACAATATGAGCCCTTGTATGTCATGAAGCTCCATTCCTAGAAGTCTGACCCCATCCACTTCATACCCACTACATGACTTAGAAGGGATTCCACTTGGGAAACACTCCTTGACCTAGGAAATGGTCCACCCAATAGGTCACTATGACAACCCTCCCATATCTAAATTTGGCAAATTGTATAAGGTCTTTGAGCATATGTTTATTTTCAAAAAGGGGGGATTTGATGCACATGTTCGGGTGGTTCTTTTATTAGATATGGCTTACTTGGCATGATATTGTGACATGGAGCCTTAGCGGGTGTACTTATTTGTCTTTGCAGGTCCTTGACAGGTGAAAGCTTGATCGTGAAGGCACAAGGTCACATGGACCTTCATTTGGGGCATCAAGCCCATAGGTTGACCGTTGGATGATGTGCCCCCTCTCTTTTGGACATGTTGGAAGAGGGACGTTGCCTTTGGAAGCACTCGATTATCCCTTGGAGGTGACTTGCTAGCCCTCTTAGCCCCAACGTTTGCCTTTGGAGGCCCTATCCTTCTCTTCTGGGGCATGACGTCACCCTTGAAGGGCTAGGGTTTGATGGTGTTGGATGATTTGATGATGGCTTTGCATGATTGGATGGAGGAAGACCATTGCACCTTGAAGATATGGCCTTTGGAGGCCCATTGTCTTCCTCGAGAAGCTCAACGACTTGCTCCTTATGCCAAAACGTCACCCCTAGAGGGCATGGCAGCATCATTTAGGGCTTGCTTCTCTTGTAAAATTGAATTATAACTTGTAAAGGGGAAAATTAAGAGGTCGACTTCCCTAATTTGTGTTTTACCCTAAGTTAAGTGGACAAATTGTTTTTACAAGGTCATGTATAAATAGAAACCTTGTCACTTTCATTTTAGAGACAACACACCTGAGAATTACATAAAGTTTCGGCTGAAATTTTCGCCCTACTTGGGCAACTCACATTTTCTCTCTCTTATGCAATTTTGGATGCTAGTACTTGTCTCTTGTGGAAGAAGTGGTGCGCTACCTCTCTTGGATGCTTGTCTTGCTTTTGTGGTGGAATATACTTGGTGGAAGAGTGTTTATCTTGCTATCTTTTGGAATTGGTAAGGAAATTTATGGATATTGTTAGTGTTTCTTATTGCTTCATGGTTATTCTTGTCTAAATCCTTGGAGGAGTATGAAGGCATACACCCTCCACTAAGTCTATCACATTTGTCTTTGGATAAGCTACTTAACAAGGTTGTTAGGAGGAATAAAAAGGCTTATACCCTCCTACATTTACCTTGCTAGTTGTGTTTTCCCTAGGGAGTAAAAAGTCTTACACTCCTAGGGAGGTAACACAACTAGCCCTTGCAACAAGAGACCCCATAACCCAATTGATAAGGCACTAGTCTAATTTGCAATGAAGAAATAAAATCATTGCATTGGAATGTGTGAATTTTTGAGGTATTGCAAATGTCTAAGTTGGAATTGATTTCATATGTTATAAGCATCATTGTGCCCTAAGGGCGTCTAGTTTAGCCTTGTAATTCTTCTTGCTGTTAAAAAAAAATGCTACAATCACTAGGGTTGCAGCAAAACTCATCTTCTTCATCTATTGCTCACTTATCTACCGCTGAAATTTACTTGTGAACCTAGATTATTGTTTTACTGCTCATTAGCTATCTTTTTGACGATTTACTTGTTGATTGTTGAGTTTTGGGGTACCTTGGAAAGTGGTCCCCTTGTGGTTGTGTCTCTCCAACGACAAGAGGGAAATGATTAGACCCTTGTACTTTACCTTTATGTTCTAATTTCACTTTGAAAAGTGAAATTAGAACATAAAGTGAAATTTTGTCACTTAAGGCAAAAGTGACTATTAATTCACTTTGTGGGTGAATTAAGGGACATGAGGCAAACTTAGGAAACTTAAACAAAAATGGGTTTCTAAGTGAGATGCTTGTGAGAAGATCTTGGCCATCAATCTCTAGGTTTGGCTAAGGATGGCTAAAGAAGGGCGCAAGGGGCAAGAGAGGCATTCATTCTTGTTTTGTTCACTTGGAGAGTTTGAAGAGGAGCAAGGAGATGAGAATGGAAGCATTGGGTGAGGCTAGCTTGGGTGCCTTCATTCATGGAGGACGCAAGGAGGCTTGAGGCTTCATTTATTGTTGGTGTGTGTTATTGCTTGGTGGAGGGCACACTTGAGGAGAGAGGGCGCAAGCTTGCAGGCACATGTTGGAGTGAAGCTTTTGCAAATCTGATTGGTGCATGGTTGAGGTAGCATACAAGAGGCAATTTGTATGCAAGGGTTTCTCAATCAGCCAAAGGAAAGGTCAAAGGCGCATTAGTGGTCTAGCTTGGACAACAAAGAGGAGGGCGCACTTCTTGGGTGCATTTCTCAAGGAACTTGCTAGCAACGCTTGAGAGGAGCTTGCTATGTGCATTGTGTACAAGTTCTATTGTATTTGCTTACTAGTTATATGCCATGCTTGAGACACTACATATATCTCAAATTGGTTTTCCCCCCAGGAGTTTTGTGCACGGTCATGTTGACCAAAAATTACACTTGTTCATTTTTCATGTATGCTTAGTTGTATATCAGCATTAGGAGCTTGTAAGGATCCTAGAGGAGTGTTATTTGTTTTATGGTATTTGCATGTGCTAACATCAACTCTAAAACCATTTGCAAGGGCACTTAAAAGAGCACTTAACCATCAGTTTGAATGCAGATTTCTTGGCAGAAATTTCAGACCTGTTCGCTGTCCTAAAACAACAGCAAGGACAGATTTGATAAAGTAAACTTAGAGCCCAACAAGAGGTCAAAGACAAACTTGTTGGGAAGCCTTCTAGTTCCTCAAAAATCTGCATTGATTTCTATGGCTAGATCTAGCTGTTATAGTAATTGTTTGCTACAGCCATTTGGCTTTTATAATAACCTACTGATAACACTTAATAAACAGCCCTAAAACTCACCAAAGTCTTGCTGCATTAATTAGAAGTTTAACTATTCTTTGCTAGCTTTATTATCCTCATCTCTTGCTTGATTTTGGTGGTTAGACTTGCAGCTGATACAACTTGTTTACTGCAGAAAATATATTTCCATACTGCTGCAATTTCAAGACAGCAACCTTTCTTGTTTGATCCCTGTTGTCGTCCTTATACACACCTACTAACATCAAGAAGTCTCCAACCCACTTGGTGTGTCTTTGGAGGCACAAACCTAAGTCTAGACCCATTGTCACCTCAATCTAGACCTTTTCTGTCTAGGCTCACTCCTAGGGAAGCTAAGGGGGGTAGACCCTATTAAACTATGTAAATTTTGATTAATCATCTAGGAGTTAATTGAGTTAATTGTTAAGAAAACCCAACCCAATGACAGGCAACAAATGCAAAAGTGTAGTTCCTTTAATGACAAACAAACCCTTTATTTATATTCAACAATTAGACCAGTGCCTAAAGATTAGCCCAAATTGAGTTAATGAAATACACAGCAATAATACAATTATACAAGAATGAAACAACGTTATGATATATCCACAATAAGAAATGAGAAATTACTTTACACTTAAACCAATTATGCTCAAATAAATAAGGAATGCTAGAAATAAAGAATGCTTTGAAACAAGTATTCACATGGAAGAAAATTGCTTAAAAGTAAAGTGCTTGAAAAAGTAACTTGCTTGAAAAGTAAATGTTGTGGGAGTGTGTAGATTGATTTAAGCAAGTTTTAAGTTTCTCTTGAATTAAGGGGAAATTAAGTGTAAAAGATACAAGCCTGCACTATATGACTACCCCTCACTCTTATCCCTTCAACCAAAAGGAAGTGTTGGGTGCTCAAGAAGAAGAACAAACAAAGTTCTTCCCTAGCTCCACAGGTCAAATCCGGAATGCTTGGGCGCTCAACAAGGAGAACATGTAGTGTCGTGAAACTATCCCCGGCTTCAACCCCTTGTAGCCTCCCAAGTCACCTTTTTTGGTGGTAGAAGCAATAATAATTGGGTGCCTAATTAATCTAGCCTCTCAATCCTTTGCCCTTTCTTAGTTACCCAAGATCCACAAAGTGGCAAGTAAAGGGAATACGGGGCAAAGGCGAGGCACAAGTTTGATTACTTTGCAACAAGTTAAAACTTAAACTTGCCTTCACAATATTGCATGGATGGCAAAGCCAATCACTATGCAAGGTGTGGGCAAAATTAAATAAATTAAATGATTTGAAAGTAAAAGAACAACCTCACAACTATGGCACAAGATGGAGGACAAGCCTAATGGTTTTGGCCAATGTGAGTAAATAAAAGTAAAACAGAAAACTAAATCTGAGTCTAGCCTTCACGATATTGCATGGATGGCAAAGCCAATCTCTTTGCAAGGTGTGGGCAAAACACAAAAACTTATTTACACTTTACAGAAAAATTTAAAGTAGAGAGAATGCAAGCCCAAGAGACTCTCTTGGGCCCCTTACAATGATTAGAAAGTGAAGTAGAGAAGACAGTTTGGCACTGAGACTCTTGGATGTTTCCTTGAGTCTTTTGGGAGCCAAAAATATGCAGAAAACCTCTTTAAACTTGCAAAAACAACAAGCTTTTCTTGCTGGAAATTACTAAAAATGATTTGAACAAGTTGTTTTATAATAACACAATATACAGAAATTATTTATAAAAAATTATGAACATAAAAAGAGAGATTAGATTGCAGATTTAGATGAAAATAATGCTAGAAACTAATAGATATGTGGCTAAAAATGAAAACAAATAATGTAGAAGCTTTAGATGGCTAAAAAAATGGATTTTCAGATCTAAAATCCACTTCTCCAAGTCTTTGGTAACCTGCAGATTTTTGTAAACCCTTGCTACAAAATACAAAGAAGGTGAGTTTGTTCTAATAACTTGCAAAATACTTTTCAAATATACTAGAAACAACTCACAAAGACTAATAGTAAGACTACTACTAATCTATCCCAAGCAAAATACTTTGCTTGGGTCTCCAAGTAAAAATGCAAGCAAGGAAATACAAAATAAATAAATTTGCAACAATATTACCTCATAAACAAACCAAACAATGGCTCCAAGAATACTCCAAGAGACACAAGAAATCCTTCAAAGCTTCTATTTTATTAACCAAGAAAATATTTGCCCAATGGCACCATGAATCATGAGAGAAAATGGGAGAGAATGAGAAAGAGATGGGAGAGATTTTGGCATAGTAGAGTTACTGTGAGAATAGATGTCAAAATGAGGAGGGGTAGGCTTTTTTTATATGAGGGAGAGAGGAAAGACCCCTAAAGGAAAGAGACAAAGTCAAGGAGGGCGCACTTTTAGGGTTTTAGCAAGGTTTAGGGTTTGAAGGGTGAGAGGGGAAGGGGGAAAACACCTTTTCCTTTCACCAAACATAAAGTTAGGCTCAAAGAGGGGCACACTTAGGGTTTTGGCCACCCTCTTACTTTAATTTTTGTTTTCCCATGTGTTCATGAGCAAGGGGGGCGCACTTTTCACTAGGGAGTTACCACTTTTGGTAGTTGACTTAACAAGGGGGGGTCTTCTAAGTGGAAAATCACTTTCCCAACTTAGGAAATACATTAAGAATCATTTCCCCACTTTCTCTCATGACTTTAATCATTTTTACAATTTTTGGCTTTTTTACCTTAGCCAATTAAATATTGACTTCTGAATAACTCTGACTCCTCATGGACAATGACTTAGCAAAACTTGTCCAATTGAGTTGAAACTTGGTCCAAAGGTGTAGGGGGTCATCTTTCATTTGTTTTGAGTACCCACACCCCTATAAAATTTCCCCAAAGGACCAAATTTTTACATTTTGTATTAAAAATAATTAAAATTTCCATTAAATGGAAAATTTTAATAATTAAAAAAAAAACTATCAAAACTTAACGGAATTCTGCAAGACTCTGGAAGATGTCTAGCATGGTCATTTACAACATTCCTAAACCTTAGTCATCCCTTGGGCTCGATCATTAGAACACCTTTCACCACTTTGGAGGATTTTGTGAGTGAAAAACTCATGGATAATTAAAATTGTCTGGTAGGCAAGACTAATTACATGAGGAAAAAAAACACTCAATGAAAGGACTTCCCTAATGATAAAGTCCTAGGCAACTAACTAAAAATTGACTCATGCCGACCTATTACATTATTATCCCACGCAGGGGAGCAGACATTCCAAGTACATAGAAAGACGTGTTGGGGGCAAAATTTCCCCTGTTGAGCCATAAGTCTTCAAAATATGTTGTACCACAAGGTACATAGTTTTTCATGGTACATGACGTTGACACCTAGTCGAAATAGGTGGTCAACAATTCCCTTTGATATAAGGCTTGGTTTATGATCATTTGTCTTGTTCCAGGCAGGGCTAACATTGTTTTACAGGTACCAAACACTTGACAACCTTCTCCTCCTTCACAAGACTCTTTTACAAGCCATTCTTCATCTCCAAACTTGACCTATAGGGGTTTCACTCATCATCACATCACTTTTCATCTCAATCCCCCTAGGGTCACCGGGATTCCCCCCTTGTGGTGACTTGTCATCACTTAAGCGAGGAGAGTGTCTATCTAAGGTGACAGTGGGTAGGTACTCCCATAGTTGTCACACTTCCGTGGATTGGGTTGGGCTTTGCCCAATCTACAAATTGTGCGATAACATTTTGGCAATGTTGCAAGGGAGGATTTTTAATCCTCTTTCAAGCCCTAACGACATTTTGGCAAGTTATTCCAAAAGCCTTTCCCCGTAGCTTGCCTAGCGACTCCATTTGAGGGAAGTTCCTTTTCACTTTTTATGAACTTCATATTAGTTTGTCTGGTGACTCCATTGAGGAGAGATACCCTCTTACATTGAGCTTTGAGCTCTCCTGGCAGTTCCTTTGAGGCGTCATTTCAGGTGATGGAACCATGGCACCTTGGCATGCACATGAGTTGTATCCCTCCCTTGATATCGAGGGTATTCCTGGGTATCCAAATCGCTATCCTCCATAATGGAATAGGAATTGCCCAAAGTTTAATGGTGACCCAACCCTAGCAGTCACCCATGTTGTGAATTGTATGAAATATGCTTCAACATTGAATATATTACATGATGATATACTAATGTGATTGTTTGTAGCATCTCTAGAGTTACGACAAAAGAAGTGGCTCACACATTCATGCAAGTCGAGGAGCATAACTTCCTCCACAAGGCTTATTGAACAATTTGTCAGGTGTTGGGGCCCAGCCACTCAGAATTTGCAAGCTACTTTCCAAGACCTCAAGGATGCTCTTTATAGGGAAGGTTTTCCAGTGGATGATGAGACGATAGTTAAAGAATGTGAAATAGAGAAGCAACATCATCCACCCTCTGCAAACGAGGTGCTTGAAGAAAATGCCTCAGAGGAAAGTTGCCAAGGAGAAGAAGGCCCTACTAGTTTGCTAGCGCAAGATGTTGTTGAGAAGCATCATATAATAAGTTCTCGGCGTGCCATGATCGCAAAAAATTACGACATCAATGATGAAATATCCGTTGAGGAGGAAGAAAACTCCAAAGAAATGCAAGATCTTGACGAGACATCACCGGCCAAAGAGCAAGCCCACAAGGACAAGATGAACAAGAGTTTCCTTTTGGGTACTTTCAAGAATAGTCAGATGAGGCACTCCACATTGAGGATTAAGCCCCTTGTGATGAAGAGGTGTTTGAGGGGCATGTCCATGAAGAAAGATACCATGAAGAAAAAGAAGAATTCCAATGAAGTGCAACATGCTGAGAATCCAAATGAGACATCGATGTCCATTCTCCCACTTGACAAAGATGAAGTTGTTCATCCTTGCCTTCCTCCTACACATAAATATGAATAAGTGATTAGTTCAGATGATGCAGATGATTTCATGGAGGACCTTTCCAATGTGGTTGATCAACACATGGATGATTTCATATAGGTTGGTCGACGTAGATGGGATGTGGGTAGCTTCATTTTTTATAGAGATCCCATTTACGACATTGAGGGTAGTTTTCATGCAAAAGGGGTTGAATTGTCATCTTCAGAGAATTGGTCTTCATGTGCATATGATTCAAATTCTTTGCAGCCTAGTGATGATATGGTCACGGATTTATTTCATCCATTTGAGGACAACTTGTCACAATATACTCAAAATAAATTTCAATCATCCCTTGGAAGTTATGATGCATGTCCTTTTGAGGATTCAGATTTGTTCTATGAAGATTTTCAACCACCTTCTAGACCAAATTTTGATGGACACAAGGATGTGGCCAACCCAGAACAAACAGGAACCCGTACTATGAAGCAACAATTTTCTTGTCGAGGGTCCCTTTTTAGGGATATGCAGATGAAAGGACAACAATTTTTCAATAGCAGGAGGATTTTTTTCTCCAATCATGAGGCTATCCCTTGCCTTTATTCTTTTGTTTGGGAAGCAATACAGTTTCTTCCGATCTCTCATCTCCTCTGAGTCTTTAAGAAGCAATGGTACCCTAAGTGAAGATGAAGACGAGCCATCATCTACACGCAGTAGCCCTCTTCAGAGATGGATTGATCAAGCTTGTAGACATTCTTCCCAGCAGGATTATCTCCCTCTCACCCACCTCCATGAGTTGCTTTCTATGATTGATCACATGCTTATTTATACTCATGATTACTTTGTGCTCAACTTATCTTTGTTGCAATACATGATTAAGCATAGGGGGAGATACCTTAATGAGATGATGAGCAATTGGTTGTATGATTTCACTTAACGGCCTCATGACCTAACCTCCATGGGCCACGGGCCCAGGTAAGTAGGTAGGTCATCTTGCTTTCTCGCACTTACATCTTGCTTGCTCATGATAGTTTAGTAGCATTTCATTTTTCACCTTTCATTTTGCTCTACTTATTGCATAGTTACTTTAGATCATTTGATTTCATCATATTACATGTTAGTTAGAAATTTTTGATAAAAATGCAAATTTTTCTTTTAAAGATTAGTCGAAATTTTGGATTTTTGATCATATGGACAAAGGGTGAGCAAGGCACCTTCGATATCCACAGTTTGTTGGTTTCAGTGTGTGTAGGCACATATCTTACCAGGAGATGTTAAGGTTCTCATCCACTCTATGGCAAGTACATGTCCCCAAGTAGGAGCCAAATGTTATCCCCCATTCCTAGGGATAACTAAGGAGATGATGTCTCGAGGCCCTCAGGTTGTAGACATGGAGTACCGAAAGGCAGCCCAGCACGCAGAGCCCTTCATTCACCACACATCAACATCCGATCAATGACAGCAGCATCCACCACACCTACCCTGGACCACAGAGGACAACAAGTCTTGCTCCATGAAGTAACAAGTCCGGTATTGTGGTAAGTGTCATTCTAATAATTCAAGCATTTGAATGTGTTGCAAAGAATCCTTTCTTGATTTTGAAAACATTTGCTTGGAAATTATGTTTTTTTCCCTTTTCACCTTGGTGGGTGTCATGATTTCCTAGTAAGTGGCCACCCTTAGGGAAAGGGTTGCTACTAGGGGGTTTCCTACAAAGAGTCATCGTACCACTCCCGAACATACTTGTCACTTTTCATGTTTCTTCCCTTTCGTATCATCATCTTTTGGGTTTTCGGGCCACATGGACCCAAGAAGGGCTTGTACCTCATTTCATGGGAAGAAGGGGTTGAAGGCCCAGAGGCTTGTCGCTAGAAAAAGATAAAAGTCAATCATAAACCTTCCAAATGCTTGTCAGGGGATCACGAGAACAATGAAATGTTTCTCAAAAAAAGTTGAGGGACCCCTAAAAATAACTAATTAAAATCATGCCAACCAAGGTAGAGCGTGTGTGGACTTTGTTTTTATTTCTTAGTTTAGTGCCCCACATTGTCTTGAACTTGGGGAAGCAGTGTGACCAAGGTAGAGCGCATGTGGGCTTTGTTTTTATTGCTTAGTTTAGTGCCCCCATACGTCTTCAACCTGGAAACACTCTAATAATTTAATCACAAATGGGCTTGGAAAAATGTTGCATCGTCGACGACGGGCAGCGCACCCTCTACAAAGGCATCCATAAATGAGACAATATCAGTCCTTGTATGTCATGAAGCCCCATTCCTAGAAGTCCAACACCATCCACTTCATACTCACTACATGACTTAGAAGGAATTCCACTTGGAAAACACTTCTTGACTTGGGAAATGGTCCACCCAATAGGTCACTATGACACCCCTCCCATATCTAAATTTGGCAAATTGTATAACGTCTTTGAGCAGATGTTTATTTTGAAAAGGGAGGATTTGATGCACATGTTCAGATAGTTCTTTTATTCAATATGGCTTACTTGGCATGATATTGTGACTTGTGGACCCCTGGATGGCGTACTTGTTTGTCTTTGCAGGTCCTTGACAGGTGAAAGCTTGATCATGAAGGCACAAGGTCACTTGGACCTTCATTTGGTGCATGAAGCCCACTGGTTGGATGATGCGCTCCCTCTCTTTTGGACATGCTGGAAGAGGGACATTGGCTTTGGAGTGTTGAGAAGTGTAACTCATAAGGTCTTCTTCCATGTGTGGCGTTCTGGCATGGTGGGGGACAATGAAACTAAGCCAAGTCGATGGGTTGGTCTCTTTCCTAAAGTTTTACTTAGGAAAAAGTACATTAGATGTGTTATATTTTAATGTTGACTTAATGAACACTTTTCTAAAGTTTTAAGTGAAAATAATTTAAGTGATGGTCTTTTAATCTTGGCCATCCATCTCGTTGAGAGAGTGAGGGTTGATCTCAGCCCTTGATCTCTTTGGAGATAGGGATTTTTCTTGCTCATTGAGACAAAAGGAGGTCGACTTGGTGGTTGGGTGCATTAGTTGATTGAGAGAGGGCGAATTTCAGCAAGAAGAGGAAGAAGTTCGCTTGAGGGTTTGCTGGAGGAGAATTGCAGAGAGGACAGAGGAGAGTTTTTACAGGTGGATCGACTTGCATCTCAGCGATTTGCAGAGGTTGTACTTCAGATATGAATGAGAGTTGTACAGGTGACGTAGAGGGTCGTACGATTTTCACAGAGGCTCACGATTTGGGTTCTTTTGGGTTGCTTTGTTGGTTTTTTGGATTGAGAGAGGGCCATACAAGTCTTGAGAAGAATTTTGTTGGGGTTTCACTCAGTCATTTGTGTAGATCGATTTGCTCTATAAGAGATCTTTATATCTTTTTGCTACATAATAAAATCCACAAACTGAAGAACTGGTTTTCCCACATTGGATTTTTCCGGTGGTTATTTTACCCAAAAATCTTGGTGTCTCTCATGTGATGTGATTGTTGTTATCTTCTTCATTGTTCCTAAGTTTATTTCTGCTGTGAGATTTTATTTCTGTGAAGAAACCTAGTCGTAGTTGCAAAATAACATTTTCAGAATTTTTATATGGTGAATAATTTTTTTGGGTATTAAAGTGTTGAAGTTTTTCAGTTCATCTTGTTGGGTTTAAGTGGTTTCACATGGTATCAGAGCAGGACTGTTGAAGTAACAAAATCAACGTGTTGAGTAAAGAAGATCAATTTCATAACTAAGCACAGAATCAGTTGGTAAGGTAACGTTAGGGTTTGGACAAAGACACCTTTAGAAATGGCCATGACTTTGAGAGTTGAGGATAGACTTCAAGGTCCTAGGAACTTTCCCACCTAGAAAGAGAGGGTTACCAAAATCTTGGATGTTAATGATGTCCTTGAACATGTTGATGATAAAGAAGCAGCTCCTACAAATGCAACTTTGTTGGCAGCGTGGAAGAAGGGTGAAGCAAAGGTTATGAGCATAATCCTTGATGGGGTAAAGGATCACATAATCCCACACCTTTCAAAGAAAACGTCTGCTAAAGACATGTGGACTGCCTTGGGTAGCCTCTATCAGAGTAAAAATGAAAACAAGATTATGGTGCTTCGGGAAAGGATGAGAGGTACCAAGATGACAAAGGGCGAAGGTGTGGTTCCCTACCTCACTCGTCTTACACAGATTAGGGATGAGCTTGCAGCAGTTGGCTCAAAGACATAGGATTATGAGTTAGTACGTATAGCCCTGAATTGTTTTTCAAAGCCATAGGACACATTTGTGTGTGGAATTGTAGCTCGGGAGAAGCTCCCTAAGTGGTAGCGTTTATGGGATGATTTTGTGCAGGAAGAGATTCACCTTGGTCAGGCGAGTGGTACATCTACATCACCTCAGATTGTGGATGAGGAGGAAAGAAGGAAAACAAAGGCAAGGGAAGTCTAAGAAGAAGGGCTCTAGGAGTGGAGCAGGAGAAAAGAAGAAAAACATCGACTTCTCCAAAGCCAAGTGTTTCCAGTGTCACAAGTTTGGACACTTTTCCTCACAGTGTCCAAAAAAGAAAAAGAGTAAGCCACAGATGGCAACCTCTGCAGGAGTAGAGGATTTTTGCAAAAGCTTTGAGGACTTCTGCCTTATTGCATGTATGTCGAGCTCAGTTGTCACAGGTGTTTGGTATGTGGATAGTGGTGCTTAATGTCACATGATTGGGTGCAAGGAGTTCTTCAGTAGCTTGCAGGAGGGAGGCATGAATCTTCATATTGAGTTTTTGGAGATGATGTGCATTATACGGCGCAAGGCATAGGCACAGTGTCATTTCAAAGGGAGTTAGGTAAACGACTCTACATTGCTAACGTATTGTATGTTCTCGGTCTTACCAAGAACCTCATTTCAGTTTCGACCATGGAAGATAAAGGGTTTGAGGTGACCTTCCATGGACGGAAGGTGTATATTAGACCAAAGGGGTCTACAACCAAGATGGATAAAGTAATTGGGGTTCATAGTGAGAAGGCATATAGATTGCATTTTGAGCCAACAAAAGCATTGGTCAACAGCAGCACAGATTTGAGTGAGTTATGGCACAGACAGATGGCACATTTGCATTTTGGTGAGTTGAGTCATTTGAGACAGACACTTACAGGAGTTCCTAAGGTTGCAACAGAGAAGCATGACCCTTGTAAGGGTTGCGCTTTGGACAAATATGCCAGCAAAACATTTCCATCTAGTGAGCATAGGTCCAAGGGGATCTTGGATCTAATCCATTCGGATGTTTATGGTCCTATGAGTGTGCATTCAGTTAGTGGCTTCAGCTACTACGTGATATTTATTAATGACTACTCCTGTAAGACTTGGATATATTCCCTTAAGACCAAGGATGAGGTCTTTGACAGGTTCAGGGAGTTGAAAGCTCTAGTAGAGAACCAGTTTGGTAGGAGGATCTAGGTACTTAGATCGGATAATGGGGGTGAGTACACCTCTAATGAGTTTGTGGAGTATTATGTTGCAGAGGGTATTAAGAAGGAGCTCACGGTTCCATATAACACGCAGCAAAATGGAGTGGTAGAGCGCAAGAACAAGACCATAGTGGGTGCAGCTCGTGCCATGATACATGATCAGGGATTACCTATGTTCTTATGGGTTGAGGCTTGTCGCACAACTATTTACATTAGAATAGGAGTCCCCACACCATTTTGGGGAAATTGACACCAAGGAGGTATGCACAAGTACCTGGCTAGATGTGAGTCATCTTCACATCTTTGGGAGTATTTGTTACTATCATGTCCCTTCGGAAAAAGAGGACAAAGTTGGACCCCACAACAAATAAGGGGATATTGGTTGGCTACAACAAGACTTCTAAGGCCTAGCGCATCTTTGTGCTAGAGCGCAGGAGGATAGTGGCGTACAGAGACGTGCAGTTTGAGGAGGAGAGGGCCTCGAGGAGATCTAGAGATATTTCAACGCAGATAGAGTACTTGCAGGGACAGGAATCGAGGCAGTAAAGTGAGGAGGCACGGGTACAGAGTACAGAGTCACAAGCATAGACGCAGGGTACAGGTACGGGTGTTGGCAGGGAGACTAGTGGATAGGACAGTCAAGAGACTGATGAGGAGGTCGAGTAGCATGAGGCTATTCCACAGGAGATTGACACTAGGCCACGACCTAAGTGGTACAAGTCCACAGTCAGTGATTCCA
>ML781743.1:211217-237333 GCA_009831015.1 Picea engelmannii | reverse complement strand
AGGTACAAAACTCAACAGGCTACAACAACCAAGCCATGGTTTCTTCTTATCTGTACTGTATGACTTCAAATGTGTTGTGCATCTGCATATGCCCTGGCCCCTCCCACAAATGGATGCCCTCGAATGTATGATCGAGACTCAAAGGTTCTCTGTAATGGCTGAAACTCGTTCTTTAAAATGGTGACTCACATCTCGTTGGAATGGTAATATTATTGGATTGCCTCTACACAATGGAATACCGTTTGAGAGTCGACAAAATGCCTTTGTCTTCATTGGCCAGACCACCACGTTGAATCGATGATTCACATGCCCAAATTATATTATATATAATATATTTTCTATTGACCTAAATTTATTTTTAAAATATATAGTTTCATTAATACATAGTATGACTTCTATAAAATAAAAAAATAGCAAGTTTTAACTATATATGATATAAAATATTAAATTAATTAATTAAATTTTTATAATATATATATATATATATATATATATATATATATATGAACTTAATGCGGAATATATATATTTGAACTTAATGCCAAATTGTATCAACTGTTTTTGGCTAGGTGATTTTTTCTCTAACTTCAAGTTGTCAAATTTGAACATGAACACAAAGCAGGTGACTTAGATTGTGACATGGTTTAACATTCACAATTTCATCATGGTACTAGAGCCCATATCATACATGCACCATGACGTGACTGCAAACATGAGTGGAGCATAACTTGTGTTACCATGAGCTTGAAGAATTGCATGAAATGGATGAAGAAAATATTGGACCAACTTCGAAAGGTGTCCTGTTTTGCACAAGAGGTGGCAATTTTCTATAGGGGTTGATCAATCTCTTATTGATCTTGGATTAATTCTCCACTTGATCTGGATACAAATGGCATCTATAACCACGAATCTGTCTGTCAAGAGCCACAAATGCTGTATGTGCATTTCAGACACAAATTACACATGGCAGCATGGTGGAACAGGTCCCAGTTAGGTAATATTGTTTATACAAGCAAGGATCAGGATTGGCTCTAATACCAACCTGATATGAGATAAAACAGTTATAGAAAACAGAAGATCAGGGGAGAAACCAGATACTTCATTATTCCTCAAAAGATGTTTTTATTACATGCCTTTTAGACAGTTGATAGTTAATAACTGTCTTTTAGCTCACTAACCAGCTAACTGATGTGCTAACCGTTACCCCTCATTTTGCATGAGGCTTATACTAGTGAAATTTTTCACTACCCACGTGATTTTCATCACAAAGAGCTTTTGATGGCTAGGGTTTTCACTTGGTTCCTTGGATTATTGATGACATGGAGGATGATGTGCTAGAGGTTTTTGATAGTGTTTTGCTTGGTATACTTGCTTATAATAGAGATAGCATTACACTTGATCATGTGATGTGCTAGTCTCCACTCTTTGCTAGATGATTGGACATGAACATATGCCGATCCTTCGGTGGAACGCCCTAACACTTTGAGGCTAAGTGGGCATTGTATTGGCCTGATTATTTGGTTGACTTTATCATGGCATACAACGCTTGGCATACACTCACCTTTCACATGTGGTTTGTTACTTGGATGGATAGGTACCATTGTAGATCTTAACTTCGGATCCATCATGTGCTGAGAGGCATCAAATTCCTCAAGATGCAATTTTTTTTAGAGTACGAAACTCGAAGAAATGTTTGCATCTCAAAAGATTTGATGCCTCTCGGTGCATCATAGATCCAGAGTTGAGATGGATCTAAACTGGTTCTATATATATATATAGATATAGATGC
The DNA here is from genome assembly GCA_009831015.1 of Picea engelmannii. Lineage (NCBI taxonomy): Eukaryota > Viridiplantae > Streptophyta > Pinopsida > Pinales > Pinaceae > Picea > Picea engelmannii. The sequence continues at coordinate 235,544 of ML781743.1, read as the reverse complement.
CATGTGCCAATTCCATGTTGAGCACGTTGCACACCTCCCTCATACTCAACCCACCATTCAATTGTTTTAATCATAAGAATTTTTTTACTTTTAATTGTTATATATATAAAGTTGATATAAAATTATATTACGTAAAAGGTGAATCTTGATATAAAATTATTTTACTTAAGGTGAATGTTAAAATATGTTTTTTAAATGCCACATGTCAACTCCATAATATTAAGTATTGAAGCAATTAAGCATCTCCCTCATTCTTGGAAGTGGAAAGCACCTATTAACGAAATCAAATTCTCTCTCTCTCTCTCTCTCTCTCTCTCTCTCTCTCTCTCTCTCTATATATATATATATATATAGAATTAGTTTACTTAAGATCGATATTGAAATATTTTATTTATGGCCGTCATCGAAATATTCTTTTGTTATTAATATTTTTTTAATGCCACGTGTCAACTCCATGTTGAGCACGGAAGGAATTACACATCTCCCTCATATTGGGTTGTAGAAAGCGCCTTCCGGTGCAATGAGCATGGTTTTGAGCTCCTTTTCTCCAATGCCCTAGCTCTTATGGATGACTTTTATATATGGATGGGTTGCTTGTGGTATTGAGCATGATCTTATGTAGAGCGCTCCCCTTCCTTGGCTCACATTTGGAGGCATTTGCACACTTCCCATCGCTTTATGCATAATTTGATGAGGTCGTCCTATTCCTTGATGAGTTGGTTGGACTCTTGGTAACTTGGCATATGATTCATGGCTTATTTGATTCATTCTTCCTTGGATCTTCCACCTCACACATTGCCTCATGCTTTATTGCTTTGCACATGCTATTTGGAGGAATATCTTGCACACATGTTGAGGACATCCACCTTGAAAAAGCCACATGTCCACTTGAGAAGCTTGCTTGTACTTATGTCTATGCATTATGGTGGTCCACTCTTGAAAGCTTATTGGTTACTTTACTCATTGATGGAGTGGTCCACCTTTGGAGGTTACATTGCACACTTTATCTTGCTTGTTGATGGGACAGCTCACCTTGGGAGGGGGTTTCATGGTCCAAAACCCTCATTTTAGGAGGACCTCCACCCTTTTGGAGCCTTATTACACACATACTCATGAAATTATTGAGGACATCCACCTTGAAGGAGCTTTTACTCACATTTGATGGAGGTTGTCTCACTTAAAGAGTCACACATGCCATTTATGAGGCCTTCTACTTGGTCTTTGCATACTTTGAGGACGTCTCTTGGTTCATTTTTTAAGGGTTTTACTTGGACGTTTTACCTTGGAGAGCTACACATACACCTTGGGGAAGATCTAGGGTGTTCCTAACCCTAGATCTAGGGTCTCATTGCATATTTTCAAGGTGGCCTAGCTTCAAGGATAGTTATCTTTTGACAAAGCTCATATTTCCGACAAACCAATGCCATTAGGTGCAGAGTGGCCGTGGGATTTCAAAACTATGGTCATAATAGAAATTCCGACAAAAACTAACGTAGTTATGGTGTTTTCAAAAAATGCCACCAAAAAATTCTCAACACATTTTGACCACTCGTTTGAGGAGCACCCACCTTTATTTCTTGAGCACTTTGGTTATTTTGGGACATCATTGTATTACAAAATGAACTACATCACTAAATGAGCAAACCCTAGATACAGTTGAGTCACATAAGCTCAAAGAAAGATACTCACAATAACACCATATGATATTGTCAATGAATAATTGGTGCACTCATTACAAAAGAGTTTACCTCCTTATATATCATTGTCCATTAAGCAAATCATTTCCACTTATGAACGTGGGATAGATTGCTTTACAAAAAAAATGAACATTAACATATTCTAAAGTCATAAAGTGACGTTATTACATAGTAAGCCTTATATCTCTAATACCTCCCCATAAGGCATACGACGCTAAAACAAACTAAAATCAAATACATATACTGAATGTAAAACACATAAATTGAACACTAAACATCAGTAACATCCTTTAGAAGCTTCTTCTTTGAACTCAATTCTTGGACCAGTTTGAGCTCCATCAAGTTGCCGCGTAATCGTCATCACGGTGTAGCTGCTGAGTTGAATTCCTGAGTTCCCGTATTCTACCTCTCCGAACTCTCGAATCACAAATCTCCCGAAGTCAATTACTAGACAACAATCTGCATGCATGTCACGTAACCTCACTAGGAGACTGCAATCCACATGCATGTCTCTCCAACCAATGAGGGATCTTTCCCTAGATCCACAACTTCTAAACTAATTGGGCAACAATCCATTTCGAGTTGTTAACTGATCCCTCCTGTCTTCAATGCGTCGGCTTCCTAAAATGCATAAAATCCCTTTTCTTCAGTAGATTTTTCACCAATGTCAGCATCTAGTGGATCTTCAATCATGGCTATACTCACTATATGTAGTCTATCTTTGACCTTTCCTTTAAAAAGATCATTCGCTCGTTGTCTACAATTCCAAGCTATATGACCCAGCTTCTTGCAACAGTGTCATTCTATTTCCTCTATCTTTTGCTAGCAATGTTGGAAAGCCTGTGTCGCCAAAATTCTTGACTAGCTTAGGAACATCCCAACCATCAACTGTAATTTCACATCTGTTGTGATATTCTATGACCTCATCTTTAGTCATGGAGGCGATGCCTGGTGTCTCCACATAGAAATTCTTCTCAATGGGTGCCAGGTTCTCGAAATCCTGCTTCAACAGATAAATGTTGTCGAAATCCCTCTTCGATCCACTCCCCTGAAAACCCCCATAATGACTTCCTCCTCCTCTGCCCTCCAAGCCATTGCTCTTCCTCTCGCGGTACGAGTTGGAATCGCCATATCTGTTGTCATAGCAACTCACTGCTTGCAACCCATGTAGAGATAATTAAAACCCTAAGCACCCAACAACAACAGAGACTACACTATAACTGAGAAACGTTGGATGGGAAGTGTTATCCCCATTTTGTGGATAACTAAGGAGATTATGTCTCGAGGCCCTCAGGTTGCAGATATGGAGTGTCGAGAGATTACATGACCAGCAGTATCCTTTGCACAGATGGAAAACCCACTCAGCACCACAGATGGTCACAGGTTTGCAGATGGCATCCACCACACCTATAAGCTTCCGAAAGGCAATGGGCCTTGCTCCATGAGGTACAAGTCAGTATTATGGTGAGCATCATTTCAATATTCAAGCCATTTGATTACGTTGTATCTTAGATTGCTCTATATTTCATGATATATGCTTGGACATTGTGCCTTTTGCACTGCTTCACCTTGGTGGTTGACAATGTGCCCTAGTAAGTGGTCTTCTTTGGAAATGGGTTTGCTACTAGGAACTCTCTTAATGAGCCATCGTACCATTCCCGACCGTACTTACCACTTTCCATCATTATTTCCCTCTATTTCCTTATCTCTTGGGATTTTAGGGTGTATTAACCCAAGAAGGGGTTGTCCCTCATTCTATGGGAAGAAGGGGTTGAAGGCCCAGAGGGGTTGATGTTGGGTAAAAGATAAAAGCCTTATATAAACCTTCCAAATGCTTTGCCCACAGATCACCCAAGAAAGAAATGAAACACTTATCTTTAAGTAAAGGGGACCCACAATATAATAAAGAATGCTTAAAAGGTTAGTTGAAGGATAGGAGGTCTCATCACAAGCCGACCTATCACATCCATGAATATCTAGTGGTATGACATTGTCATCATCTGGTCACCAAACCACGGCAATGGCTCTCAGTTGCATGGTTGAGAGAAAGGGGTCTCATCATAAGACAACCTTCTCATTTCCACTAGGTCTTTGTGGGTGACATTGCTATCATCTAGTCGCCACGCCAGGGCAGTGACCTTCAACCTCTCCTTATGCTATATTGAAAGAAAACAAAGAAAGAAAGATAAAAGGCAATTGATGGGCTTGGAAAAAATGCATTGTCGATGAAGGTACCACACACCCTCTACAAAGGCACCCATGAATGAGACACTACGACCCCTTGTATGCCATGATCCCTATGCCCTTTGAGTCCTAACCCCAACCATTTCATCCATTTTACATGGCTTAGAGAGGAATCTCTTGGAAAATCTCCTTAACCTAGGGCAAGATCTACCCAATAGGATGTTGAGATTATGTACCTTGGGAGGTGTTCCCCATGTGTTCGTGAGCTCCTAAACACATGTGGGAAGTACTATGTACTTTGTGCCTTGTACTTTATGTCTAATTTCACTTTGACTTAGGAGATTTAAGTCAAAAGTGAAATTTGGTCATTTATGCCTAAAATGACTATTAATTCACTTTGTGGGTGAATTAGGAGACATAAAGTGAACTTAGGGAACTTAACCCAAAGTGGGTTTGAGAGTGAGATTATTGTGTGATGCTCTCAACCTTTGATTAGACTTGAGATGGGATGATCTCAACCATCTATCATTTAGGTTTCCTTATGGAGGTTCAAGAGGGCGCAAAGYAGGAGTAAGAGCTCATTCCTTCATTTGTTCACTTGGAGAGTTTGAGAGAGAGCATGATGATGAGGTTTCAAGCATTGGGTGAGGCTAGCTTGGGCGCTCCCTTCCATGGAGATAGCTAGTAGGCTTAGGGCCTTGTTTATTTATTAAGGAGCTTCCAGTTCTGAGGAGGGCGCATCATCGGTAGGGAGGACTTAGAGAGCTCATATTGCAGTGACGTTTGTTTCAGAGGGAGGCTACACTTCAGTATCAAAGTACTGTGGAGGGATTTCTTGTTCAAAACTTCCAGTTCGCATCTAGCTCCATTTCAGTGGTCTTGACAGCATTTCTCGAGGGCGCACCATCCTAGGGCGATCTTGCTTCATTTGGACTAGTGTTGCAGCTTGGATCAAGCTGTTATTGTATCAGGTTCATCTATATTTTGTACTTGTTGTATTCCACCATCTATTCTCCTCATATATAGACATATATTCCAAACTAGTTTTCCTCGGGGGGGGTTTATCCAGGGTCATGTTGACCAAAAATACTTGTGTTCAATTTCATGTATGTTAGAGTGTAGAACTATTGTATTTTCAGTTGTAAAGATCTCTAGGTGTGTTACATTTATTTTGGTGTGCATGTGCTAGCCCTTGGTGACTAAAACTACATGCTAGAGCACCTAAAATTGTGAATGTAACCGTAACAAATCAGCAAGAAGTGAGGTTATTAGCTTCAGGAGGACACATTTGTTGCTAGGGTTTAGCTCGTTCTATAAAGAACAAGGGTATCTTGCTCTGTGATAAACCTATGTTGGAGTGGGAGCTTTGCGTATTGAATCTTGTGTAATGAAAATGGCAAGCAATTGAAGAATAGGAATAGAGAAGTTTAACAGCCAAAGCTTAGAGTTATGGAAGCTAATGATGGAAGATCTTGTAGATAGAGAACAATGGGTTGTTGTGGATCCAAGTACAGAACCTACTAGAATGTTGAAAGAAGATTGGGAAAAGATGGAAATAAAGGTGAGAAGTACAATTCAATTTTGCCTCTCAGATTCAATGTTGTTGAATGTCTCTAAATAAGACACTACAAAGAAGTTGTGGGAAAAGTTCGAGAATTTGTATTAGTCAAAGTCCCTAGTAAACAAGTTGTTTCTTCAAAAGAAGTTGTATCATCGTAAGATGGAAGATAAGCGACTTTGTGATAGAGCATCTAAATGCCTGCAATACTCTAGTAAGTCAACTTGTCTATATTGATATTAAGACGGAGAAAGAAGATAAGTGTATTACCTTGTTATGTTCTCTATTAGACTCTTGGGATAATCTAGTTGTAGTAATTGGTAGTACGACTCAAGTTGCATTAAAGTTTGAGGAGGTAGTTACATCCTTGGTATTAGAGGAAATGGGGAGAAAGTCCATGGACGGTGTGGCCAAAGATGATTTATCTATCAGAGGATGGTCCTTCCTACCCCTTATATTGGCATGAGTCGTAAATTATGAGTTTCATCACATGACAGGTATTTTAGGGATAACTTGCAAGGATGATGATGAGCTTGAGAGACACACCTTTATTTTTGCTTGATAATAGTAAATCTTGGTTGAGCATAGTGATGATTGTGGATACTCTTACTTCACCATGATGTAGATGCATGTGGACTACGTGGTTGGTTGTCTTGGTTCATGTTGCTTTCTTCATGATCACATACTCCTTGGTGTTGATAGATGGTGATATGCTCCTCAATGCTACGACCCAGTTGTTGGTGATCTTCATGTCAGCTTGTTGGATCATGCTTCTTCCTTGCTTCTTGATATTGCTCCTTGCATGTTTGGAGGGATTGATGGGATATGGCTCTTGAGGAAGAGTGTTCAAGAAGTTTTTGAATCTATTCCACTCTTATGATGATACTTAATTAGATAGAGAAAAAAAATCATAAAGCACCCACCTCCTTTCCATGCTTTGGAGTAGCCTAAGGTTTTGGTGATGATATGATGAGATGTGGCTTTGTAAAGGAGCACCTTAGCATTTGACATGTCTATTGTATTCATATGGTGATGATTAATCAAATAGACATTGAGTTTCATGGAGCGCCCACCTTCACGCCACATATATATTGCACATGTGCTACTTTATGCTTGAGATTGAGTGCCCAAGTACTTGAGGTGTCTATGATGTTTCTATAGTAATATTTGATCTAATAGAACCTCATTTTGCTAGAGCGCTCACCATCTTTTGGAATTCATGCATACTACTTGGTGTTTTGATGGAGCAAACTAGGGTTTCAAGTTGATATTGGCATGATTGATGGCATCACACTTCTTGAGAAGGGCGCCTTGGGGTTTTATGTGTTTATCATGATCTCATGATGATATTTGATGGGATAAACAATTGTTCTTGTAAAGCGCCCTACTCTATCATGGATTTTTTCAGCACTTGGCACAGTTTTTAGGTGGCTTTCAGCTTGATGATGATGATGGATGACATGGAACCTTGGGTGAAAGTGCCCTCGGGTTTGAAGTGTCTATTGTAGCCTTATGGTGATATTCTATGTGATAGACACTCAAACTTGTGGAGTGCTCCACTTCTTCATGGTTTTTCAAGCATCTATGTTATGAATGGAGGGGCCAACCGATTCCTTGTTGCATAGGTGGTCTCCAACACTAGAGCACTTTGGTTCCTTGTTCTATTTTGAGGTTGAGAGTGCAATATATCATAATATACACCTTCTCATAGAGAACTCCATTGCTTGCACACAAGTGGAGGCATTTCTCATGGATCGAAGCTATTTACTATTTATAGTGGATGTTGCACACATATGGAGGTTGTTGGGGTCCTTGTCGACTTGGCCCTTGGTTTATGTTGTTTATTCTATGCTAGTCAACTTCCTATCTTGAGATTCGCTCCATCTACCTTGATCTATGGATTATTTGGAGAAAAACATGCTACTTGGAGGGTTTTGTTGAATCTTTCTTGGAGTTGGTTATTTCTTAGAGCTTGAGCATTTATGGTCCACCTCACCTGAGCACTTCACTTATTGAGGCATCTATTTCCATGAGGAGTTGAGAAGGTTATTTGCACATCTTTGTGCCATTTGTTAAAGATGACCACTCAACGAGTTTGACTGCACACTTGTACATGCACATTTATAAGGATGTTACATCGCACATGTTCATGTGCTTCATTTGTTGAGGGTGTTGGTACGAATAACCTTTAATTGCTCAGCTAAATGAGATATGTAATCAATTATTGATATATAAAAATGTGTAATTGAATGATGATGTTGTACAATGGGGCCCGGGCTTAATATATGGCCGAAGGTACCCTTTATGAATAGTCATGACTTATTTATTAATTTATTTATTATTGTATTATTTATTATTATTAATACGTAGCTTAGGTTCATCACATTGCCTTCCTCTGGAGGTCATGGGGTCAAGTCCCTGGGATGGCTACATCTATAGATATTATTGGGCCTCACTCGATGTCTATAATATTCCACACTAGACTAGGTTGGAAAATTGTGTTTACTACCAAAGATTGTTGACTTCCTTTATGTGAATTTATCAAACACTTTGCAACTATACTGCTGGTATACTAAACACTTTGCATATATTTTATAGACAGTTATATTGTAATATCCCAGATCCGGCTAGTCTAGGAAAAGTTGTTAATCTGTTGTGTCTACTGTCTGATCTGATACACTGAGGGTTTTCGGATGCGTTTAAGCTGTGGGTTTTAACATGCTTAGTGTTTTTGCATGTGTGTGTAGATAAATAAATTGTTTACAGAATATGAATAAGCATACAGATAGAGAATGACACAAAAAATTGTAAATCATATATTACAAGTTTTCTATTGGTTTCAATGTCGTATGCGGTTGAAAATAGAGAATCACTCGGCTAGATCAGATCTAAGTGGATCTTAGTCGAGATACAATAAAGAAGTAAACTAGAAAGATGATACACGGATGATAGAAGACCGTTGTTGGATAGGGTATGCGCTGGATGATCTGTTGCACGCTACGACAACTCACACGGCAATTGCTGCGGGACTGGATTGTGCGCCCTGGTGGCTACACACCTCGGATCTAGCTAGAAACTGTCTCCAACAATACGCCTTTCCCTCTCACACAGTCTTGGTGACTAACAACTTGACAATCGGCCCTGTGTTGATGTGTCTGGACCTCGGATGGATCCCCCAACGGAAATGTGCCTCCACTGTTGCTGGAAAATGCGCCCTAATGATTCCTCCATCGGAATCGACTGATAAGGGTCCCAAATTGAGCACCCTAGGCTCCTCTGAAATCGGTCGAAAGGATTTCCCTGGATTTGATCTGATGATCTCTCAGGAACCCCAAATGTGTCCTCCCCAACTGTCGCACCCTCAATGGTTGAGTAATGCGCCCAAGATGATTTCTCTGTTAGAATCTGACGAGAAACCAGGCAATAGAAGCGTCATGCCCTCCTCTCAATTAAGTCGAAGGGGAATCATTGGATTCTCCCTAACTGGGACAAGTCGAATCAATCTGATGCTCAGTAGTTGCGCCCTCTACCTGGACAAGTGCACCCTCAATGCTGCAAACTGGATAATTGTTGTTGAAGTACGATGGAAGATCTGGATGATCTTCCCGGTGACTAGGGCGTGTCTCTCAACACTGAAATCAACCTCTGGGTGTCTTCCTCCTGGAATTCGCAAAGCTCTGGGTTCGCCTAAACCTGAGATGCGCCTCTCTCCTCAACTGTCAAGTCAAATTCTTCATAATGATGAATTAGGTCGCTTTACCTTTTCTTATAGCTGCCTGAAACCCTAATTCGTTGTTGACCTATTTTTAGCTCACCTGCTCTATTTTTAGCTCAATTTGGCTTAAAAGCGCTTTAGGTCACTTTTAGGTCAATGTCAATTTTGAATTATAACACCCTCGACTGAAGTGACCTCTAGTAACCATGTTTACCCTAGTACGGCCTTGACTATAGTCTAATGGGATTGTTTAGACTATTAAGTCCTCTTCTCTGGAGCTCCTATTCGGAAAGGGACATTACAGTCCTCCCTTCCCAAGATTGCTTGTCCTCAAGCAATACCAATCCAGGGTGTTGTAACACCTGCTCACTCTCCCAAGTAGCATCCTCTACTGGAAGCCCTCTCCATCTGATCAGACACTCTTTGATGACCCTGCTCCTCAGTTTCCGCTCTTGGAACTCCAATACCTCCTCCAAAACCAACTCCAACTGTCCCTCCTCATCCAATGGGGGAAGCTCCTCTGATGTGTTGATGAATTTCCCACGACCTTCTCGAGGAAAGAAACATGGAACACGTTATGAATTTGGCTCCCTTCTGGAAGCTCTAAGTCATAGGCAACCTCACCTACCCTACGCATGATCCTGTAAGGTCCATAGAATCTAGATTTGAGCTTCTCGGCCCCACTCTTCTTCGAAGATGACTGTATGTAGGGTTGAAGTCTTAGGAATACTAAGTCCCTAACCTCGAAGTTGCGCTCTATCCTGTGCCTATCTGCACTCATCTTCTATCGATTCTACATTATCTGTAGGTTCTCTTTCAGTAATTTGAGAATCTCCTAACTCTCGATAATCCAGTCCTTGGCCTTGGGAGCTTTTCTCTCCCCGAAAACCAAGTCTACCAAAGTGGGAGCATCAAAATCATACAATACTCGGAAGGGTGTCATGCCAATGGACATGTGGAAGTTGGTGTTGTAGCAATTGTCTCCTAGATGTAGCCACTTGATCCATGTTCTCTATTGTCCACTCACATAGTTTCTCAAATACCCTTCAACCCACTTGTTGACTATCTCGGTCTGCGCATCTGTCTCAGGGTGATAGTTGGTGTTGGGTGTCAACTCTGTCCCACCAATCTGAACAACTCCCTCCAAAATGTACCAATAAATCGATTGTCCCTATCACTGACGATGTTCCTCGGCAACCCATGGAGTCCGAAGACCTCCCTGAAGAATAACTCAACCACCTGAATTGCGCTGCAATCTATCGGCATCGCTTAGAAGTGAGCAAACTTGGTCAATCTGTTGACCACCACATAGATGTAGTCCTTACCCTGAACCTTGGGTAAGCCTGTGATGAAGTCCATCGATATACTCTCCCATTTTTGCTCCGGAATGGGAAGCGGCTGAAGTAGTCCTATTGGAAGTGTATGCTTTGACTTGTTCTGCTGACAAGTCACACACTCACTGATGTACCTCATAACATCCTACTTGAGGCCCTTCCATGAGAACCTCTCTCTAATCTGCCTGTAAGTTTTGAAAAAACCCTAATGGCCTGCTAGTGGTGAATCATCAATTGCTGCTAAGATCTTCTTCTTGAGCCCTAAACCCGCCACTAAGTAGACTCTGTCCTTGTAGAATATGACATCGTCAATGACCTTGTACCTATCATCTTGAACCTGCCCATCCAAAACCTCACAAGCGTACTTGTTCTTGGAATATTCCACCAACAAATGGGATTTCCAATCCGCTGAAACCTTCATCAAAGCACATGTCGCAGGTCTCCTAGACAGTGCATCAGGCACAATGTTCTTCTTCCCCTTGACATACTCTATGTCGAAATCGAAGGCCTGCACCTTCATCACCTATTTATGTCGACGCTCACTGAGATCCTTCTGCTCAAGGAAATACTTTAAGCTGTTATGATCTGTTTTGACTACGAATTTGCTACCCACCAAATGTTGTTTGAACTCGGTCAAGGCATGCATGATCGCCAGCATTTCCCTGTCATAAATAGAGTACAACCTCTCGGGTTGACTGAGCTTCCTACTCTCGAACACAATGGGGTGTCCTCCTTGCATCAAAACTGCCCCGATGCCCTTGTCAGATGCATCACACTCTAATACAAACGACAAAGTGAAGTCTGGTAATGCTAACTTTGGGCATGTGCCCATGACTTCCTTCATGTGATCAAAGGCTTTCTGCAACTCATTGGTCCAGATGAAAGCCCCCTATCTGGTGAGATCTGTAAGTGGTGCCCCCAGCTGAGAAATACCCCTAACAAACCGCCTGTAATAGCTGCATAGTCCAAAGAAGCTCCTCAACTTTGTCATATTCCTGGGCGTTGGCCAATCCAGAATGGCATTGATCTTCTCTTGATGCACCTGTACCCCCTGTGCACTGATAATGTGGCCCAAGTAAAGTAGTTTTGTCATATTGAATTCACACTTGGACTCTTTGGCGTATAGTGACTGTGCCTCCATGATGTCGAGTACCACATCCAAGTGCCTCAAATGTTCCTGCCATGTCTTACTATAAACCAAGATGTCGTCGAAGGATACCAAGACTGATTTCCTCAATTGATCCCTGAATATGTGGTTCATGCAAGACTGAAATGTAGCCGGTGCATTGGTTAGCCCAAATTGCATAACCAAGAACTCAAAATGACCGAAGTGGCATCGAAATGTCGTTTTCTCTATGTCTTGCTCTCGGATGATGATCTGATGAAATCTAAAGCGTAGATCAATCTTCGAGAAGAAAACCACCCCATGCAGTTCATCCATCAACTCATCGATGCGAGGGATAGGATACCAGTTCTTGATGGTTTTCTTGTTCAAGTCCCGGTAGTCGATACACATCCTCACAGTACCATCCTTCTTCAAAACTAAGACAACCGAAGAAGTGAATGGGTTGTGCTAGGTCTGATGTGTCCCATCGCTAGTAATTACTTAATTGCTTTCTCTATCTCATCCTTGAACCTCTGAGGATGACGATAGGGTGTTGTGCTCGTGGGTTTATCCCCCTCCTCCAACTCAATGGTGTGCTCAAACCCCCTATCAGGTGGTCTCCCTAGTGGAATTGAACCAAAAACTTGCTAATGTCATCCCAACAAGGTCCTGATCTTTGTCTGATACTGTTGTTGACCATCTAAATCCCTCTGTGTAGTGATCAAGCACTTTGCATCATACGCTACCTCCCCATTCCTAAAGATCCTCTCCATCCTCTTGGTCGAAACTGTCCTCGGTGCCCCTATTGACATGCCCCTCAGCACAATCCTCTTCCCCTCACAGTCTCTGAACCCCATCTCCAAGGTTTGGTAGTTGGTGGTGATCTTGCCCAAGGTGATCAACCACTAGACTCCCAACACCACATCTGTGTCACATAGGTCAACTACATAAAATGTGTCTCTCACGGTGTAGTTACCTAGCTTAATCTCCAAGTCTGGGACTCTGTCTAAACACTCCATTGTGTGTCCATCTGCTACTCCAACGTCAAACCCCTCAAACTCCTATATCTACAGTGCCCACCTCGACACCAATGAAGTATCGATGAAGTTGTCGGTGGCCCCACCATCTATCAGGGAAATTGCCCGTTGTCCCTGAATAGTCCCTTTGATCCGGAGTGTGTCATACCTACAAACACTAGAAAGGGTCGCTATGACTCCTCCCTTTGCTAGTGTCCGTCCGATAGCCTTCTCACGAGGCTGTGGCACTACCGATAGTTGGGTCCCTACCGGTGTCGGTGGTCTCCGAGGAGGCTACTCCTCCACCTGTGATGGCTCCTCCTTTGAGCTAGTAGAACCACTATCCTGCTCCTCCTCACTATCCACATTGTCTGTTGCCATCTCAATATAATAGATCTCTCCCTTGTCCATGCACCTATGGCCTAGGACCCAAGGGTCCTTGCAGGTGAAGCAGAGCTTCTTCCTCATAAGCTCTCGCCTCGTCTCATCATCCAACTTCTCCTTGCCCTTCCACTCTTTCTGGAATGGCTTCTTGTCTCGGTCCCTTTGTGGTAAGAAAGGTTTGGAAAAGGGTTTAGTCTTCGATGTTGAGTCTGCTAGATCTCAAGTGCGTAAGATGGCGTCCTACAAGGTGTGAGGTCTATATGCCTTCACCCATCCTCTCAAGGGTTCTGTGAGCCCCTCTGTGAACAACATAATCAACCTAGGCTCTAAGATATCTGTCACTGGCACTGCTACCCAATGAAACTATGTGATGAATGCCTCTGTTGTGCCAGTTTGCCTCAACTGGGCTAGAACCCTGAAATGGATCTCGGGATCCCTCCTGTCAAACCTATCCATGAGTCTCTCTATGAATTCCCAGTAGGAAGTGATGTGATTGTGACCCAACGTCACCAGTCCATGATGCCACCACTTGTGTGCCTCACCCTCCAAGTGTAGGGTAGTGAAATTGATAGCCTTTGTCTCGGTCATCTGGTTGAGCTTGTAGTACGTGTCTAGATTTTGTACCCAAGCTCTGGCAGTGCATTTGGATGATCCGTCAAAAGAAGGTATGGTCAGTTTACCAACTTTTCGAATGAAATCCATGTTATGCCCCTGTTGTTGCGGTTGTCCTCCTCTCTGAGGCTCTTTGGGGCAGTTCCTGAGTCTAAGTCCACAGTACTCGACCATGGTCATGTTCTGATGGAAGTCACGGCCCAATGTTGTGTACTCCCTCATGTACTCTGCAATGTCCTCTGCTTGAGTGGGTTTCCTCTATGCTATCGGCTACTATGTTGTTGTTGGGGGTGCTCTCTGGGGAACAATGGCCTAGGAATCCTACTAAAAGAAGTGTATGTGTGAGTAGGTGAATGGGGTCTACTGCTTGCCCCTAAGTTCCCTTTAGTTGCATGTGGGGCTTGTGTGCCCGATGTGCTCACTATAGCCAATCTATCAGCCATCTGTGCCAAGGACTGAGTCATGGCTTGTTGACTGACCACCAGATTGTTGATAACCTGCATGAAAGTTGCATATAGGTCCATGGGTGCCTTGCCACTCCCCTCTGGCCTCTCATACGCATCTCCCATCATCCTCTCTGCCTCATGTTCTTCCCTTCTCTCTGCTTCCTTGTGTGCCTCTTCGTCTTCCTCTGAACTAGGAGGAAAGGAGGAGAAATCTGGTCTAGGTCTCCTCTCCCTGCGTCTGTTGTAAGTGACGTACTCGTCACCTACGTGCTCACGGCCCTCTGGGTCACCTGCTAAACTCATCGTCTTTAATCACAGGCTAGCAAGACTAAAGCTCTAATACCATTGTAATATCCCAGATCTAGCTAGTCTATGAAAAGTTGCTAATATGTTGTGTTTACTGTCTGATTTGATACATTGGGGGTTTCTGGATGCATTTAAGTTGTGGGTTTTAACATGCTTGGTGTTTTTGCATGTGTGTGTAGATAAATAAGTTGTTTACAACATATGAATAAGCATACAGATAGAGAATGACACAAAAGACTGTAAATCATATATTATGAGTTTTTTGCTAGTTACAATGTCGTATGCGGTTGAAAATAGAGAACCACTCGGCTAGATCAGATCTAAGTGGATCTTAGTTGGGATACAATAAAGAAGTAAACTAGAAAGATGATATTTGGATGATAGAAGACTGTTGTTGGATAGGGTATGAGCTGGATGATCTAGCAGAGGAAGATTTGCCGAAGTGGTGACCTGTTGTCCCAACGCCTTCTTGAGGCAAGATACGTGGAAGACATTGTGGATCCTGCTACTCTTTGGCAGCTCCAACTCATATGCTACCTCCCCGACTCTCTTGATCACTCTATAGGGTCCGTAGAAGCGAGGCTTTAGCTTCTCTGCACCACTCTTCAGCGAAGACTATCTGTAAAGCTGCAACATGAGAAAGACTAAGTCCCCAACCTCGATGTTGTGCTCCACCCTGTGCTTGTCTGCATACATCTTCTGTTGGTTATGAGCGACCTGCAAATTCTCCTTCAAGACTCTCAATATTTCCTGGCTCTCCTGCAACCAATCTATGGCCTTGGGTGTCCTGCTCTCCCCAAACGCCAAATCTACAAATGATGGGGCATCATAGCCATACAATGCCCCGAACAGACTCTTCCCAATGGACATGTGATAAGTGGTATTATAGCAGTGTTCTCCAAGATGCAACCACTTCATCCACGCCCTTTTGTTGTCCTGACACATAGTTTTGCAAGTATCCTTCAATCCACTTGTTCACGATCTCTGTCTGTGTAATATCCCTAGATCCGTAGATCGGAATATATGCCTCAACTGTCGATTATTTGCTGCCGGAACTGATACACTTTGGGTTTTTGGATGCGTTTAGTAACTCTGTCTTAACATGCGTGTGATTATGCATGTGGTTTCAGGTAGAACAGTTGTTTAACAATATATATAATCAAATATGCAATAACTAAAAGAGCATAGAACAACTACAATCAATGTATTATGAAATAGGACTGAGTATAATACTGCATGGGGTGAAATAAATTGAATCTCTCAACTAGATCAAAGCTAGATGGACCTTAGCCGAAATACAATAATGAAACTAAAGCAATAATACATGGAACCAGAAGAATGATGTTGGATCAATGGATGAGTGATATGAACTGTTGCATGCTACGACAACTCACACGACAATTGCTGCAAGACTGGAATGTTCGCCTTGGTGGCTAAACTCCTCGGATCAACCTGAAATTTGTCCCAAATAGTGCGCCTCGACCTCCAAGACCCTCTCAGTGTCTATCGGACTGAAGATCGGCCCTTTGTTGATCTGTACAAACCCCGAATGGGATCCCCTGGGGGGTTGCGCCCCTCCTCTGGCGAACTGTTTTCCACCATCGGAATCTGGTTGTATGTGTCTCAAAGTCAACGCCCTGGTATCCTTTGTAATGGGTCGAAAGGGTTTCCCTAGATCTGGTCCGGTGAACTCTCTGGAACCTTGGATCTATCTCCCCAAGTGTTGCGCCTTCATTGACCAACTGTTGTGCCCTAGATGATTCCTCTGTCAGAATCTGGTGAATAATGTCTCAAAAGGTGCGCCCTGCCTTCCTCTCAACTGGGTCGAAAGGGAATCTCTGGATTCTACCTGATCGGGACAAGTTTAACCTCTGTGTCTTCTTAGTTCACACGCCCTCAACCTGGATAAGTGTGCCCTAGCTGCATGAACCTGTATAACTGTCGTAAATCGATGGAAGAACTGAATGATCTTCCCGATGACTAGGGTGTGTCTCTCAACACCGAAATCAACCTCTGTGTGTCTTCCTCTTGGAATCCACAGTCTCCACTAATTCGCTTGAACTGGTGTATTCTCCTCAGAGCTCAAACTGTCAAATCATAAGATGCATAATGAGGAATTAGGTCGTTTTTCTCTTCATATACTACTTCAAAACCCTAATTCGTTGTTGACCTCTATTTTTAGCTCCATCACTTATGCACCCCTCTATTTTTGGCTTAAATCACTTAAAGGGCGCTTTTACCCACTTTTCACTTAATGTCACTTTCGAATTATAAGGTTCTCTAGTGAAATGACATTAAATGACCCTGTTATCCCCTGTTCCTCCCTAGCTATAGTCTAACGGGGATGTTTAGACTACTTCGCCCTCCTTTCTGGAGCTCCTACTCAGAAAGGGACATTACAGTATGCCAATCTCTCTGAGGATGAATGTTGGTACTAGGTGTCAACTCTGTCCCTAATAACTTGAACAACTCCTACTAAAATGCTTCGTGGAATCAACTGTCTCGATCACTGACTATGTATCTCGGAAGACTGTGTAGCCTGAACACGTCCCCGAAGAATATGTCCGCTACCTGAGATGTGCTATACTCTAAAGGAATGGACAAGAAATGCACATACTTGGTCAACCTGTCCACCACCACGTTGATACAATCCCTACCCTGTACCTTCGACAACCCTGTAATAAAATCCATGGAAATGCTTTCCCATTTATGCTCAAGAATCAGTAATCGTTGAAGCAATCCTGCAAGATGTGTAAGCTCTGACTTGTTCTGCTAACAAGTCATGCACTCCCTCACATATCGAAGCACATCCTACTTGAGACCCTTCCATGAGAATCTCTCCTTTACATGTCTTTAGGTCTCCATATATCCTGGGTGCCCTGCCAGTATATTGCCCTCAGAATCTTATCCTTGAGTGTGGACTCAAGGACAAGATAGATCATGTCTTTGCAGTACATGATGTCACCCACTACCTTGTACTTGTCATCCTGAATAATACCCTCCATCAGTGCGCAAGAAAAGGTATTCTTGGAGTACTCCACCAAGAGAATGGACTTCCAATCCGCTGAGATCTTGGTCATGGAGAAGGTTGCAGGTCTCCTAGATAAGGTGTCAACAACTATGTTCTTCTTTCCCTTTACATATTCAATGTTAAAATCATATGCCTGCACTTTGCTCACACACTTATGTTGCCTCTCGTTCGGTCTTCGTTGCTCCAGGAAATATCACAAGTTGTTGTGATCAGTCCTAACCACAAAATGTCCTCCCACCAGCTACTGTCTGAACTTGGCCAATGCATGCATAATGGCCAACATCTCCTTATCATAGATAGGATAGAGCTTCTCTGGCCCCTCAGCTTTCTTCTCTCGAAAGCTATCGAGTGTCGGTTCTGCATCAACACCGCTCCTATCCCTTCTTCGGATGCGTCACATTCCAGTACAAAGGACTATGTCAAATCTGGGAGTGTTAATACTAGGAAAGTGCTCATTACCTTCTTCATTCTGTCGAAGGATACCTATGCATCCTCTGACCATCGAAACACTCCCTTCATGATGAGGTTTGTCAATGGTGCACACGGTTGTGAAAATCCTTCACAAAGTGCCTATAATAACTGCATATCCCGAAGAATCCTTGGAGCTCCATAAGTGGTCTAGGGGTGGGTCAATCTAAGATTGTCTGGATCTTCTCCTGATGCACCTTCACTCCCTCAACACCAATCACGTACCCCAGATAGAGGATTTATGTCGACCCAAACTCGCACTTTGCCTCCTTGGAAAAAATCGACTGCTCCTCCATAATGGTGAGAATCGCGTTCACATGCTTCAAATGTTCATCCCAACTCTTGTTGTAGATCAGAAGATCATCAAAGAACACTAGTAGGAACTTCCTCAACTACTTGTTTAAGTTATGGTTCATACGTGACTGGAAGGTAGTGGGTGCGTTAGTCAGCCCAAAGGGCATGACTAGTAACCCGCAGTGCCCATAGTCACATTTGAATGCAATCTTATGGATGTCCTCTCTAACCTTGATCTAGTGGCACCCTGATCGAAGATCAATCTTCAAGAAGTACATTTCCCCGTGTAGCTCATCTAATAGCTCATCGATCCTGGGTATCAAGTACATGCTCTTGATGGTTTTCTTGTTCAAAGCCCTATCGTCGATGCACATCCTCATCGTGGCATCCTTCTTCTTTACGAGTACCACTGAGGAAGTGAAGGGACTAGAGCTAGGACGGATGTGTCCCATCTCCAGCAACTCATGTATGGCCTTCTCTATCTCATCCTTGAACTTCTTTGGGTGCATGTTGTTGATTTTCCATAAGCTAGGTTAAGCATGTAGTTCATTTAATTTCATCATGTCTTAACCATAAACAAGAATGTTGCAGCAACCAAGATCACAAGAAGAAACACCATGCACAAGAACACAAGATATATCCAGGGAAACCCTTCTCAATCAAGGGAGAAAAACCAAACCAAATCCTTTGCTATATTCTGCAAGAGAAAGACCTTTCACCACCAAGAATGACTTAGCACACAAGAGGGTGCTTAAGACCTAGAAGACTAGTGCCCAAGAGAGGTGCACACCTTAGCCAAAGAGAAGTACTTGCTGAAATTTCCAAAACACACAAGAAGGATATGATTCTACAATGGAGAATCATCTCCTACTTATATTAGACTTTGACCAATTTAACAAGGGCGTCTATTGGCACAACAAGGACGACCTCTCTAAGTGAATTATAATTTATCATTATATTTATTATTATAATTAATATTCTCAGTATTAATTATTTTCCTTATATTAATCATATTAACATAGGGCCAACCTGTACCCTTTACATAATAACTAGGGTTACGGGTAGGTCTAACTCTTGAACAATATATAGCAAAGGATCTGATACACCCACTAGTGCTCATCCACTAGGGGCACATCCATAAGGATGTCAAGAATTTAACTGCATTACACAGATGAACCAGGTCTTCACACGTTCACCTGCGCTCGTCCACAGGCACGTCCACTCTACAGATCTGCTTTCCCACTGCCACCAACAGGAGAATCATCTGGAGTCTTCTTGTCAACTCTGCTGCTCAAAGGAGGCCATCACATCATCTTCATTTCTGTTCACATGATGATGTGCCCAACACTTTTGGGATTTCCCACGTTCACCTTGTGCTCAGCCACAGGCACGTCCTAACTCAACAGATTGTTTTTCCACCAAATAATCATCTGGAGTTCTTCTCACTCACGTCATGGAGGAGGTCGTCTCTATGTTCCTAGCTCTGTCCCAGGCTGGAACCACAAACCCTTCTTAGGGGCTTTCTCTCAGGTTTGTAAGTTGAGAGAAAAGCTTCACATAGCTGCTATGTTCCACATCTCACAGGTTTGTAAGCTGGAGGATGTCTCCTATAGCTGCATTCATCAATACCTGTACAGTGTGGTGATCACGGGTTTCGCCCCTTCCTCTAACTCGATGACGTGCTCAAATCCTCTGTCAGGTGGTCTCCCTATTGGTAGTGACCCAGATACCTTATCATGCTTTCCAAGCAGCTCCTGTATGTCCACATGGTAATGTTGACGATCCTGGGATGGCTTTTGCGTGGTGATCAAGCACTTGGTTGCGCATGCTATGTCACCATGTCTAAAGATAGCCTCCATACATTTGTTGGGCACAACCCTATGTGCTCCAGATGGCATGCCTCTCAAAATAACTCGCTGACCCTCAGAGTCCATGAACTCCATCCTCATAATCTGATAATTCATCTTGAAGTCTCCAAGGGAATATAACCACTGCACTCCCAACACCACATTGGTGTCCGCTAATTCCACTACATAGAAGTCATCGGTCAACGTATAGTTGCCCAATGTCACCTTGTACCCATTTGCAACAACCACGTTAAATCCCTCAAATTCTTCGGTAGGGATTTGTCTATTGGTGACAAGTGTTGTATCGATGAAGTTGTGGGTGGCCCCACCATCGATCAGTGTTGTGACTCTCTACCCCTACAAAATACCTTTGATCTTGAATGTATAGTATTTGGGGACTCCTAAAAGTGTGGCAATGGTCACCCTTTTGACTCCCTCCTACAATGGTGCCTCTTTGGTAATCTCTAGGTGTGGTGTCTCGTCATCGCTTTGTCCACCATCCTATGTGTGATATGTCTCTCCCTCATCATCATCCTCTTCATCGGAAAGTACTTCTATGTAATGTACTTTCCCCTTTCCCATGCATCGGTGACCTGGCACCCAAGGTTCTTTGCAACTATAGCAAAGCTTCTTCCTCCTTAGTTATCGTTGAGTCTCCTCATCCATCCTGTCCTTCCCCAACCATGTCTTGTGGGGAGGCTTCATTGCTTGACCCTTCTGTGGAATAAAGGGTTTCACTGGTGTCTTCTTGGTTGTCGTGTTTTCGATGTCCCGAGTCTTCATGATAGCGTCCTGTAATGTGGGTGGTCTAAAGGCCTTCACCCAACCTTTCAAGGGTTCGGCTAGATCTTCTGTGAATAGCATCACCAACCTTTGCTCAGAAATATCGATCACTATTATCGCACAATTTGTACTTGTCCCAAAGAGAAAGGCTAAAGGAGGGCAAATTGGCATAACAGAAGGTTGTCCTATCACTGTCACCTTAATAAGACACATCTTTCTATTTAGGGATGATAGCCCAGTGGAGACGTCCTCGGTGACCTGGGGGTTTGAGAAGGCAGAGGTAGAAGTGTCAATAAAAGATATCCCCTCTCACAAGTCACATTGATCAGAAAGTCCCAAGGTTTTAGCAAATGAAGCAATGATATGCTTGGGTGTACTTGACCAGAACAAAGCAACAAGAAAACAATACCTTTTGCAAGTACAATTTGATGTTAGTGCTTCATAAAACCTTGGACTTCTCGATAAAAGAAATGAGTTGATGCAAGATGAAGCAAACAAAAATTTTATAACAGCAATGTATACAAGATGATAGCTTCACAATAAATTCCTTAAATAATCTTCACAATAAATTCCTTAAATAAGCTTCACAATGACCAAAAATGATAACCCAACAATAGCAATATACTAGCACTTGTTAGAAGCTAATTAGGCAATGTAAAAATCAACTTTTGCAATTGCTTTTAGGAGCTTTTACTGCTGTAATAATTGGTTGTAGCTTACTTTTGTAACAGCAGCAAGAAGGTTGGTGAATTAGTCTAATCTAGGGTTAGGAAAGGTTAGTAGGTTGCTTGAGGTAAAAGATTTAAGGGTTGATTTCATCAATCAATCAAATGCAAGGTCTAGATTAGTGTCTTTTAGGGCTAATGGAGTCACTTTGCAGCAGCAAACTTGAAGGAAACAAATGATAATGTATGAGCTAAGGACAAAGAAGGATGATGATTGAGGTGTTGGTAACCCAAGGCCTCAATCAACAAGCCTTAGAAGGAAAACGGCTACTAGAAAGTAGGTAACCCTAGGCCCTAGCAGTTTTCCTTCTTCTTTAGCTCAAGCTTGAAATAAACAATGGCTTGATGAAGCAAATGATGCTAGAGTGTTGCAATGGCAGGGCTCTAGCACAATGCTTCAAGAGGTAGGGTTTCTAGCACAATCTAGTAGGTGAAGAGTTGTTAAGACAAGGACAATAACATGTGTTTGATCTCCTAGGGTTTTAAGCTAGCAATTTCATAATCTTGGAAAAAATGCAAAGTAAATGTACCATAACCATTCAACGTAAAGAAGAATTGCAGAAATTCACTTACATCCACCAAGAATAATCTAGCAATTAGCCTAGTTGAAGACCTTCCACCAAGAAAATGCCAAAAAAAACAAATTTAGCCTTTTCCAAGAAGTGCGCCTAAAATTTCAGCCAATAACCCTTGAAAAGGGTGCAAATTTCAGACCTCACTTGTGAGTGAATCAATCATGATAAAATACAATGGAAAAATCCCCTATTTATATAGTGAAAATGACCTTTAATTACAAAATTAGGTCAAAAAGGCCTAGATGACCAGTTTACATGAGAAAATCCAATTTTAAACAAAATTATCCAATAAAACCCTAATTTTATCTTTTTAGGGTGACGTCATGTCCCTCCTAGGGTGACATTAGCCTCTCTGCTGGAACGCTAGCCCTCCAAGTGAAATGTTCGGGCTAAGGAACTACCACACGTGCCAACCCAAACCGTCCTCAAGTTGGACACCTCAACTAGGTGATGTCAAGGCTCCGAATGATGATGTCAAGGGCCTTCAGGGGCCAACATCATGTGGGAGGGCAAGACCCCCCTGGGTCCAGGCCTGCCAGGCTGTCTCTGCTGGAACGTCCTCCTCTCTCTCTAGTGCAAGCCTCTAGTATGTGTCTGCCCTTGCTGGGGTCTCAACATCCATCTAGTGGGATTTTATCCCTATGGAGGTCCGAGCTAATCATCTCCCCATGTGTACTTGTTCGTCAGGCATGGTCCTACAGCAACAACAAGTACGCCTTCCATGGGCTCATAAGTCACAAGGATCATAGCAATGTCAATCACATCTAATAATCAAGTTATCTAAACATGTGCATAAAACCCCCCTTTCCCAGACAAGTGCTCAAAGACGTTATACTATCCTACAAGCCAGGTTTAGAGAGGGTTTCAGGAAGTCCTATTGGGCTAATTCTCCTTAGATGTGGGATGTTTCCAGGTGAAGACCAATCTAGGTCATGTAAGTGCATGAGATCGTATGGAGATGTTTGGGCAATGGGTGCAGTGATAACAGGGAAATGTATGACTTACCTGTGGGTGCCTCTGAAGAGGGTGAGTTGCACCTTGTCATGGATGCAAATGTTTCCAAGCCCATTCAATGCCTTTTTTACCTTTTTATTTTATTGCTTTTTCTTTCAAGAGAATAGTTGGAGGACACTACCCTGGCGTGGTGACCAATGGTGACAGTGTTACCCACAAGCATTTCATGGAGATGAGAAGGTTGGCTCGTGATGAGACCCCCTTTCTCTTGGTTATGCCACCAAGAGCCACTACCCTGGCGTGGTGACCAGTGAAATGGTAGTGTCATACCGCTACATGCCCATGGACCTAATAGGTTGGCTCGTGATGAGACCCCCTATCCTCCAACTAGGTGTTGAGTTTATTTATTTATGGGTCCCTCCATTTCTTGCTGAGAAGCCTTTTACTGCTTTCTCAGGGATCCCTGGGCGAAGCATCTGAAGATTTTTTTCTTTTGGATTTTATCTTTTGCCAGCTACTTTTACCCTCTGGGCCTTTAGCCCCTTCTTCCCACAAGGCAAGGTACAGCCTTTTCCTAGCTTGGCAAACCCAATGCTCAAACCAATGTAGGGGATGGATGAGGGGGAAGATGATGGAAAGTGATAAGTATGGTGGGAATGGACGATGGTCTTGCATGAACCCACCCAGTGGCAACTCACTCCCAAGGGAACCAACTTGCTAGGGCATTCTGCCACCCCCCCAAGGTATGGACAAGTCAAAAAGGCATAAAGTCCAAGCACATGTCATGAAGCAAAAAGAAATAAATGCACATATTCAAATGTTTTGAGAATCAGAGTGACACATACCATGATACCCGAACTCATTACCTCGTGGAGCAAAACCCACTGCTGCTGAAGAACCAGGTCGATGGGATGGATGTTGTTGTTGTTGATAGGATGGAGGCACTAAAGAAGAAAGATGGGCCCTCCAGGGCCAGGCTCAAGTCAATATGGCTCTCGGTACTCCATGTCTAGGACTTGTGGGCCTCGAGACATAATCTCCTTAGTTATCCCTAGGCTAGGGGATAACAGTCACCATTACTGCCATCCTCTGGAATTATGTGATGTATGCCTCTAGTGTACCTATCTGCTTCAATTGCACCTATTCCCTGAAGTGGATTTTAGGGTCCTGTTGACCGCCTATTCAGCACAGGGGTCAACTCATGTATCATGAAGTATTTATCCATGTCGAAGACTGAATTGGTTCTACCGGGTATCTTATACCCCAGCACTTAAAATTTTGTAAACGGAATGT
>ML781743.1:181366-200130 GCA_009831015.1 Picea engelmannii | reverse complement strand
CACCAAGTGTTGAGGGTAGAGCTGCCAAGTGTGGGAGAGTGGGCTGCCACCTCTCCACACATCACACATATGTCAAACAAAGGTCAACAAGAGAGGAGGGTGCGCCACCTCTTGAGAGTGTGGGCTGTCACCTCAAGGGTGTGCCACCTCTTCAAGAGGGGCGCACCTCCTAAATCCCATGTGCCAATATCCAAAAAGATATCAACTCAATCAAATGCCAATCAATTAGATTTTGTCTCCTTTGACCCCTTCTTGACTTTGGCCTTTAATTTGTCTTTGATATTGTCCCCACATATCTTTTTATTTTTCCCCTTTGCTGATTTTTATTGAATTAAAATGACCTTTTTGGGTTTTTGAGAGTAAAATCAACTTTGAGTGATAAAAATCACTAATTTTACTCAAGTAAGTGGGTAATTAGGTAACATGGGTGCTTTAGGTCCAAAAATGAGCATCCCCATGGCCTATTTGGTGCCCAAATACCACTTTTTTAAAGTTTCTTTATTTTTTAATTAAAAATTGTCAAATTCTGGCAATTTTTAATTAACTGAAAAAAATTAAAAAATCCTAGGGGGGACTTAGTACATTTCCATAAGACTCTAGGAGTATGTTTAGCATGGTAATATACATCAGACACTAGGCTTAGATCCATGCTCAAGCCTAACCATGAGCATATACTCCAGCTCTGGAGGATTGAGTGAAAAAACTCATAAATTATAAATCGCCTGAAAACGGCAAAATATAATTAGTAAGTGAAAAAACACTCYAGAGTATAACTCACGCTTAGGACTTAAGGTGGCTAAGACCTTTTACAAGTTCATCATGCAAACACCTCTTATTACATTTTTTATGGAAAATGTAGAGTAACAAGGTGGTCTTTACGACCGGCTGAACTTCTGAACTTTGAATTTTGAACAAGTGATGTTCAAACATTGGCGGCTCGCTAGAAGTCCATCTCAGTGCAACTTTGATGGATAACAGGAGTAATCTAATTAAGGAAACTTGTTAAGTTGTTATTGGTTTAATTGGAAACCGCATAGAGATCGTGTCTGAAGTTAAACGGGAACTTTGAGATCTAGGTTCTCCCTGTGTTGGACATCCGACATCTCTATTGAACTTGTTGGTGAAGTCATTTGGGCTTCAGCAAGTTCTCATCAAATTCCAATTCAAGGGATAGCCTCTTAGAGGCCACATCTAGATTAGCATCTTTTTTCAGTAACACTTAGCACACAATCGCACATAAGCTGGCTTGCAAAGCACAAGTCACTTTCACGATAACATTAAACAAATTTTAATAAATCTACAATAACACTTGCAAACTCCATTTCGTTTACATTTTCAGCAGCAAATTGATTATCTTGCAATAAACTATCTGGCAATTTGGCACTGGTCTATATTTTGATATATTGCTTACAATTTCCATTGAAAGCATTTGTATTTATTTTCAAGTTATATCTTTCATACAAGTACTTTACATGCCTTGAGTGTTTCTTTTACTATAAGCAATCTTATTTATTGTCATATATGTTGCTAGTGTAGATCTTGTATCTTGTTGTTGTTACATAATAAACTCCTAGATTTCTTTCTTTGCTTAGATTTTGTTTTAAGCCTTAGATTATTTTTATTAGGGACTAGCCCCCTTGGCTTCGCTAGGAGTTGGCCTAGACGGAGAAGTTGAGAATCAGGTGAAAACACCTTGACTCGAGACTTGCCCCCAAGGACACACCCAGTGGATTGAAATTTTTTCCACGTTAACCCGAGGAGTGTACAAAGGCGGCAGCAGGCCCCATATATACCTAAGTGAGGGTGCATTTTCACTAAGAGACATGTCCTTTCATTAGGATGTGTCTCTTCATTAGTTATTAATTATTAACTATTAGTATTTATTAGCGCACACACACACACACACACACATATATACATATAGATATATATCTGTGTGTGTTTATTACAACCATTAACTGCCACATTGTAACTACATGCAACTACATATTCAAACCTTGCTTAGATGCATGAAAACGAAAATGGCTAGATCAGAACATGCACACAATGAATCATAACCAATCTACAATTAGAACATATTACAATTGCATTTTATTCATTTAGGCATTTGCAAGAAACTGATACTTACCTTCACATTTAACATTCTGTACCATGATTCACTTTGGAGGATTTACCACCCAGCCATAGGCTTGCATATTGCAGAACCATCCTTGAGCTGCCTACATGTGACAAGGAACTCACTCCTATTCACAATCCCCAAGCAATACATTGGGCCAATAACAATTAATACATAACAGAAACTCTCTTTGGCTAAGCGACATCAAACAGTTACACAAGCCAAAATAACCATGTTGGGTCCAGCCATGACATGGAGTAATCATCACTCAGTCAATCCACAGGGAGCCCTTCCTACCCACAGTATCAGGCCCTCTATGTCGGACCCAACCAGATCAAAGCTACAAGACCTCTCTGCTAGTTTAACTCTGCAAAGATTGAGACTAGTGCCTATCATCCCAATGGGGGCTCCACTAATGAACATCGACTACTCAAGAGTCAAAATACAACATCAACATTTTAATACATTTATGATTTAGCATGGTCATTTATTTCACAAGGGGCCAAAATTCCTGTATTACATGATTCAACCTCTGAGAAGTTCCTAATTTATTCTAATAGTGACAGCAAACACATTGAAGGCTATCAAATCTACATGCAATTTACAAATCTAGGCATGCATGCATAAAAGCAATAATAAGATCAAAGATCTAAATCCAATAAACTACAAAAAATAATCCATGAAAGCAATGGTAGCAATCATATAATTTACACAGAAAATAAAATACCTATTTCTGGGAAAATCAACAACAATCTTTGCCTCTAGGGGATTTTCCACCCAGCCATAGGCTCACACATCGCAGAACCACCCCTGACCTGAGGGTCACAGTGTGAAAAGAGCATCTCCCACATACCCCAATCTCCAGCAATTGTCAGGATACCAATTCTAAGCCCATACTAGGATCACTAGATATAGGTAACAGGCTATTCCAATCCCAATAACTATGTTGGGATCGACCAAGCACAGAGCGACAACAATGCAGTTAGTTAGCACACAGGCATCCCTGTTGACATTGTCTACAGCTCCTTGCTGGAATCCACCTTCCCAAGGCTAGTCTCCTCTCTTAATCCACAAAGATCTGGACAACCAGAGTCCTCCCTGCCAATGTCATGCTCCAAAGGAACTGGGACTAGCACCTACTGCAGCAGCAAATCCCCTTGTTTCTCTCCTCATCCATCACTCCCCATGAGGAAAGCAACAATGGAAAATTTTGAATCAATCTAGGAAGGAACATAATGAAGGAAAGATCATGAAAATGGAAGAAACCTCTCCCCCTTGCCAATGGGTTATTTTATGGGGAAACATTTATTCACCACTAAGCTTTGCCGCTCGTCACATACACCCGCCCCACTGACCTGTCACCCCCCCCCACTAACCCTCGGATCTCTTTTTTATTTTCCCTCAGCAATCATTGTGCATTATTTTATTAATAATGATTCAAGGGCTTCTTGTCCTTTATTACAACTTACATCATAAGTTTCTGATGTAATAAAAATTGGAAGGATGGGACCTTCAGTAAGGAACACCCATTTATTTCCAGTACACCAAGGAAACCATTACATAGATTTCTCCGTGGCCATTATTTTGGCTAGGAAGCCAATATGGGGTTTTACAGTTACTGAGAAGGGAAACCATTTGAGTGGGAATTGAACTGATTTTGCTTGTTAGTGATAGGGTATAGAATACAAAGGAAAAAGAAAGTAAGAGGAAACTTTTAGGGCCTTAGGGAGAGAGAGAGAGAGAGAGAGAGAGAGAATATCATAATAACAACCACCCCTTTGGATCAAAGTATCAATAATTTGATATCAAGGTTCAATTGTTAACTCTCTTCCTCATTCCACTATGTTTTACTTTGATGGGAAACCAGTACCTTCTAATCCACTATTATTCATCATATCCATCAACAAAAAAATCAAGATACTACCTCCTATGAGTACAAACCATACCATCTTTCAGTTTATCTAATAAAATTTAAGTAGGGATATCTTGCCTAGGAACCAAATGAAATTGTCCATCTCAATTCACAAGCATGTTACCTGTAAATGTCCTAGATACATGTCGATGATATCCTCAAATCCACTGGGCTTATTTTCATCCAGAATCCTGCCAAATGGCAAAACACATAAGCTCCTAATTTGCAATTCAAAGATATCTATCCACTCACCAATATTTAAACACTATAACTTTTTCATCTGACCCATTATTAATGAGGCATAACTTGGTCATAACTTGTCTGATGATAAGTTCACCAAAAATTTACAAGAGATAAATTGTAAGATAAGTGGATGAAAATGTTTTTCTTAATTTTTCAGAATCACCACCAAGTCTCTACTCAATAAACAATTTGTAAAAAGAACACAAAGGAAGACATTAAACTAAACTTGAGTTGACAACTTGACACTTTAATATCCTTAAAACACCAATTTTGGCAAGATGTGAATACCACTAATAGGAAAGGAATTAAGTAGGTAAAGAAAGAGATTTCACTATGGAATGTAAAGCCTTTAGGAAAGCATTACAGCATGCAAGTACAGTAGCTTCAAATCTCTTCTATTTCTTCTCCTTCAAAATAAAAGACACAAAAAACAAAAAAAGCATTCAAATAATATATCTACATTCTCTTTGATGGGTTGGTTGTCAATTATATTGCTTTAATAAGTTTTGGAAAGAAAAGCAACTGCAAAACACAATCCTTTACTATAGAGATTTAAATGTTCTGCAATAGCTTCCAACAACTAATGTGACTGAAGTGACTATTGTAATATAGAAAAAAAATACTTAGCAAGAGTGATTCTTAAGCAATATTACTTCTTATAAGCTTATTTGTAACTAGTAACTGCCAAAGTTGTAGGTGCAAGCCTAACTAAAAAGAAGCAATGTCTGTACTTGTAGACAACCTACTTAATATCAGAAGCCTATTAGAGCACTCATTAAGATTTTCAAATTATTAGTCTTTCTATCATCTTTCCATTCTACAAAAATAACCCTGACTCTCAGAAAGCCAAGTATTTATTTAATTGGAAAAGAAAAAAGTTGTTATGATTAACCATACAAATATATTTATTTTTAATATCCACTCAAACCACTTTACCCAACCCTTAAAAGGAAAAAAGAAGGCTAATCTACTTTCAAAATCCTAACTTTGTGGTCTAAAATTGTGTTATGAGTTTCCCCAAAATATTGAGATTGAGTTGATAAGAGTTGGTGCTTGGGTTGCATCTGAATGCAGTCATAGTTACAGCATTACTTCCATAAGCAGAGTACTATATTATCCAGGTTGTTTGCATTCAATATAATTTTGGTTCTGAAGTTTTTGAAATGAGAAAGAAAATGGGCATTTCCACACCTAAAAGGGGAATTAACTGTGCCTATGAATCTAACTAGAAGAAAAGACTCTCCATAAATGTAATTTTGATTGTTAATACTATGAAAGCTGATGTAACAATCGTGAAATACACCTTATATGGACAACGAAAAGTATTGCTCACTTAGGACATAACTCGTCCAAAAAGACAATTTTCTTTAAGCCTTTCAGGCCAAGAGTGGGCAGAAAAGTAACTCCACACTGATTGATGTGTATTGCATTAGCTTTATAGGTGCATAAATACAACAATAAATGACTGATGGTCTTCCATAACCGAAGACATTTCCTATCACCTATGACTCTTCATATGTACATTATTGTTACAAAGCACAATCCCAAGAATCATGAGTCCAACATTCCCCTCCTTAATCAGAAGGGGTGTGTGTGAGTCCAAGCATCAGTCTGAACTTCTCAAATTTTTCTCTTCCAAGCGCTTTGGTGAAGATGTCCGCAATTTGCTCATTTGTGGAACAATGTCTCAAGTGAATAGTCTTGGCCTCTACATGATATAAAATCAAGTGATACTTTGTGCTGATGTGCTTGGTTCGATCATGGAATCTAGGATTCTTGGCCAACTTGATTGCAGAAGTATTGTCAACTAGAAGAGTAGAATTCACTTGTTTCTCCTGCAAATCTTCAAGTATTTTCCTGAGCCACACAATCTCCTTTGTCGCTTCTACAATTGCCACATATTTTGCCTCTGTTGTGGAATTTGCTGGGACTGGTTGTTTGCGTGATCTCCAAGAGACAGTTGTTGATCCAAGACTCATGAGATAACCTGAAGTTGATGCTCCATTTTCCTTATCTCTGTCAAAGTCTAAGTAAGAATATCAGATTAAATTGAAGTCATCCACCCTAGAGTACCTGAGTCCAAAATCTTGAGTTCCTTTCAAGTATTTCAGAACTCTTTTTGCAGCAGACCAATGTCGTTCGCAAGGATTTTGCATGAACCTAGAAAGAATCCCAACAACAAATGAAATGTTTGGTCTGGTGGTAGTAAGATAGATAAGACTTCCCACAAATTGTCTATACTTGGTTGCATCCTCAAACTCATTCCCTTCCTTTGATGTGAGTTTCAAATTTTGTTCCATTGGACTAGAAACAGGATTGCACTCAACCATGCCCCAATGTACTTCTTCTGGGAGATGAATATGTACTTTGGATTTTGTATCACTTCAATCCCAAATAGTAGTAAAGATGTCCCAAATATGTCATCTTGAAGCCTTTCTTCTTTCTGTATGGATGCAATGTAGTTCTCATTGTTCCCTATTATGAACAAATCATCTACATATACTATAAGATACACAACGGCTTTTCCAACTTTCTTGACAAACAAAGTTGCAATGTCAAGATTGAAATGCTTGAAATTTAATTTCAGAAGATGCTTGGTTAACTTTTCATACCATGCTTGTGGTGTGTGTGTCAATCCATACAAGGATTTGATGAACTTGCATACCTTATGTTCTTGTCCCTTCACAACAAAGCCTTCTATTTGAGACATGAATACATTCTCTTTCAAGTCTCCATTCAAGAAGGCAGTCTTCACATCCATTTGATGAATTTTCCATCCATTTTGTGCTGCCATGGAAAATAGAGTGCAGATGGTAGCCCATTTTGTTGTGGGGGCAAAAGTCTCCTCATAATCAACACCTTCTTTCTGTGCAAATCCTTTTTCCACGAGTCTTGCTTTATGCTTGTCAAGTAAACCATCTGATCTATACTTGTTCTTGAATACCCACTTGCACCCGATTGGTTTGGTTCCAAATGGAGGGTCCACCAACTTCCATGTCCCATTCTTGATGAGAGCATCATATTCCTTCTGCATGGCTTCTTTCCATTCATCATGAGAAGCAACTTCTTTAAAGGAAGTTGGTTCAAGGTTAGTAGATAAATCCATCTCACAATCATATGAAACATCCATATCATCTACATCACCTGAATTTGAATTATCACCATTACCTCCATCTTGTTTTGAGGATAATCCAGTTCCTTTCTTTCCGATCTCATCGGGATGAACACTTTCAAGTGTTTTTGTGAGCCATTTTGGTGGCCCCTTCTAAGCTGGTCCAAGTTGCTTGGTTGATTGAGATGGTGTTAAGTTCTCATCAAGCCTCAGCTTTTCAATTCTCTCAATCACATCACCCAACTAAACTTCAGATTCTGATGAAGTGGCAGGAACTTCTTCATAAGGGAAAGATGGTGCTTCATAAGGAGATTCCAGAGATTAACCCAAGATAGGGATCCCCCCTTCAAGATGTGTAATCTCATCATCAAATTCATAATATGTCTTTACACAAGTGAATCTATCAAAATGATCAAGCTGCCTCTCAACAGTTTCATCTTTCTTGGAGGATTAAAGAAAGATCACATCTATGGAAAGGATGAACTTCTTGTTTGTCTCATCGTAAAGATGATACCCCTTGTAGGTATTTGAGTACCCCAAGAAGATACACTTTTGACTCCTTGCATCAAGCTTGCTTCTTTGCTCCTTAGGAATCAAGGCATAATAGGTGGAACCAAAGACCTTGAGATGCCTCACCAAAGGAATGTGGCCATACCACATTTTGTATGGAGTCTTATTTTTTAGAGCATGAGATGGACACTTGTTTTTGACATAAACTGCACATAGAATTGCATCATCCCAAAACATCAATTTAACATTCTTGAAAAACATCATGGAACGAACCATATTTAGGAGTGTCATGTTCATTCGTTCAGCTACATTGTTTTGTTGGGGATTGTATGGAATTGTTGTTTGATGTTTGATCCCGTGTTGGTGAAGGTAGCTTTCAAATTCATTAGTTGTGTATTCTCTTCCATTATCAGTGTGAAGGGAGCCAATACGAGACCGAGCTTCATTTTGAATCCATCCATGAAAAATTTTAAATGTTTCAAAAGCTTTTGATTTGTCTTTCAGCAACTACACCCAATACATCTTGGTGTAATCATCAATAAAAGTCACGATATATTTGTTTCCATTTGCAAAAGGAACATGCATAGGGTCGCACAAATCAGAATGAATTAGTTCAAGTTTTATGCATGCTCTGGAAGTGGAATCGTGAAAGGGTTGTTTGATGTGTTTTCCAAGGATGTAAGCATCACATTGCTTCAATTTCCTAGGAATAGTAGGCAAACCAAAAACACCATTATTTCTCAACAAACAAAGATTGTCATAACTAATATGACCAAATCTAGCATGCCACAAAAGACTAGATGGAATTATACCTGGGTCATGATGAGAGAGGTATGCAACAGTTTGTGTATGGGCATATGTCCCATTCAACTTCAGCAGTGTTCTGTCTTCCATTTCAATCATGACACCCATGTTGTCAGAATCCTTCCTTATCTCAACTTTTCCACCGATCATATGAACAAAGTGGCCTTGTTTTCTGATGTGCACCAGGGAGAGCAAGTTCCTTTGCAGCTCGGGAAGATAGAGTACACTGTGCAAAAGAAAATCCAAGAGTTCAGGCAACTTAAGCCTGATGGTGGCCATTCCTGAAGGTTTGAGACTTGATTTATCTGCAAAGTACACCACGCCATCTACATTGTCATAACATTCTTTGAAGAAATCTCTTTGAAATGTCACGTGGGAGGTCGCGCCTGTGTCAAGAAGCCATGCATCTCCCCAAGAAGCAAATGAAGTATTAAATAGATCTCCAATTACTCCTATACTGCAATAGGCAACATGAACAACATAATGAGCAGGTGCTTTACCTTCCGTTGGTTTTAAGGTTTTACCTCTGACTTCTTTCTGACTCTATTTTTCTTCGATCTTCTCCCATGGAACTCTGTAGTCGATGGCTTCATGTGACCCATTCATTCTGCAATGGGTACAATGAAGATTATATTTTTCGTGGGGATTATGCCAAGCCCCCTGCCTCTAAGCTTCTTCTTTCTGTCTCTTCTCTTATTGCCTCTATTTTGTCCAAAAACCAGAGTACTGGAAGCAGATGAAAGAGAATGCATTGTCTTTTGTTGTCTTCACACACTCGTTAGCAAATGAAAAATATAATAAAGTTGCTCCAATAAAAATTAGCACTGTCTTGTTGCACTAGGAATGGTTATGTCATGCTATTGCACCATTATGTCATGCTACTGCATCAAGAATACATGAAGTTGCACTGATAAAAGTAAGAGACTATTTCTCCATGCCTCAAAGAGGGTGACCAATGCCTCAGAATCTGTGATATGCCTCAAAAAATATGCAGCTGAATAATTGTGTGCAGAATGTCCTCTAAAGGCCCAAGTGTGGTACATACATATGAAAGAGAGGGTCCACGTGGGTAAGGTGTGCTAAACAATGGGTGTGAAAACCCTTACAAAATGCAATCACCTTTTACATAGCAAGACTAATAAGTGAGTAGTTAAGGGCCATGTAAATCATGTATCCATTAGATCCACCTTAGAATGCCCACACACCTACCCAGGACATAAGTACCCGACATTAGAGGGAGTTACCACCTCCAAAGAGGTAGTCGGCCAGAGCAATAAAACCAAGCACCTTGAGAATGGGGACTAAAAGGACATGCCATGATTGTCCACCTAAGGGGATCTGGGTAACCTCTAACCAACACTTGTACATCAAAATCATCCCATCATGGCCACATACAAAGGAATCATCACTTTGGGCACATCGGAGTGGTCACATCTTGTGAAAAAATATAGGGTACATTGCAGAGAATTTGGGACGTAACACCTCTCACACTCATTCATCATTTCTCATGCATGTTTGTCTTTCCACCCTCGATGAAATATCAAAAAGAATTCAAGTTGATAATTATTGGTTGATTTTTTTTCTTGATTGTGCAATATTGTCTAATGATACAAGTCACTTCATTAATTGTGTTATCCTCCCATTTCTAGGGATAACTAAGGAGATGATGTCTCGAGGCCCACAGGATGCAGACATGGAGTATCGAGAGGCATATCAGCAGGAAAAGCCCTTCATTCACCACACATCACCATCCGATCGATGGCAGCAACATCCACCACACCCAGCTTGGACCACAAACGACAACACATCTTGCTTCATGAGGTAACAAATCCGGTGTCGTGGTAAGTGTCATTTCAATATTTGAAGCATTTGAACATGTTGCAAAGGATCCTTTCTTGATTTTGAAAACGTTTGCTTGGAAATTATGTCTTTTGTCTCATTTCACCTTGGTGGTTGACATGTTGTCCTACTAAGTGGGTTACCCTTGGGAAAAGGGTTGCTACTAGGGGGTCTCCTAGAAGGGTCATCGTACCATTCCCGCACATACTTATCACTTTCCATCACTTCTTCCCTTTTGTTTCCTCATCTTTTGGGTCTTCGGGCATATTGACCCAAGAAGGGCTTGTACCTTATTTCATGTGAAGAGGGGCTGACGGCCCAGAGGTAGATTGCAGCTGCTATAAAAGAATAAGAAACTAATGTTGAAAAGAAAGTGAACACAACAAATAAGGACCATCAAAATCCGGTCCAACTTGAGCTCTACTTACTCAGTGCCCGCCTCGGTCCCAAATTGCAAATGCCAAAGCTTGAAAACTTATAAAAGGGACTAGCAAATTATAAATAAATGAAAGCAGGGATTGGAAAGATGGCTAAAAAGGGGTCTGGAAAGAATAGCACCTAAATAGTTGGTAACTCAAGAGCAAGCGCACCCTCTACAAACGCGCCCATAAATGAGACAATATGAGCCCTTGTATGTCAAGAAACCCCATGCCCAAAAGGTTACACCCCCATCCACCTCATACCCTTTTACATGACTTAGAGAGGGTCTTCTTGGGAAACACTCCTTAACTTGGCGAATAATCTACCCAATAGGGCACCATGACAACCCTCCCATACTTAAATTTGGCAAGTTGTATAAGGTCTTTGAGCATTTGTTTATTTTGAAAAGGGGGGATTTGATGCACATGTTTGGGTGGTTCTTTTATTAAATATGGCTTACTTGGCATGATACTTGTGACTTGTGGGCCCTTGGAGGGCATACTTCTTTGTCTTTGTACGTCCCTGCCAAGTGAAAGCATGATCGTGAAGGCACAAGGTTGCTTGGACCTTCATTGGGGCATGAAACCCATAGGTTGGATGATGCACCCCCTCTCCTTGGATACATGGGAGGAGGAACGTTGCATTTGGAGGCACTTGAAGACCATGAAAATATCACATTACAGCACCTTGCACCCCAACGTTGGCTGGAAGGCCTAAAACGTCACACTTTATGCCCTAGACATCACATGGGCTTAGGGTTTTTGATGGGGTACTCATGGTTGATGGTGATGTGGCTTGGTTTGATGGAGAGAGAGACACATGGCATTAACTAGAGCACTTGGTGGCATGGCACATGGCTTTTGGAATCCCAACTTTCTTCATCAAAGGCCAAAACGTCTCTCTTGGAGACCTAGCGTCACCCTTTAGGGCATAACATCACCCCTAAAAAGGGATTTTACTTCATGTATTTCCTAGTTTAAAGTTGTAGAGGACAAATAGGGAGGTCAGCGTCTCTAATTTGATGTTGACTTTTCAAAAGTGGACAAATTGGTTTTTAGTGACCTTGTATAAATAAAGGTCACTTTCATTTCATTTGGACATAACTCACTTGAGAATTACATACTTGTTGGCTGAAATTTTCTCCCTACTTGGGCAAGGTGCACTATCTCTTTTTGATGATTTGTGGATGCTACTAGTCTATTGGAGGAATAAGCTAGGCACTATCTCTTGGATGCTTTGTTCTTGCTATTGTGGTGGAATATTCTCGATAAAAGAGAGTTTATCTTACTATCTCTTGAACTAGATAAGGAATTTATGCTATTGTGTTGTTTCTTTTTGGTTGTAAGGTTAATTTTGTTAAACTCTTGGAGGAGTATAAGGGCATATACCCTCCACCAAGATCTATCATAATTGTCATTGAATAAGCTATTTTGCAAACGTTGCAACTTGCTACAAGGAGTAAAAGGGCTTACACCCTTGTAGATTTACCTTGTTAGGTTTTGTTTGCTCTAGGAAGTAAAAGGGCTTACAACCCTAGAGAAGTAATAAACCCTAACTCTCACACAAGAGACTCCATTAACCCAATTGAAAAGGCACTAATCTACTTGCATTGGAGACATAAATATTCTTGCATTGGTATGCGTGAAATTTTGAGATATTGCAATTGTCTAAGTTGGATTTGATTCTATATGCTTCAAGCCTTCTTGTTAGGGGCATCTTGATTGACCTTGTAATTCTCTTTGTTGTTACAAATAAATGCTACAGCCATTAGGGCTGCAGTAAAACTCATCTTCTTTCAATCTTTACTCACTATTCTACCGCTAAAATTCACTTGTAAACCTTGGTGATTGTTCTACTACACATTGGCTAACTTTTGGGTGGTTTACTTGCTGATTTCTATGGCTAGAAGTTGCTGCTGTAGCAATTGTTTGCTACAGCCATTAGGCTGTCATAAAAACTTGCTGATAACATCCTATAACAGCCCCTTAATATCACCAAAGTCTTGCTTTAACCACTGGAGGTTTGACTAGTCATTGCCAGCTTTATTTTTTATATCTTGTACTAGATTTTGGATGGTTAAATTTGCAGCTATTGACATCATTTATTGCTGATCTATATTTTTCCATACTGCAGCAATTTTGGGACAGCAAGGTTTCTTGTTGATTCCCCATTGATCTAAGGCTTGGTTTATCATCATTTGTCTTGTCCCAGGCAGAGCTAACATTGTTTTGCAGGTGTCCAACACTTGGCAACCACTCACCCTTCTATAAAACTCTCTCTCAAGCCTTTCTTCATTTTCAAACTTGACCTATAGGGGTATTCACTCATCATCATTTCACTTTCCATCTCAATCACCCTAGGGTCACTGGGATTCCCCCCTTGTGGTGATTTCATCATCACTAAAGCGAGAGGAGTGTCTATCTAAGGTGACAGTGGGTAGGTACTCTTGTAGTTGTCACACTTCCATGGATTGGGTTGGGCCTTGCCCAAGCTACAGATTGTGCGATAACAAATTGTATGTAATTTGTATGAATTGGCAGCAGAATTATTTTCACGAGGACTTTGCTATTTTTCCTCTGTTGTGAATGTGTCTTTGGTTTCTTTTTTCTTCTCTTTTTTTTGGGTTGTCTAATCATAGGCCACAACCCTATGTTGCGAACAAATCCTACTTTTATCGTCACGTAGTATTGGTATTCTTCTTGATAATTCCCTTTTGTAATTCAACCTTCTTGATTTCTGGTTCTACTCGTAGAAATTGCAACAGAATATTTTGGAAGATTTTGGCCACAAGCTAGCAACAATGACTACAAGATGAAGAGGCCAAAGGCCAAGTTTCTGATTAACACTAAAAAATGTTTGGCGAAGGCCAGGATCAAAAAGACTTTGATAAATATGTGGCCAAAGGTGGGGAATATACAAGCTATGATACCACTATTACGAATACGAACAAACATGTGCAACTATAAAAACATCCAATCCAAATAGGAGAGGGGAAGATAAGATAAGATAATTTTACTAATGCCCAACAAATGACCACAAATAGGTCAATGGGACTACTAAGTACAAAAGTATCCATACAGTATGTGAGCACAAGAGCCACTCCTATAAATGTCAAAAGAAAATCTAATATAAGATCTAAACTCTATAAACTAGGAAAGAAAGTACTATTGGAAACACTGGTAAGATACAATCACTGCAAAGGGTACAATGTCGAAAACTCCCCAAAGGGATGCTTGAAGGAGGAAACTTGGAGATTAGATTGTCCCCTGGACTTGTCACCAGAAGAAGAGGAGGAAACCTTGCTTTGTAGATCAACCACCTCTATATCTGTATCTCTCCTAGCATCCAAGGCCGAAGAAAAGAAACTCCTGACAGACATTGTCCAAAGGAGCTGGAAGAAGAATTGGTTCGTTGAATGTCTCATTGTCTCAAAGAAGGGGCCTACTGCTACTGTCTAGAAACAAAGGAGTGCCTACTAGAGGGATGACCTCTGTCTTGGGATTTGAATCAGTGGTTCTGAACAGGTCTCATTGAAGGGGGTCAAGAGACCCCTCGGGGTCCCTTGAATATGGACCTTGTCAGCCTGGGCATTGGTGCCCCTATCCACTGGATAAAAATATAATGTAATATGAATAATATGAGTGACGATTTATAAGATCTCTCGTGATGGTATAAGTACTCATTGACTGGTCACAAGGGTGAAGGGTTATGACCCTTGGATTTATTATTATTATTATTCTTGTCTCTCAAGTATTAACAATGGTTTTCATGGATAAACAACTCCTCCATGCCTGAGCATCTTCACTGCCCTTGAAATCTTCAATTATCAATTTATAAATAATTATAAATGTTGTGAACTTCGCAAATATTCAAACTCAGATATCTTTTCCCTTCCAAAATTTAGCAAATTAAATCTTTCCTTTTTCTTTCCTCCAATCACCTTGACTATCATGTTGGATGGCCATGAATTTTGTCTCTGATCACAAGTTTCCGACCATCTTGTTCTCATACCATTGTTATTTTTTGTTGGACAAGAAAGAATAACAAAAAGAGAAGTAGAGGAATAGGATGAAAAGACCTATATTTGTTTAGAATCAGGTTTGCAGTGTACAAATCCAAGGGTATACATATTTATTTGAGGTTGATATTATTCTAACATTTGAGTGATACTGCAAAAGGGTACTTCTATAGTTAGACGACAATAAATTACTATGAAATGAATTGGGACCCTTGTACGTAGCCTAGTACATGAGGAAGCCCAGCAATTACCATGTGCTTCATGTTTATGTAGCAAGAAGAAAGCTGAAGCGAATAAAATAGTTCCAACCAAGAGGAGGTAGAAAGCTTTGAAACCAAACAAAGAGATGTTATATTTCCATTTGTTTCATTCTATTATTCTTCTAAATAGTTCAGGTTGCTTGACAAAAATGAGAATAAATATGAGCAATTGAAATATGAGAGTTCATATATCATGGATTCAAGTACATAGGGCATGTATCATTAATGTTGTATACTGTATGGTTGATAAAGCATCCCCTTTCTCCTAAAGAACATGGAGGAAGCATAGTTGAACCATGCAGGGCAGGTAAGTCTATATCACACCTTACATGCAGCTGAACCACAAACACAAGACTAGCACAGATGGTCCATACACTTATGTATAGCATTTGTATATATACTTAGTTCATGGAGATTTGTGAGCAAGAGTAAGAGGACAAAGAAACACTACTAACACTTGATCAGGCATTCCCCAGAGATCATTATCACACTTTGCACTGGCAATTTCACAGTGATTGATGGAGATGGCTCTGCTCCCCTGTCTACATCTACCGCTGTATCTAGTGCAGTGTGGGGATTTCTAGGGTTTACCTTTTTGGTTCACCCTTTCCTACTCGCTTTTCTTTCATTTTCACTTGTATCCCGATCTTTTAGCTTTCAGTAGTAGCCTTGGCAGTCCCATATTTTGTGTGCGAGTCGCTGTATTTTCTAGTCCCATTGACGTACTCTTTTGGTCACCTATGGGCAATAATAAAATTATCTACTTATCTTATCTAGAAAATAATAGGTATATTTAACATTCCCAATAATGGTTCTGATTTTAGAATGTAATACTTATTTTGTGAGCATATTAAAATGGCAGAAGTTGCCACATATGATGATCACTCAGTAGAATACTGTCACCATGATTTTAGGATGATGTTATCGGTGATGTCAATAGTGATGTCATGAAATAATAGCACTTTCTATAACAGAAGGTTTCTTGTAAGAAAGATAACCTGTGTCATAAGGCAACCACTTATCCTGTAATTCTATAAATAGAGGATATGTGGAAGGTGTCTGGCTCATTTGAGTGGTTCCTTCAGAATGGTATGTAGAGCAAGGACCAGCATGTATATTCTGCTTTTCAAAATTTTGAGACATATTTTTGTTATTTATACTGACTATTCTACATATGACATTGAATA
Source organism: Picea engelmannii (assembly GCA_009831015.1). Taxonomy (NCBI): domain Eukaryota; kingdom Viridiplantae; phylum Streptophyta; class Pinopsida; order Pinales; family Pinaceae; genus Picea; species Picea engelmannii. The sequence continues at coordinate 183,709 of ML781743.1, read as the reverse complement.
TAAGGAACAATATCTTTTGTTATTCCTCAAATCAATTTTCTTGAGATACCGTTTCCAGACTTGAAGCATAGGTCGGCAACACAAATCAATAGAAAAGAGTTCAAAAAAGGTTAAATTTCTAGCTTTACAATTGCAGTCCAACAGTTTTACAGATAAGTTTTTTTACTTCCTATGTATAGCTCAAAGAATGTTCGATCCAGACATATGGTAAAAAAGCTAATCACCACCTAAACTAACTTACAGAACTTTCAAGAAAAAACAGAATATAAACATAAAATTACAATCTCCACTAATTTCCATCATTTGAGCAAAGACAGTGAATACAAAAAAATCAGCTGACCAAGACACTTACTCTCCAAAAGAACTGCTTTGCTTAAGAGCATATAGTTCAGCAAGATGGCGCGAGTTAGAGCCCAAGACATCAACTATGACTTGCCACTGCAGCTTCAGAACAAGCCCTCCTGATAAGTAAAACTTGTCTCAATGGCTGCATACCACCCACAATTTCAATTGTACAAAGTTTCAGAGAATCCCAACCTTACAAACATGGCAAAGGGTTTTTCTAAAGACAATGGTCTTGTTCATTTTACAGTGTCATTAACAAGAGTAAGAAACAGAAGCGACATTAAAGATTCATACTCCCTTGGATTCTCAATATGAACCAACCTCGTCCTCGCTGAAATAATCAGGAACCATATGAATTTGAGCTTCTTCTGGAGTCCATCCAAAAGCCTGCAATGAAAAAAAGGTAGAGGATGCAATTTATAGTATGATACCAAATGTATCTAGATAAGACCAACTAGGCACCATATATTGCATACAATTTATTGGCTGGCCTACAATTCAGAACTAGTTTTAAGCTAATTCATTTTGTTTAATACAGCCTCTTCAATATTCAATATATATGGCAAGTATTCTATATTGCATACCTCTCGATAGATAAAAACATCTGGATAGCCAAAGTCTCGGTATGCCTGATATGAGTAGTAGCTGCAGAACATATAGTCACACATAACCAGAATTTTATAACATAGTGTCCCATCACTCTTCCAGCATTGAAAATGTGATGATGCAAATTTCACAAACTTCAAAAGAAACTACATTCAAATTTAGAAGTACAGTGCTAGCATTATATCAAACAAGTGAAAATCAGGATCACCCAGCATATCCAGTTATATACTATAACAAAGTACTTTGCATGTCACAATCGAAGAAGCTAGCTCTTAGGTATACTGAAAATAAATATAGGCAGAAAGCCTCAGTGAACTCACAGTATCTCTGCCTCAGTGAACTCAAAGTAGAAAATCATGAATGTGAAAAAGAAAAAATATAAAATATAGAGGAACAACTTTGATAGACCCTGGGGAATCCAAAAATATTTTTGCTATCTGTTACACCTCATATTGTATGAGGCCACATTGTAATTTTCATCACAATGACAGAGATTTGATGCTGGTTCCTTGGAGCTTTTGGATTGACTTGGGCGAATTCACCTTCATGGAGCAATTTCTCTTCATTGCATTGGATGACTTGATGGAGGTCTTTGGTTGGAGGGGCTTCACTTCTCCTTGGTTGGATGATTGTACTTGCTGCTTGGTGGTATTATCACATGTGCTTTCCTTGTTGATCACCCCTTGGTTGCATTTTTTATGGATGTGGAGCATACTATCTCATTATGGTGGTTTTGTATATATGCTTATCTTGGATATGGATGATGGTTCTAGCCCCCCCAAGGGAATAGATGATGATTATGTTAGGAGATATATGTTCCATAATTGTTCGAGTTTCCTAGTGACGGTTCCATAATTGTTGGAGTTTCCTAGTGACTTTTGCATAATGATGTGGTATGATGTTGGTGTCACTAGGAGAGGATGTGTTGTTGTTGATTGCCGCTTCATGAGACATCCTCTAGATCGTTCTCCTCTGGACTAGGTTGAGACCAAGGCTGCGGGGGAGCACCCCCCCCCCTCGAACCCGCTCCCAAATCGCGCTCCGAAGGGGAGAGTTCAGGGAACGCGCTCCCAAGTGCGCTCCCTGAACGCTCCCCTTCAGGAGCGTTTTTAGGGAGCGCGATTCCTCCTTAAAATATGCACTCCTTGGTTTTTGAGGGAGCGTCCAGGGAGCGAACGCTCCCTGAGCACTCCCAAGGGAAAAAAACGCTCCCCGAAATGCTCCCTTGAGCCCGCGCGCGTGAGGAGGAGGAAATTCATTTTTTATTGGTTTTTTTGGAGAAATGACTCATGGGAAAGGTAGCCTAGGGTTAGCTAAGAGTTCAAAACACTCTTTCACTCCCATTTCTCTCATTCTATTTCTCATTTCATCCATTTCTTTGCTAAGAGGGTT
>ML781743.1:158725-171270 GCA_009831015.1 Picea engelmannii | reverse complement strand
TTGTGAAGCCATATGGCTTCGGAAGTTGTTGACAGGTCTATTTGATATGGAGACGGAAGCAACTGTGATCGTATGTGATAACCAGAGTTGCATAAATATGACAGAGAATCCTGTGTTCCATGACAAGTCAAAACACATAGAGATTTGATATCATTACATCCATGATATGGTGCAGAGAGGAGCCATAAAGCTCCAGTATGTTAGCATGGATGAACAGGTTGTTGATGTGTTGACCAAACCTCTATCTCGTGTAAAGTTTGAGCACTTTCGAGATAAGCTTGGTGTAGTCCACAAGGACCTCCCTCGAAAGGGGGAGTAGTGTTGATGTCAGCCTAGAGCTGAAGATTTCCAGCTTCGTGTTGATGTTGTTGTGATGCCAGCCTCGTGCTGAAGATTTCCAGCTTCGTGTTTATGTTGTTGTGATGTCAGCCTCGTGCTGAAGATTTCTAGCTTCGTGTTGATGTTGTTGTGATGCCAGCCTCGAGTTGTAGATTTCCAACCTCGTGTTGATGTTGTTGTGATGCCAGCCTCGTGTTGAAGATTTCCAGCCTTGTGTTGATGTTGTTGAGATACCAGCTTCATGTTGAAGATTTCCAGCCTAGTGTTGATGTTGATGATACTCCATCCCTCGTGTTGTGATGTTGTTGTTGTTGATGATGCTCCATCCTTTGTGTTGTGATATTGTTGTTGTTGATGTTGTATCAGCCTTGTGTTGTTATTGATGATGATGTATTAGTGTTATACTAATCCATGTTGATGCAGATGATGATGATGCCATTCCAGCTCCCGGCGGTGAATGATGATATTGATGATGAGAAAAACTTTCGATGATTTATAGATATGCCAGTCAGTGTTCCAGATGTTGTTGATGTTGTTGCCCTCTCTCTCCTGATGATGTTGTAGAATACCCTTTTTGTTAAAGGGGAGTGTTGAAATAATGTAACTGCAAAGAGTATTCTATTTATTATTGATATATTATTCATTAGATCAATCCCCTTTAGTGGATTAATCATGTCGGGCATTGTAATTGACCAAATTCCCTTTTGCGGATTGGTCAAACCCTAAATATATTATGCAAATTGAGAAGTCAACCCCCGAGCAATTTAAAGTGGTTTTAACCACTCAGAAGACAAGTCGGCCCTGCCCAACGAAGAGACACCTTTTCAGCACCTGCCAGTTTGTATAAATAAAGGAAGCCAGCACCTCATGTGTTCACTCACTCATCTAGTGCGCAAGTTTGAAGGAAGTTGCAGTTACCAGTTGCCGGAAGAAGGAAGAGAGAGAAGCGCATTGCTTAGTAGAGGATATTCTCTAGTGTTTGGTTTATTGTCTTGGCATTGTAATGGCTATCTATATTGAGGAAGTTTTTGCTGGGTTTTCTTCCCCATGAGGGTTTCCCAGGATAAATGTTGTGTATCTTGTGATTGTGTTTCTCTCAGTGATCCTATATATGCTACGGTTATCTAGTAAATTGAAAAGAAACCTAATAATAGCTTAAACCTTAACAATTGCAGCGCTTGTGTATGGTGTTGTTGCATTTGTTTACGGTTCAAGTACATGCTAAATGAAATAAACCTCATGCTTGACCCTAGCACATAGAGAAAATTCAACATGCTATCAGAGTAGAGTTCTTGAAGAGCCATTGCACAATTTTTAAGCCAATCGTCACCTAGTTGCAGAAGTACGGCCCTCTAGGGTTTCCAGAAAAAGGTATGGCCCTCTCCTTTTTTTCTTGTTCCGGCACCCTACACTGAAACGTTGGGGCTAATTTTGGCATTGGAGTGTACGGCCTCCTTCAACACATCTCCAGAGACTCTCAGATTGCATTTCCAGAAATTTTGGATTTTTGGCCCTAAGGTTTCTAGGGTTCCGCAATTTTCTGCAGAAATTTTGGTTCTAGGGTTTCTACAACTCACCAGTGTTCCTGTGACCCTCTAAAGGCTTATTGTTGGCAGTCACAAGTCCAACAAAACCTAAGGTTGCTAGCCTAGCCCAGCCATTAGGTTTCCTAGCCTAGTTGCTAAGGGTTTGTGGAAGAATCTGCAAACCATGAGGAACAAAACCTTGGTGGAAGATAGGCTCAATGGACCAAGCAACTTCAGTTCCTGGAAATCAAGACTTCAGATCACCCTGAAAGAGGATGACCTATTGAGTGTGATACAAAAGGCTCTACAGGAAACAGCTATCAATGAAGAGAAGGAAGAATGGAAGGAAGATGACGTCAAGGCAAAGAAGATAATTATCTATTCAGTGAGAGATCATCTCCTACCTCGTATAGCCAACCTGAAGACAACTTATGAGATGTATGAAGCATTGAAGAATATGTTTGAGAGTAACAACACCCTCAGAGCTCTTACATTGAAGAGCTAGCTTCAAAATATCAAGATGACAAAAGCTGACACCGTTGCTACCTTCTTCATGAAGATTTCAGAGATCAGAGATCAACTAGGTGCCATTGGAGAAACTATATTAGACAGAGAACTTGTCTTGACTACTCTCAATGCTCTTCCAAGACATTGGGAACCATTTCTTCAAAGTATCAAAGGTAGAGCATAACTACCTAATTTTGATCGTCTATGGACAGATTGTACCCAGGAGGAAATCAAACTTATAGCCAGAGGAGTGCAAGACTCCCCTCATGACAATCATGTTCTTGCTTTCCATACAAAGAAAGGCAAAAGAATGAACAGAAGAAGTTTCAACAAAGCATTCAATGACAAGAAGACTTCATCAGCTTCAAGTCATGAACACAAAAAAGACAAATCAAAGATTCAATGTTTCAGATGTGACAAGTATGGACACATTGTGAGAGATTGTCCTACTAGGAAGAAAGGAAGACAACTTGCCTCCACTGTTGATGTTGATCCAGAGCCACATCAGAGAAATGAAGACATAAAAGATGAAGTCGTCTTCTTCATATCAGCACTCTCAGGTACGGTTCCTACTGATAGTGATATTTGGTTAATTGACAGTGGTGCCTCTAGGCACATGACCGGATATAGAGATCATTTGACAGACCTTGTTGAGAAAGAGTCTAGTCTACATGTTGTACTTGGAGACAATGCCAGATATAATGTGAAAGGAGTTGGAACTTCTGCATTCCAACTAGATTTTGACATACACCTTCAGTTGAGTGAGGTACTACATGTACCTGGGATGAAAAGGAACCTTGTCTCTGTCTCTACCTTAAAGGATAAAGGCTACAAGGTTACCCTCTCTGAAGGAAAAGTTCTTGCATGGCACAAGAACTCACATATGAATTCTGCTCGAGTGATTGGTGTTCGAGAAAACAACTTATACAGACTGATTGTCCAACCAGTCCAGGCCCTGTTACATGATACTATCAGTTTGAGTGAGCTATGGCATAGGAGACTTGCTCATATACATTATAGAGCCCTTCCCGCTCTAGGGAAGATGGTAACAGGCCTTCCAGAGATACAAGTTCAGCGTGATGGTGTTTGTAGAGGTTGTGCTCTAGGCAAGAATGTCAAGGGGTCCTTCTTGAGCAGTGACTACAGATCCAAGGGGATCTTGGACTCGATACATTCAGATGTGTGTGGACCCATGATTGTTGCTTCCTTGAACGGATATTTGTACTATGTGCTCTTCATCGATGATCACTCTCGGAAGACGTGGATTTATTTCTTGAAGACCAAGGATGGAGTCCTTGCAAGATTTCAGGAATTTAAAGTATAGGTTGAGAACCTGACCGRGAGGAGGATCAAGGTGATGAGATCAGATAATGAAGGAGAGTACACCTCCAGGGATTTCAGTGATTTTTGTATTGAGGCARGGATCAAGAGGGAGTACATCGTTCCTTATAACCCTCAGCAAAATGGGGTTGCAGAGAGGAAGAACAGAACCATTATTGAGGCAACCAAAGCAATGATACATGATCAGAATCTACCTATGATTCTGGGGGCAAAAGCATCCATGACAGTAGTGTATGTTCAGAACAAGAGTCCTCATCAAATTTTGAAGAACATGACTCCCGAAGAAGCCTTCACTAGAGTGAAGCCTGAGGTTGGACACTTCAAGATATTTGGGTGTCCAGTATACTTTCATGTACCCAAGGAGAAGAGAACCAAGCTAGACCCTTCAGGCATAAAGGGTACATTTGTGGGGTATAGTGAATCTTCAAAAGCATACCGGATCTACATCCCTGGTCAGAGACAGATTGAGGTGAGCAGAGATGTCATCTTTGAGGAAGAGATAGTCTTTCGAAGATCCAGAGAATCTCAGATGGAGATTGACAACGAGACAATACCTTCTCCCCCTTCAACAGTTCAAAGGGAGATAGCCATTGATCTAGCTGATCCAGTTGATCCAGTTGCTCCAATTGATGTTCCAAGAGACATTGCAGTAGGCCATAAAAGGCCTCCCTGGGCTCGACAGACTCTACGGGAGGCAAAGGGACATGCAGCTCCTCGAGGCACATTCCGAGAGACCAAGAGACCACAAAGATTTTCGAGCTATGTTTCAGCCATTAGCCACATCATTGATACTGAGCCTTCTTGTCATGGAGAAGCAGTCGGACAGCACGTATGGCAAGATGCCATGACAGAAGAGTATCAATCCATCATGAAGAATGATGTGTGGGATATTGTTCTGAGACCAAAAGGGAAGTCTGTAGTGACTTCCAAGTGGATCTATAAGATCAAGCATGCAGTTGATGGAAGTGTTGAGAAGTACAAAGCGAGATTTGTGGCCAGAGGATTCTCTCAGGTGGAGGGAATTGATTATGAGGAGACATTTGCTCCTGTAGCCTGATACACTTCCATCCGTACGATCATTGCCCTAGCAGCATCCATGGGTTGGAGACTACATCAGATGGATGTAAAGACATCCTTTCTCAATGGTGAGATTGAGGAAGAAGTTTACATCGAGCAGCCAGAAGGATTCGTGATACATGAGCAGAAATCTCATGTGTGCAGGTTGAAGAAAGCCATGTATGGACTAAAACAAGCACCTTGTGCTTGGTACGAGAAGATGGATGGATTCCTAATGAGTTTGGGCTTCAGCAAGAGTGTTGTTGATCCAAACCTATATTATCACATTGTTGGTGACAAGTGCCTGATCTTGGTCTTGTACGTTGATGATTTATTCCTCACCAGTTCAGAAAGTCTTATTGTTGAATGTGAGTGTGCATTGACTTATGAATTCGAGATGAAGGATCTGGGTATGATGCACTACTTCTTGGGACTAGAAATATGGCAAAGGACTGATGAGATTTTCCTGAGCCAAGGAAAATATACAATGGAGATATTGAAGAAATTCAGTATGACAAACTGCAAATCCATGCCTACACCGATGGTGATGGATCTGAAGAAAATGAACGAGGCTTCTATTGATTCAAGCGAGATTGATCCACATATTTACCGACAATTGAATGGATCATTGATGTATCTGGTTAACACCAGACCTGATATATGCTATGCAGTGAATGTACTCAGTCGGTTTATGAGTCAGTCGAGACAGACTCACTAGATAGTAGTGAAGCATGTATTGAGATATCTACGAGGCACAGTTGGATATGGCCTAAGATATGCCTCTAGTGTAGACATGAGATTCCAGGGATCTGTCGATGCAGATTGGGCAGGGAGCGCAGTGGACCGGAAGAGCACATCTGATTGTTGTTTTACTTTGGGATCTGCCATGGTTTCCTGGTGCAGTAGGAAACAGAGCTCTGTGGCTTTGAGTACCGCAGAAGCAGAGTATATAGCATTGTGGGTGGCAGTCCGCGAAGCAGTGTGGCTTCACAAGCTCCTTGCAGATTTATTTGGTCATGAGATGGATTCCACCATTATCCATTGCGATAACCAGAGCTGTGTGAAGCTCTCAATGAATCCGGTGTTTCACGATAAATCGAAACACATTGAAATCAAATACAATTATATCAAAGATACGATGCAGAGGAAAGCAATACACGTGCAGTACCTTTCTACACATGAGCAGATTGCAGATGTCTTCACCAAACCGCTTGCCAAGACAAAGTTCGAGTACTTTTGTGAGAGACTTGGCCTGGTGGAGAATGCCTCCCTAGCTGAGAGGGAGTGTTGTTGATTGCAGCTTCATGAGACATCCTCCAAATCGTTCTCCTCTGGACTAAGTTGAGACATCTGTGTGAGGAAGCCCAAGTGTTGGCTGTGCGTCAAACTCTGGATTGAGTTGTGATGATGTGAGGTCTCTTGCTTTGTACTCCTCTGGACTGAGTTGAGTCAGCTTGAGATCATCTCTTGCCTTGTACTCTTGTGGATTCAGTTGAGTCGACTTGATATGGTACTCCAAATGATTCTCTTGTGGACTCAGTGGAGATAGAGATCTATTGAGTATGACATCCCTGTGGCTGAGCACAGGTGGACGTGTCCCTAGTCGCTGAGCACTAGTGGACGTGTGGATCCCTTGCTATATTGTCTAAGTGTAAGATTTACTTGTAACCCTAATTGTGATGTAAAGAGTACAAGTCAGCCCCACCATATGTGAAAGATAATTAATGTTTATGTAACGATTAATTATATTATTGAGTTATTGAGGTCGGCCCTATTGTGCCAAGAGACACACCTATTGTTGTGTCTAGTCTTGTGTAAATAGAGGTGAATCCCCATTGAGGACTACACACTCACACTTGTCATTTGGATATTTCAGACCTACTTGTATAGCTGAGGTGCGCACCTCTCTTGGGCGCTAGGTTATAGGTTTTGTAAGCACCCTCTTGTGTGCTAAGGTTTATGGTTTGGGGGATCTTCTCTTGAGAATATAGCAAAGGATTGTTGGGTTTTTCCCTTGTTTGAGAAGGGTTTTCCCAGGATACTTCTTGTCTTCTTGTGCATGGTTATTCTTCTCGTGATCTTGGTTATTGCAACACTTGTGTATGGTGTTGCTGCATTTGTTTATGGTCTAAGTACATGCTAAATGAAATAAACCTCATGCTTGAGCCTATCACATAGAGAAAATTCAACATGTTCTACATGGGCCTCATGTGTTGGATGTGTGATGGGAACATGCTTGATGGTTGGACGGATTAGCCTATTTTTAGGTCCCTTTCTCTTATGATGTTGCAATGGTGGGATGGTTCATGTTGCCTTTGTGGGATTTTCCTAAGTGATTTAACTTTATGATGTGACATTTGCTAGACATCACCTAGGGTAGAATGTGTTTCATAATGTAAGTACCCTCATTGATATGTTATTTTCTAAGTTTGAGTTAGAAAAGGGCGATACTACATATGATTTGATGGTGATCTAACATTTTCCTAAGGTTAGATGGTAATTTTTGATGTAATAATCCCTTGGTGGTGGTGCACCTTAGGTTGGACTTTATGTTTTGTTGTTATCATGGTGGAGTTTTGCTAGGGAGAACATCTTTTATTTACCTGGTACACACTTTATTAAAGTGCACCCCTTATTGGCACACATCTTCATAGTGATTTAATCAGTTGATGAATAACTGGAGGGGGACTATGGTTTTATTTCAGCATTAACCTTTGTGCACACATGTTGAGGTTGATTTAACTGTTCAATGATTAAATTAATCTAAATTATCCAAATTAAGGTTAATAGCTTGGGCACCCTACATTATTGGCTTCCTTTTCACACTCGGAGTGGTTAGTTGAAGCTTTCTAGTGGTACACCCCCTTCTTGGGCACACTTTCCAAGGCATGCAAATATTTTATTTATTTCTTAGAGAGGTTGGCACACTTCTCTAGGGCACACTCTCTTGGGTTGGTTGGACACCTTTATGACATGGCATAAGGAAGAGTATTTTATTGATGAATTCTAACCACCTTGGCACATTCTCCTAGGGCACACTTCATTGGAGAGTATTTTATTATTTATGGGTGGTTGAGGTAGTTACATGGCACATTTTTCTAGGGCACACCTCTCCTATGTGCTCTCATATTTATTGCATGGGTATTTCAGCTACACTTATCATCAATTGACCTTCATTGAAGAACACCCTCACCTCTTTGACTTGGCATATATATTATTTTGATGGCGGTGATTATGGTGATTTTTATGGAGGGGCGTGTGGCTTGTGCATGCATTTACTTGGTCCTATTACTATTTTTGAGAATATTCTTAGAGGGCACACTAGTGGAGACACTTCTTGCTATTCTTTGAGATATATATTTTATTATTTCATGGAGTTTTGGTAGGGTCAAAACCCTAATTCGCCCTTATCCCCTTGAATTTATCTTGTGGAGGTGTTCCACTTGTTATTTTGGGGGTTTTGACTACTTCATTTCTTGTGGAGCGCTCCATCTACTTGGCATCTTGCACATTCATTTTTGGATTTGGTTACCTTGGAATTGACATGTGGATTGGTTGCATGCATCTAGTGGACCTATTGCTATTTTGGGAGAAGGTTGTTATAGAGCATTCTCCTAGGAGGACTATTATATTGTTTATTTTCCGGCAACGACGCCAAAGATGTTGTCGTCCTTATACACACTTGCAAACGTGGACTAAGTCCAATCCACTTAGTGTTTCCTTGGAGGCACTATGTCTAAGTTCAAGCCCACTGTCACCTCGACTTGAACTTCTTCCGTCTAGGCTTACTCCTAGGGAAGCCAAGGGGGGTAGACCCTAGTTACTATGTGAGTTAAAAGATTAATTCTAAGAGTTAGATCTAATTAGTGCTTGTTTCTTTCTTTGTCAATAGTTGTTTATTGTTGTATCTTTTAGTTATTCTTTGCATTCTAACTTGTGTAGATAGTTGCTTTATACTTTGTATCTAATTGTAAGTTTTGTAAAGTTAATCTTTTGTTGTAACTTTAGTTGACCCCTTTGCCCAACCTTAGGCACTAATCTTAATTGTCTTAGGGAAAGGCTTGACTTTGCATTGAAAGATTTGCACTTGCATTGTTTGCCTCTCATATAGGCTAGATTCCCCCAAACCTTTAACTAATTAAAATTAACTTCTAGAATTAATCTTTTAACTCACATAGTAAATAGGGTCTACCCCCCTTGGCTTCCATAGGAGTAAGCATAGAAGGAAGAAGTTCAAGTCGAGGTGACAGTGGACTTGAACTTAGGCATTGTGCCTCCAAGGACACACTAAGTGGATTGGACTTAGTCCACGTTTGCAAGTGTGTATAAGGACGGCAACATCTTTAGCGTCGTTGTTGGGGAGTTCTTTAAGTGGAAAATTACTTTTCCAACTTATAAAAAAGGTTAGGAAACCTTTCCCACTCTCTCTCAAACCTTTTTGCTTATTTTTTACAAAAAATTGAGATTTTGACTTTGTCAATTAAGCAATTAAATTGCTGACTCGAGACTGACTTGGACTCCTCATGGACAATGACTTAACAAAACTTGTCCAATTGAGATGAAACTTGGTCCAAGGGTGTAGGGGGTCTCATCCCATTTCTTTTGAGTACAAATGCCCCTATCAAAAATCCCAAAGACCAAATTTTTACATTTTTACATCAAAAATAATTAAAATTACCATTAATTGGGTAATTTTAAAAAATTAAAAAAATATAACTTAGACTCGACGGAATTCCGCAAAACTCTAGGAGATGTCTAGCATGGTTATTTACAATATTCCTAGACACTAGTCACCATAGGGCTCGATCATTAGAACGCCTTTCACCACTTTGGAGGATTATTGTGGGAGTGAAAAACTCAAGGGTAATTAAAATGGATGGTTAGGCCAAATTAATTACCTGAGGAAAAAAAACACTCGATGAAAGGACTTCCATAATGATAAAGTCCTAGGAAACTAACCTACAATATGATCCATGCAAACCCATTACATTATTATCCCACGCAAGGGAGCGGAAATTCCAGTTACAAAAATAAGTGTTGAGGGCAAAAATGCCTTGTAGAACTAGAAAGTCTTCAAACTTTGTTGCACAATCAGGTACATAGCTTCATGGCACATGGAGTTGACCCCCTAGTTGAAATAGGTGGTCAACAAGTTGGAATGGGCGCAATTCTGGAAGAGTGGTGTAGCAGTCGTGAGTATTTCTCTTGTGCGCTTCTCTTGGAGAAAAGGTAGGTTCTTGTTGTATGGTTATTGTGTTGTTACCGCAGCAATTGTGGCTAGAGTTTATCTGTTGGTTCTGAAGTAGGCTCACCGGAATTATTCTAAGTAAAGATTAGTGTGCTCGAGGGTGGCATATGTGAATGCCTATGGTTGGGTGACAATGATGTGACATTGTCTATGGTTCAACAAGCATACCAAAATTTAACATGGCATCAGAGCTAGTTTCCTTCGTAACAGTCTAACCACAGGAAGGAAGATCCTCAGTTTCCCCCAGTGTCAAGCTCGTTGAGCACTTACTGAACCCATCAAAAAGGTCGTCTAAGTAGGGTGCATCTTTTCCTGGATCAGAGCTGTAAATTTCTGAAGTTGAGAAATTAGGGTTTCCTCATTAAACCCTAGGTCTGCAATGCCAATTGCAGTGCCAGTTGAAGCACCAATTGCAATACTAGGTATCTTTTTTTTTCTCAATAATACTTTATTTTTCTTTCATATTTTTATTTTGCAACGGAAATTTAAACTTCAAATGGCCAAGGGCCAATTATGGTCAAGGACCAGATCTTCAGAGAAACTCTGAGAAGTATTGTAGTTGTGGCCAACAACTAATAGATATGTTGCCAAGGGCAATGTAACTTTAACCAATGGTCGGATGGCCAAAGGTCGAGATCAGGCGTCGCTCTGATATTGTTGTGGCGAACGAATATGGCTCACAAGTTAAATACCCAAAATACTTGGAATATAAAGTAATCAATTTAGTATAATATATATTGAATAATAATGTAAAAGAATATGAATGAGATGCTTGATTACAATGACAATGAGGGCCATATATACCCACACAGGGGTGCCCTTTCATTAATAGATGTCTTTTGGATAAGAAATGTCTTTTCATTATGATGTATTAATTATTATTATTTAATGATTATTTATTTATATCTATATGTTTTATATATATTTATGTTTGTTACAGCAAATCACGATTCTTATGCCCTTGGTTCCTCCTTTCAGAGATCAAGCTCTGATACCATATTAATTTCTCTTAACCCAGCACCCGACAGTTAATTCCAAATAAATTAATGATTGAATAAAAGCACGATTGAGTCATTAATGAAACATTACAGCGGAAGCATAAATAAGAAATCATACACAAAGTACACACGTAATTTCTGGGTAAAATACCCCTGGAAAAACCCCCAAGGGAAAACTAGTACCTTGTTGATTTTATTAGATAAAATAATGGGCTCTCATCTTGGGATAATGGCCCACCTGAGGAAAATACAAATCAGCAAATAGCCTAGCCTAACACACCTAGCTGCTATTCCTTTGTTGCCTCTTTGCTCCTTTCCTCGACCCCTTCCTCCACACACTTGGATGAAAGTCCTTCTCCACCCAATCAATGAGATCTCACTCACTCATTATGTGTGTGTCTCCTTCCCTCGCATAGGTTGTCTTTTATAATCTTGAGTTTACCCTAAATCTAAAACCCTAGATCTCCAAAGTGATCAAAGGTTGAGATTATATCTCACCTTCACTTTATGATAATGGCTAGGATTTAACTTAATTCATTAATGCCAAATACTTAGGCATTTAATTAAATTAAACACATATTAATTACAAAAGTACATTCACTTTAATAATCACTTTATTAAAGTGAATCTCCTAAGTCCTGAGAGGCATTAAGGACGACTTCCACATTTTGACACAAAACCAATGTGGAAGTACATGTCTGATGCTACAAACATCAACATTCTTGTTGTTGTACTAGTCCTTTCTCCAGTCCCTGCTGTTTTTTTTCAATGGAGTCACACAATTTATAAGCATTTGACACTTCACTATAGCCAATAAAAGACATCCATACTGTTGACATCAACTTTACATCCAAAAACTCTAAAGTATCTAACATTAGGTTTTTCATCTGACCATACCTCTTTTTGTTTTTCCTTCAACAAAAAACAAGGTAAGAACAAGCTTCAACCCAAGATATATGGTCCTTATAGAGTTTGAGCAAAAGTGGGTGATGTGAATTTTGCACTAGACATTCCTCACAATGGAAAAACCATGATGTCTTTCACGTCTTATCATTGAAGAAGAAACTGGGCAATGAGGTTGTTACCCAAACATAGCTTCCTCTCACTTATAAAGAGGGCAAGTTGATACTAGAACTAGAGGACATCCTTAAGGTGAAAGTGAAGAATCTCTGAAGCATTAAATAGAAGTGCCTTCCAACAGAGGATATAACACAGCATTTCTGCCACAATATCCGATTGTGTAGATGTTGTAAAGAACACCCCTTCAGAATAGCCATTGACCAAGAAATAACCCCCTTTCTTGTTTCACACTTTTTCCATAGTAATAACTTGGGCATAGCTAGTTGAAACACTAATTCATGAATAAAGTAGTTTGGAGTTCAAATCTTGCCCCCTCTTGCAGCAGTGATTCAATCATAAAGTGGACCCATACTTTCTTTTGTAAACACCTTGAAAATCACATTGGATGCCAAAAAGCCTGTTACACTATCAAATGTGTGCAATCCAATGTTTATATCATATCCAAAGGCA
>ML781743.1:127047-137548 GCA_009831015.1 Picea engelmannii | reverse complement strand
TACTTTTAATATATGCAGCTAAATCACCACCAGAACAGTACTCCATAACAAGAAAAAATTTGATGTGGATGACTGACAATGTCATACAATCCTATAATGTTCGGATGGTTAATTTGCCTCAGAATATTAATCTCCAACAATTTTAAAAACCCTGCCAGCTTCAAATTTCTGTAATGTCATTTGAATATGGCACAAGGAGCTTGAGATCGGATTTGAGGTCTGCTTACTAGACAAGGGTAATGGCCCTCCAAGTCTGCGGTCTGCTACAGTAAGAACAGGCCTAACAGCCTTCACTTTACTGCTCATAAAACTTAGTTTTGCTACCAGCCTTGGTTTGATCCTCCTCCTCCTGTAGGTCTGTTGTTTAGGGTACCTGTCATAGGGTTTCTTCTGGCTGTGGCAGCCTTACATTTCACCTCAAAAAATCTGGATGCTACCTCAGTTGTTCGCTGCCACAAGTCTGTAATTTTAGACCGAATGCTACCTCAGTTTTTGGGCTGTGGCAGCCTTAATTTTCACCTTAGAAAGGGTCTGGCCCTTCTTCATTAAGTGTTTGTTGTTAGGGTATTTCTGCGGCAGCTTTAGAGGGGCTTCTCCCCTGCTGCGGTTTCCTCTTAGGGTCTTCAACAAGGCTCCACCTTGCTGCAGTCTCCTCTAAGGGCCTCCCCTTAGGGTCTTCTCTTAGGGTCTCTCTCTTATGGTCTTCAACAGGACTCTCCCTTGCTGCGGTTTTCTCTTAGGGTCTCATCTTAGGTCCGGCCTCAACATTTATCACAGAATTAAGGAGAAGTCCCCCTCCAGCTTTTACCATTGACAATTAAGGGAGGTCTGGCTTTCTTTTCTTTATGTCAGCAGTAAGGTCTCCTTCCATGGCTGCCTTCCTTTTTTACTGTGCACGTGATCATCTTCAAGCCTGCTCTAAAACCATGTTGAATTTTCAATGAGCTATGGCTCATGCATTTAATTAAATTTTTTGTTTAGCTTTTAACTTGAACCATAACTACTGCAGCAAACCAAGATCACAAGAAGAATAACCATGCACAAGAACACAAGAAGTATCTTGGGAAACCCTTCTCAACAAGGGAAGAAAACCAAGCCAATCCTTTGCTATATTCTTCAAGAGAAAGACCTCCCACACCATCACCAAGCCTAGCACACAAGAGGGTGTTGTAATTCTCATAATTTCAGACCACAACTTCTGAAATCATAAGATGACACAATAATAAGTCTGTTTCCTCAATGGGGATTCACCTTTATTTATATAAGACTTGTCACATCAAATGATGTGTCTATTGGCACAATAGGGCCGGACCTCAATAACTCAAAATATAATTAATAATTACAATATTAATTATATTTTACATTAATTATCTTTTACATTAAGGTGGGGCCGACTTGTACCCTTTACATAACAAATAGGGTTACAGGTAAGTCTGACTCTTGAACAATATAGCAAGGGATCTCATACACCCACTAGTGCTCAGCCACTAGGGGCACATCCATCTATGCTTAGCCACATGGACGTCTCTCTATCTCACTGCATCTCACAGGAGAACCACACTCACTAGTGCTCAGCCACTAGGATCACGTTCACCTATGCTCATCCACAAGCACGTCCAACTCAACAGAACTTCTTTCTCACTGCATTACACAGAAGGGCCATCTGGAATTCATCATCTCAACTCTCTGCTCAAAGGAGGCTAATACTTCGTTTCATTTCTGTCTCAAAACGATGCACCCAGCTCATGGGATTTCACACGTTCACCTGTGCTCAGCCACAGGCACGTCCAACTCAGTAGATCTTCTTTCTCACTGCGTTACACGGGAGAATCATCTGGAATTCATCTCAACTCTCTATAAGGAGGAGGCCAGCACAACGTTCCAGCTATGTCTCAGATAGGAACCACACACCCAACTCAGGGGCTCTCTCTCAGGTCTGTGTCCTGGAGGATGTCTCACGTAGCTGTAATTATCAACAAAACTGCCTATGAATCAAAACAAATAAAAATTTTATTGGGACACACTGATATTATAGGAAGTTTATACGCCACTACTCGGACATCACCTTCCCAATTGATGAGCTCTTACGAAAAGAAGTTGAATTTAAATGGAGCCAAGACTGCCAGGAATCCTTCGAATTCTTAAAGAAGAAGTTGGCCAAAGCAGTCATTCTAAAATTTCCAGACTGGTCAAGAAAATTTCATGTCCATGTCAACACGTCCAATGTCGTTGTCGGGTCAGTGTTAGCACAGCGATACGACGACACAATGGACCATCTAAATGCCTATGCAAGCCGAAAATTGAATAAGGCAGAAAGAAATTATTCGACTATGGAAAAGGAAGCCCTATCAATGATATTTGCCCTACAAAAGTTATGTCACTACTTACTTGCAAATCCCTTCATATTTTTTACAAACCATCAAGCATTGAAATATTTGGTCAATAAACCAGTCCATCAAGGAAAGATTTGTCATTGGTTACTCTTATTTCAAGAATTGGAATTCGACATAATCATACGACCAGGGAAAAAGAATGTCTAACATGACCACCTATCACGACTAGAAACAGGAAGAGACCCGACAGGCATCGATGATGATCTTCCCGATGCACATTTATTTCGAGTCGAAGTTGCCCCTAAAGATTTAGAAGTCATTAACAACTTCCTAGAAGAAGGCAAGGCCCCAGAAGACCTCCCAACAAACAAAAAGAAAGTTCTAGCCCTAAAAGTTGCACCTTTCACAATCATCAACGGATGTTTGTACAAAATGGCAATGGATGATGTTTTAAGAAGATGTGTGCCAGAACACGAAAGGGAGGATATAATCAATGAAGCCCATGGAGGAGCAGCCGAAGAACATTTTCAGGCCAACACGATAGCCAGAAAGGTACTACAAGCAAGCCTGTGGTGACCGACTCTGCATAAAGACTGTTGAGATCAAGTAAGAAAATGTGATAGTTGCCTAAGGCTTGGACGACCTTTGTGGAAAAATGACATGTCACTAAGTTCAATAAACTCCAACCGAGCTTTCGTAATTTGGGCTATCGACTTCGTCGGGCTATTTTCACAAAGGGCAAGAAGAACTGGTGCAAAGTACATCATTACTACGGTCAAATATGTGACCAAGTGGGAAGAAGTTGAGCCAAACGGATCTTGTACCAAAGAGATAGCAGCAAAATTCATCTACGAGAATATAATTACAATGTTTGGCTGTCCTTTGACTCTAATAAGCATCCAAGGAACTCATTTCATGAATGAAACAATTAAAGTCCTACTGGAAAAGTTTTTAATCGACCATAGGAAAACGACAACTTATCACCCACAGGCAAACGGGGCAGTTGAATCATTTAACAAAAAGTTACACAAAGGACTCACAAAGATTTGCGGCATAAACAAAGATGACTGGGATAACAAGATTCCTGCAATCCTCTAGGCATATAGATCAGCATACAAACAATCGACTAGGCAGACTCCATTCAAGCTCGTCTACTGACAAGAAGTTGTTATCCCTTTACAATTTTGGACCAATTCCGACAGGGTTGCAACCGTAGCCAAATTTGATGAGAGCAAAAGTGTGAATGACCGACTGTATCAATTAAACAAGTTGGAAGAAGAAGGATTAATAGCAATACATCACCAAGAGGTTCAGAAGCAACAATAGAAAGCGTGGCACAATCAACACATAAAGGCAAAAGACATAAAAGAGGGAGATTTAGTCTTCCTATATGACAGTCGCATAAAAGGCAAACCTAGAAAATTGGAAACAACATGGCTTGGGCCTTATGTGGTAGAAGATATTTGACCGAGTCGAGCGGTCCAACTTAGAACATTATTGGGGCAACCATTTAAGAAATTAATTAATGGTGTCCGTCTAAAGAAGTATCAGGTGTAAAAGAAAAGAACCTTGTTGGCAAAATATAGCAGGGAATTGCCAACAGGAACCGACCAAATCAACTAATCATACTTATGAGAAATAAACCCTGCTTAAAATTAATAAACAAAAAACAGTTAGACAAATTCAGGTATAGGAAACCGAGAAGGTAAAGTATTTAAAGGACAGACATAACACTAAAGAAAAGCAGCAATAAAGTAGAATGGAGAGAGAAAGAAGCCCTTGGTCGAGCACGAGACAAAGCAGCAAAAGATATTCTCGACATTCCACCCCATCAACCGACTTACGACAAATACTTACGAGAAGAGAATCAAGCGAAAAGATTAGTCTAGGAGCAAACGAGCACAGTTCAAGCGAGCGTAGATCAAGCAAGCACAGACCAAGAGAACATGAATCAAATTGGCATAGCAAATGAAGGCAACATTCAGACATAGTTAAACTTAGTAAAATGAACGACCAAACAAGCCATCAGCAACATCGACTAAGTCATTCCAATAATAAAGATGGCTTAAGAATACCAGTCAGTTGGCCCACGTATAAACAGAGGAGACCTCGTCAGTCAAGTCTAGGACAACACCGACCGACGAAACACTGACGTCAACAGAGAAAGTGCATTTAATTCCAGAGAGGTAAGGGTCGACGAGAGCATTAATGCAAAAATGACCATTGCGTAGCCACTCACATAATCAACGATTACACCGATATGTGCAACAATCAACCACAAGATCTTGCAATTAATGACCGACGGGACATATTAGAATGCCAGTCGAGCAACGATACAAACGTCCACTCACTCAACTCACAACAAAGGCACTTGTTTTCGGGTGTTTATCAAAAAACTAATCAAAGTCGAGAGTTTTGAGAAGCTTTCATGGTGATGTGATGCCTTCAGGTCACAATCCTTTGGCGTGAGGGCGTGATCGTATTGTCTTTATATTCTTGATTGCGACCTCGCTGGTCTGTCAAGCCAATGGCACTTTTGCCATAAAGCGAGGCTTTATGGCCTCTCCTGACCTATCTCTCATTCTTCACAGTGGTGTGTTTGAACCTGTGTTGTGATGGCATGCAAGGCTCCTTGGAAGTTTGTCCCAAAGGTATACCACAAGGTAATGACGACCCTACTATTGACCCTAATATTGAAATTTTTGATACTGAATATGATGATTTTTGTAAATCGTTTAGGGGGGAGATCCATACTAGGGTGCTTTGTGGGTCGAGTACCTCCCAAGGCATTGATCAGAAGCTAGATCCATGAGGTCTGGGAACCCTTTTGCTGGCAATGCGTTCAGATGCAAAACCTGACCAAAGGCTTCTTCCTGTTCCAAGTTAACAACCCTGCCCATGTCTAGGAAAATCCTTTGTAGAAATTTCTGCTCTCAATACTTTAATGCAAATTCAGAAAATTTCACCTCTTTCCTAGAGGTTTTGCGGATATAGTCCCTATGAATATGCAGCCTTAGGGCTGATCTGAAATAATTAACAGCGGAAAACAGCGGACAATATTTCACTTCTTTTCAACCCCAATCAACAAGACAATTCAAGAGAAAAGATACCAAACCTATGCCAACAAGTTTCATCCTTCTAGGGCAATTTTATCATGAATAAATCAGATCTGAAATTCACTTTATGACAGAAGTAATTACAGCAGTAAATCTGCTCTGATATCTTCAATATCAATGTTAATACCCTTAACAATTTCAGCCTTAACTTATGTCAAATCAACAAGACATATAAGTGCTGGAAATTACCAAACCATGAAGACAGTGATAGCTGAAAATCAAATCTACAACAAGACAATTTTGAACAGCTGAAAACTTCATATAGATATATACATAAGAGATGAGGTCCAAGTACATACTATCAGCTTAAGATAAGTTGGTACAACCCTCCAAGCTCTCCAAAACCCTAGCTAGGGAAAAACCTGAAAAACGCTCCACCAAAGATCTTCCACAAGCTAGCATCAACACTAGCAAGCCTCCTTGGTTCCAAGCAAGACATCACCTCTCTCCTTTTCTTCTCCAACAACTACAAGCCTAGGGTTTATCACCAAACCCTAACTTATTGCTTCTTTAAGGTAGAAACCCTAACCCTAGACTTCAAGAATGTTCATGAACCCTAGCACCTCAATACAAGAGAGATAAATTACAAAGAACCTACAAGAGAGAGAGAGAGAGACTAAAGCACTCTTCTCCTCACATCTCTAAACATGAGATGATGATGATGAGATCATCATCTCTAACATCTAGCACACAAGAACAAACCCAAGCATCTCACCAAAGACGTCCTCTCCAGACATCATAACTTCGCCTAGGATTTCCTCGTGAACCCTAACACCTTGCTCCAAGAAGACAAGTACAAAGAAAAGTGTACTCTGATGATGATGATGATGATGATGATTATGATGATGATAATGATGAAACGACTCTCTTCTTCCTCTATAGATATGAGAGGTAAGGGATGCCAAAGATATAAAAGTGGGCTTAAACCCTTACAAGCAACCAACTACAAACAAATAGGTCCACATATGTGAACTCCTACAAGTGAAACATGTCAAGCTCCAAGGTGATGACGATCCACAAGCTAGGCTCCAAGACAAGAGCACTCCTCATCCAAGGTCCAACGCTCCCCCTCCAAGGGCTCAAATGCTCCAACGCCTCTCCAAGTCAATGTGCCATCTCTAGGTCCAGCCACCTACATGTCCACTCTTTCAACCCAAGCTAGCATAAGTCAAGTACAAGACTCCATGTAAGTGATCCAAGAAACCCCATGTTGTCTAGGGCTCAACGTGTCCTCCAAAATGCCAAATGTTTTTCCTCTAATGTAGGTTGTTCTCCAAGTAAGCAACCTCTCCATGTGGCCAGCATGTAGAATGTCACCAAGTTGTATGAAGATCTCCAACACTCCAAGGAAGAATGTCATGAAAGCATCCATATGAGGTCTAGCAACCAATGAGTAAGCCACCTCTAATGTGTAAGTCCATCACAGATCAACCAAGGGATAACCAATACAATACACGGTGTATCTAATGAAGCAACCCCGAACATGGCGTAAACACTTTCAGAGTAACCCTGAAAGCTAACATCCTTGTGCATGGCCCCTGGCTTTGCAAAAATACCATGGTAGTCATGAATCGACGCTACCCTGATTTCTTAGCTAACCAAGTGGCCCAACTAGCTTGCCTGATCAAGGTAGACTTCCTCAACCTACCCATGCAATTCTAACCAACCATTCAACATATCGTCACCCCTCCAGAGTGTTACAACAAAATCTAGCACCCCCTAAGTGTACAGTTCCAAGCTCCAAGTACTAGCTTTGTGTAACTCGGGAAGGCTACCCACTATCACCTCAGTAGCTCTTCGTCTCTTTAGGTTGGCTCTTCTCCAACTCAAGGAGGGTATCCCTAAGTAAGATTGCCAAGATTAAGGAGTGGGGTTCTTAGATGATATAGGAAGAGTAAGCCTTAACAAAATGTATGGTAGTAGTATAATGGACTAATGAGTGATGTGATAATGGAAAGGCGAAGAAAAACCCCAAGATTAGTGCCTACCAAATATTGGACAAAAAGGAGTAAAAAAGGCATGGATCTAAGAGGGCAATTGCATCAATATGTAAGGCAAATAAGGGTTGCTATGCATGCAACAAATCAGCCTTAGCTTGCTGAAAAGTATTGCACAAAACTATCCTTGAAGAGTGTTATCACACAAACCTACACAAGCAAAATTGCCTGATAATTTTAGAAAGTCAACCTTGTCACGATGGGAAGCCTCTCCGTTTGGAATAGTAATATCCCAGTCTCAGGGGGATGTCCCTAATAGATGTATGATGTTGTCTAAAACAATATTTATGCATGCATTACAAAGACAATTAGCGCACAAAAAATCACTCCTGGGTTGTCTGAAAACAACCAAGAGTGACGACAAATTTACAAGATAGTTTTTTTATGGTTGAGATCAGATTCCAAAGACACTTATAACAACGAAAGTAAATCATAAATGTACAAAAGAAATATGCTTTAAGTGAAGTAACTTCAAAGTAAATGCGTAAAAACCATGCCACCACAAAAACAATTAACTCAACATAGCCAAGAAATTTAGAGACCTAGAATGAAGCATAACTATATCAAATCACATATTACCCAGGAGATTGCATGCATCATAACAAGTGATAGGTGATAGGTTGCCATAGATATCCTTTCCTGCAATGGAGGTGGTGGTCAAGATCATGTGGATGAGAGGTCTTTCGCTGCTAACACTATCTAAAAACTAAACTCTCTAACCCCTCAACTACTTCTCCAAACTGTATATGTAGCAATTTACAGGTCAACCAAGGCTCACCACATACAAGCAACCCAGAGTATGGGAGATGGTAAGCCATTGTCACCATGAGGTATGTTAGTCCTTTTATGCAAAGTGTTGTGCTTAATTTGTAGAGCATGTGGATGAGGATCTTTGGTTGAAGTTGGATAATGTATCACTGGTTTGGGAAATTGTGTCTGTTGCCTTGTTTCACCTTGGTCGTCAGCGTTTGTGCCCTAGTCCCGTGTTGTCACCGTGTTAACCCCTAGATATTCACCCTTGAAAGTCTTGAGGGTTAAGAACCAACATGTAGCACTTTGGTTGGCATACTGAGATTTTCCAAGGGTTTTAGCACTTATGTTGAGCAGAAGGTTGGTTCACACACGAGGCAGGTACATGATCAGTACAGGGTTACTTAGTTCAAGAGTCACAGTCTACTTGGTTTCCATGCATTTGTGAGAGAGAGATGTATAGAGGTGTTGCTATTTTTTAGGAGGCACAGTTTGAGTGGGTCTCCTGGCAGTTTGGGGCAGTTCAGAGCGTACAGTATGAGTCCTTGCAGGATTCTAGGCCCGAAGACACTTTTTCGGGCGACTTAGTGAAGATTTCTATTTTTAGAATGTTTTTCTCTAGGCCCCAAATTCATATTCCGAGAGCGCAGTATTGATCCTTGAGGCATCTAGAGGTCTTTGGACCTTTTTCTGGATGAAGTCACCCAGATTTCTATTTTTATCAGGTCGAGCACCAGGGCTCGCATGTTGGTTATGATTGCATATTCGGATCCCTTGCAGGAAGACGAGATCAATGAGTATAAGGTCAAGGGCATTCGGACAACTTTCTATTTTTAGCAGTAGACACATGATGGTGCTCGCCCAGTCATGTCGAGCATTTGTGGAAAGTTTGGGTCAATTTCGACAATTTTCAAAATTTTGGGATCGGATGGATATTTTTAGCAGCTGCCATATTTAGCAAGTCCAATCATTTCTAGCAATGACATGTGGCGAGATCAGATTCTGACATGTGGTCGAGTTTTAGTGAGATGTGGCATCTACGTGGCATTATTTGACCAAGGGCGCATGGGATAGAACTTCCATGGAGAAAGTTTAGCCAATTGGGCTTACTTTTCTCGCTAATTCTTTTGCACCCGTCATAAAACCACTTTCCGTACATTGTCCCTAAAACCCATTTCCCTTTAATTCTATCATAATCCTAAACCCATATCCCTTTATCCTATCTTATCCTAATCCTAAACCCACTTCCCCTTTCCACTCTACCCTCACTCACCCTTAACCTAACCCATTCACTTAACCCCTTTACCATACCTTTATTAATTTAAATGTCACTTTATTTTATTATTTAATTAAAGTGTAGCTTTATCTAATAAAAAAGGTTGTCCTCCTTTATTCTCCCCTAAGCCTACGTATCTCACTTAAAGTGTACCCACATTAATTATTTATTAATTGATGTCTCCCCCTTTATTAATTTGTCCCCCCTTATTCTCATTCCCTCATGTGAAGCATGCGTACTTCCCTTTTGTTTAAAAATACACCCACCACATTTAAATATAACATATCCCTTTCCTTTTGATTTATTAATTCATTAAATATATCCTATGTCCCCCATGTATGCATACATTTTTTATGTCCTCCTTTTTAATATTCATTTATTTAAAGGTTTGTCCCCCCCTTATCTAAACATACGTATCACTCCTTTTTCATGGAACGCATGATACACTCCTCACTACGTCATCTCCCACTCATCACCTATTCTTCTCCCTCTTATGCGTACCTCCTCCTTTTAACATAACAAATGCACACACGTACACCATACCCCATCCTCCATTCATGCGCTAACTCACCTTCTCCTCCACGCATGCTAACCCCATTCATGCGCTAACTCACCTTCTCCTCCACGCATGCTAATACCCTTCCTCCACACATGCACTCATTCTATCTTCTACCCATTCGCTCGCTACACTCCCTCACTACATCATCTTCCAAACTCACGCATGAACTCACTCTTCCATCGCATTAAACACTCATTCCCTCATGCTTGTTTGAAAAATCTTCTACTTAGCAAGTGTTTTCTCTCACTTTTCACTTTACCTTATCTCCCATCTCCCATGCGCATGGGTTTTGACTCACACTCCTATCCATTCATGCATCTTCCTAGCCACTTATGCGCCCTTCTGTCCTAGTTTGAGATCATACGTGGATCTTCTCACTCCCACATGCGCCATTTCTCCCCTTCTTTGATCTCATGCACATCTATCTTAGGCCACACCACTTACACTTGGCATCTCATGTGTCATGGTTA
>ML781743.1:93012-103714 GCA_009831015.1 Picea engelmannii | reverse complement strand
ATCCAAGGATCAATCCAAGCACTAAGCAAGGATTCCCTGGAACACATCCAGGGGCCCTAGAACACATCTAGGGTCTTGGCCATCCTCCAGGAGAATGGCTCTCGCTGCTGCATGTAAATTTAACACCTATAAGGAAACAAACAGACAATTTTGCAGATAATCGAAGAGGGAATAAAAAAATTCAAAGACAAAAGGTAGTGTCTAAAGACACCGTTACAGCACTTAAGCAAAGCACATTGTGGTCATAGCATCACAATGCATATTGGACCTTGATATCTCCATATGATATCACTTTGATCGCTTGATGATAATGACCCAAGGAGTCTGCTATTTATATCCTCAAGATCTAACCAACTTCCATGAAATCGGGAAGATCTTGTCCACATATAAACGTCAGTTGTTAGAGTTGACTCCGTCAAATCCACATTGTCTAGTCGACTCGACAAGGATGCTCGACCTAATTGTCCATGAGTCCAACTCGTAGTCGATTGTTGGGCTAGTCAATCCACCGCCCGACTATCTTCGACTATTGGTCAATTGTCTGACTAACAAGCATGTCGACTACTCCACCGACTAATGTAGACTCTAGAGATCTGGTCGATAGCCCGACTAACTGTATCCAGATGTAGGTTGATCGTCTGATCGACTAAATCTAGGAGAAGTGTGGTGAACCATCAATGCTTAATGTTCCAACACGCCCCCCATCAGAACACGTCTCTCGAGATTCAGGAGGTGAAATTACGTCATCATGACACCCCCCCATAATTGCAACTTCCTGAAGCCCAAGCATCGTACAAAGCTTGATAAATCTAGCTTCAGATAAGGGTTTAGTAAAGATATAAACGACCTAATCATTTGTTCGACAATATTCAAGAGAGACAACGTTCTCATGAACCAACTGTCTCAAATAGTGAGCAGGGAGCTCAACATGCTTCATCTTACTGTGGGCAACAGGATTATCAGCAACCTATATGGCACTTTAATCAATTATAACAGTAGATTATAGTCGAGGTCTGAACAGGAAGGCCAAGTTCACCCAGAATTTGGCGGATCCAGACTACTTCAGTACGTAGTACTTACTTGAACGGTGCCACGATATTTTGCTTCTATAGTCAACAAGGATGTTAGAAAAGTGGGTGTGCTTGTTTAACCATACACAATATAGCAATATTGTCACCCAACCATAGGCACAAAGGCCACCCCCGAGCACCTTAACCTTGACAGAGAGAAGCATTCTGGTAGAAAATCAATAGGCAACCAAGGCTAGTGCACCAAGCAAAGATAACCAAAGACCAAGCAGAAAGTCCAAGCTAGAAAACCAAAAATACAAGTTGCAGTTGCAGCTCCTCTCCAAACTTGCGCCTTGTATTTATGTTGCTCCTTCTTAGCTGTCTGGGCCAACTTCTCTTCCTGGGCGCTAAAAACTCAATATTAATTATTCTCTTTAGCTAAATTGTCTTCTAGGGTTATTGTCCAAGGAATATTCTAGTCTCGTCAAAGGTTACACGTGGAGGTTAATACCTCCTGTAGCTACCATAATATCAACACTCCCTCCTAGCTAGGGAGGTATAAAAGACAATGGTCCTGAGCACAAACGGACCATTCAACCGGTAGCATCAACATAGCCACACAGGCTATCTCATGATCAAATCACAAGCACCATCATCACTATCCAACTGGATAGTCTCCATGGCAATCATAACTGTGCCATTCAATAGAACACTACTGTGTCTATTCATAGTAGAACACAACTTGTATCCGGTGATACACAACCACTCTCAGTAGCACATTGCTACTAACCAGTGACCCACAGTCACTATCAATGGATCACATCCACCACAGTAGCATACAATTACTGCCCAGAGACATATAGTCTCTACAACAATCATATCATCTCATATCACTCTGCATAAACAATATCATGATACAAACTGAGTCATTTGGGCCATTCTTCCACTCACATCTGTGAGATTTGGAAGAGCATGTGCCCTCAAAAAATAAAAGATCAGCCATGGGCTATCTGGACTATTCTTCCCAAGCATAGAAGAATAATTGTCCTTGATTTCTGAGCCTGGGCCATTCCTCCGGCACTAATCATAGTGCAACCTGGAGAGAATGAGTCTGCCCTAGGGAATGCCTGTCCCTAATTGTTGAACCTAGACCATTCACCTAACTAGGCCATTCCTCCGGCACTAATCATAGTGCAACATGGAGAGAATGAGTCTGCCCTAGGGAATCACTGTTCGGACCATTTCCTAAGGGAATCACTGTTCAGAGCATTTCCTAAGGAAATGACTGTCCTGCACCAACCTCCAAAACGGACCATTTTTCGAAACTATGAACTTCGAAAGAATGACTGCCCGATGAGGCGGACCATTCTACTTGACCACTACTCAGAGTGACTGCCAAGAAGAATGATTGTCATAGACCATTCCCCCACACTGACCACAAGGGGAATCGTTGTCTATGGTACATCATCAATCTCTCAGACCATTTTCATTACGAAAATGACTGTCTGATCTGGACCATTTTCCGAACTGGAAAATGCGTGTCCGTTAGAAATTTCAAACCACTTTCGAGACTGGAAAGGAACTTGCTCAACCTGACCATTTTCCAAACTGGAAAATGACTGCCCATGAATCAATAATATGTATCAGTGCTTCCTCCCAACCAGGGGAGCGATCTCTTCCCTTTCAACTAAGGGATTTATCTCCACGAGCCCCATCTTGTCCCGTAAGTACACAAACTTTATCCTGGACAAAGGCTTTGTCAAAATATCTGCTACCAGCTCATCTGTGGAGATATACTAGAGTTTCACTTCTCCTTCCTGGACTTTATCACAAATAAAGTAGTAATTGATCTCAATATGTTTCGATCGGTCATGAAACACTGGGTGTTCTGATAGCCTCATACAACTCTGATTGTCACAGTATATTACGGTCGAATCTGGCACCTGATCAAATAATCCAGAAATCAGCGTCCTCAGCCATACTACTTCGGTACATGCCTCACATGTTGCGACATATTTTGCTTCTATTGTGCTGAGTGCGACAGACTTATGTTTCCTGCTGGCCCATGATATCATAGCAGAGCCCAAACTGAAACACATCCCTGAAGTACTCCTTCTGTCTTCTGCACTCCCTACCCACTCTAAATCTGTGAATCCATGAAGTTGTATATCACTGGATGAGGTGTAACTTAAACCATAGTTTATTGCCCCACGAATATATATCAAAATATGCTTTGCAACTATCCAATGCTCATGTATGGGTTCCACCTAGAACTGGCTTAAGGTGTTTACAGCAAAGCAAATATCTGGTCCGAGTATTCACTAGATACATCAACGACCCAATCAATTGTCAGTATAGGGACAGGTCTACTGGATCAGAATCTGAGTCTCTTACTTTTCTTATGTCTATGGTCATAGGAGTGGCCATGGATTTGCAATCCATCATTCCAAATTTTTGAAGAATCTTCACTGCATACTTTCCTTGTCCAAGGAAGACTTCACCATGCTTCTACCATACTTCTAGTCCCAGGTAATAGTGCATGAAACCAAGATCTTTCATATCGAACTCAAAAGCTAATTCCTTTTTACATTGGGTGATGAGAGACTCTGCACCTGTCAAGAATAAGTCGTCGACATACAACAATAGAATCCCAGGTGCATTGTTCACAACCTTGTAGTAGAGATTTGGATCTACATGACTCTTAGAGAAACCAAGTGTTACTAAGTAACTATCAATTTTGGCATACCAAGCTCTTGGAGCTTGCTTGAGTCCATACACGACTTTCTTTAATCTGCAAACATGAGTGTCTCTAGAATGTACTTCAAAACCTTGAGGTTGTTCAATGTATATTTCTTCTTCAATTGCTCCATTGAGAAAAGATGTCTTTACATCCATCTAATGTAGACTCCAGAGACATAATGGCTCTAATAGAGGTATATCTAGCAACAGGAGCAAAGGTTTTGGCATAATCTTCTCCCTCCTTCTGGGAGAACCCTCTAGCTACGAACCTTGCCTTGTATTTGTCCACGCTTCTGTCTACTGCATGTTTGATCTTATAGACCCATTTTGAAGTTACCACTGATTTTTCCTTGGGTCTAGGCACGATTTCCCATACGTCATTTTTCATGATAGACTGGTGTTCTTCTGTTACGGCTTCTTTCCACTGTTTCTTCTGAGTTGCTTCTTCAAATGTGGTGGGTTCTTCATTTATAAGCTTTGTCATACATGTTGCATAGCTGGAGAATCTTTTGGGCTTTTTCTTTCTCTGAAGGTGCCACTTGGGGCTTTGAGTCTTTCTGCTTCTTGTAGAGTAGCTTCAAGCCAAGCTGGACATTTTCTAGTTTTGGTTACAATGACCGATTCAATAGGTTCACATGGTTGCATCAGATGATCAAGTTGTTTTGGTTCTTCATTCTGACTTTCTGGAAGATAGGTGCTTTCTTCTTTAGGCTATTCATATTCTTCTTCTTCCATGGATTCTTCTATAGATTTCTTGAATGCCATCTTCTCATTGAAGGTTAAGTCTCTGTTGACTTCAATCTTATGATGTTCTGGAATATAGATTCTGTAGGCTTTGGATGATTCACTGTATCCAACAAATATGCCCTTCTTTCCTGAGGGTTCTAGTTTCTTCCTTTTATCCTTGGGGATATGAATGTAAACAGGGCACCCAAAGATTCTTAAGTGTTCCACATTGGGTTTCTTTCCTGAGAAGGCTTCTTCTGGAGTCATATCCTTCAGTATGCGATGGGGACTTCTGTTATGAACATATATTGTTGTCATGGTTGCTTCTCCCCATAAATACATGGATAAACCTTGATCATTCATTAGTGCCTTCACGGTTTCCTCAATGGATCTATTCTTCCTTTCTACTACACCATTTTATTGAGGATTAYGAGGAACGGTTAGCTCCCTCCTAATCCCTGTTGATTTGCAAAAGGCAACAAATTCCTTGGATGTGTATTCTCCTCCATTATCTATTCTCAAAGTCTTGATTTTCTTACTTGTGAGGTTTTCTATTTCTGCTTTGAATTCTTGAAACTTGTTGAAATCCTTTGTCTTCAGGAGATATAACCAAGTCTTTATTGAGTAATCGTCTATGAAGATTACATAATAAAGAGAACCTCCTAGAGATTTGACTGGCATCGGAGCGCAAACATCTGAATGTATTAGATCTAGGATTTCCTTGGATCTATTATTATTGCTTGAGAATGGCTTCTTAACATTTTTACCAAGAGCACATCCTCTACAAATTCCTTCATGTGTAGATTGTAGTTCTAGTATTCCTTCAACCATTTTCTCGAGGAAAGGTAATGCTTGATAGTTACGATGAGCATACCTTCTATGCCAAAGTTCACTGGGATTGACTTCATCGTGTATAAAAGCTTCATTATTACATTCTAGTAGTTGGTATAATCTGCCTTCACGAGTTCCAATAACTCTAGCATTTCATATGCTGGAGTCTCTAGACCAAGATAGTACTTCACCATCTACAAAGGCTATTCTATTTCCTTTGTCTTCTAGGAAAGATATGGATACAAGGTTCTTTTCTAAACCAAGTACATATAAGACATTACTCAAATGAACATTGTTACGTGATTTCAATTTGATGGAGGCTTGACCAATTCCTTCGACTGGATAGGTGTTCTTGTCTCCAAGTTCTACCTTGTAGGATGTCTTCTTTTCATTCAAACTGGAGAGTCTGACATGGTCTCCTGTCATATGCCTGGAAGCTCCACTGTCAATTATCCACATGTCATCTTCAAGAGTTCTTGTAAGAGTTGAATAGTGTAGATGATCATTCATGATTTATGTTGATTGATAGCTAGTCAAACGTTGACTTTGACCCAAAATCTCAACCTTGACGTTTTTTCCTTCTAAGAGTGCCAATAGGTGCGCTGGACTAAGGCACACTAGAATATCCTCTCCTTGAGTAAGTTGTTCCATCATAAGGTGTTGGGCAAGAGGTTTAGGGTTTGCAGTTGCACCTACTAGTAACCCTAGCGGCAGTGCTTCAGTGACTGCACCTGCTAGAAACCCTAGCAACAGTTCTTCAATGACCCTGATAATCTTATGGCTTAGCTTCCTTCCAGTGGTTAGACTATCTGAAGGAGGTATGGGCCCATAACCTGTTAGAAAAGTGGGTGTGCTTGTTTAACCATAGACAATATAGCAATATTGTCACCCAACCATAGGCACAAAGGCCACCCCCGAGCACCTTAACCTTGACAGAGAGAAGAATTCTGGTAGCAAATCAATAGCCAACCAAGGCTAGTGCACCAAGCAAAGACAACCAAAGACCAAGCAGAAAGTCCAAACCAAAAAACCGAAAATACAAGTTGCAGCTACAACTCCTCTCCAAACTTGCGCACAACTGGTTTTTTGCAGTTGCAAGTAAGTGAGTCCCAAATGAGCTCTAGCGCCCTGTATTTATATTGCTCACGAGCATTAATTTGACAATCCGCATCCACACATTAGCATGCTACACCATATGAGACCTCCAAAGCCTTTTATTCCATTAACAAAAGATAGATATTACAATCATGCGCATCAAGGTCGCCCAAGCTCCAACTCAACAAATGGAGGAGGGTCGCCTTGCATTTATAACTAGTTGGGTGATAATCCCAAGAGGGGATGCGCATTGCATGAAGGAGTGGCGCAAGGAGTGAAGGGGAGTGGCGCATAGAGTGAAGGGGAGATCGGGTGTAGTGTTGTGGAGTGTAGGGGAGTGATGTGAGGTGAAATGAGGTGGAACTAGAGTGAGTGGGAGTGAACTCAGGTGTGAGGGTGAGTTGTGAGTCTAGGGATGTGCACGCTCTCTTCTAAATGCGCCACATATGCAAGTGGGGTCGAGTCCCTACTTTGGAATCTCCTCCATGTCCATGTCACTCAAATGAAGTCGCCTTCTTCTCCAGTGAACTCGCCCAAGCTCAGAGTTGACTGGGAACCAAGAAAAAATATGTTTCCAACATGTTCCCCAATTTTCGTAAAAAATAGGAAATTAATTAAATGACCCTTTCCTGTCTTTTTMGAGATAAATACATTTTTTAGTGATAAAAAACATTTTTTTGCCTCGCCAAAAGGGGARTAGGGGTTTAAATGGTACTCTGGCTTGGAAAACGAGCATAAATATGGCATCTGACAATGACTGATGCCATATTTTTTACAATTTATTGACTTACAATTAAAAATTTCCGTTTTGCGGGAAATTTATTATTTCACTAGAATATTAAAAAAAACCTATCGGACCTAGCTGCAATTTCCATATGACTCAATAGACATGACCTAGCATGAACTCATATACATTTAAACAGTAAACATTGGTTATACCATGCCAAGGCCTAACCACCAACACATACTCCAGCTTTGGAGTCAATCTCTGAGTGAAAAAACTTAGAAATTATAATCGCCCACTAAGGCGGGCAAAAAATAATTAACAAGTGAAAAAAGACACTCTAGAGTACAAGCTCGTACCCAGGTCTTAAGTGGCCAATAGTCTTTTACAATCTTTCATGCTCAAGTCATTTATTACAATGCCCCCGGAGGGATGGAAATGCAAAAAAAGTGGTCTTTTAAAAGACCTGTTGAACCTGTGAACTCTGACTTCTGAGCATCTGTCTGCTCAGTCTTTGGCGGCTCATCTTCAAATTCAGCTAGTGCAACTCGGTGGATAACAAGTCAAAATAGACCTGTGAACAACTTCTGAAGCCATATGGCTTCACAACTGGCAGAGCATGCTGCAATGTACTCTGCTTTTACCGTAGTGAGAGCAATACTAGATTGCTTCCTGCTTTGCCACGAAGTCATGGCTAACCCCAAACTGAAACAACATCCTGAAGTGCTTTTTCTATATGAAGCACTTGCAGCCCAATCTGAATCAGTATAGCCATACAACCTGAAGTCACAGTGTCCAATATAATAGAGGCCATAGTCCAACGTACCCTTAAGGCATCTCATCACATGCTTTGCAGCTACAAGGTGAACACGTCTAGGCTCCACCAGATATTGACTCAAGGTGTTAACAGCAAAGCATATATCTGGTCTGGTATTCGTCAGATACATCAACGAACCAATCATCTGTCTGTATAGAGTAACATCAACTATTTCTAACGAAATATCAGCCAATATCTTCATATTCGTCTCCATAGGAGTGGACATGGTTCTACAGTCCATCATGTCGAATCTCTTTAGAATTTCCACAGCATACTTTCCTTGACTAAGGAAATTCTCTTCTGGGCTTTGCCATACTTCAAGACCTAAGAATAGTGCATCGGGCCTAGGTCGTCATTTCAAATTTAGCAGCAAGCTTCTTCTTACAATCTGTGATGAGCTTTTCTTCATCTGTCAAGAATAAGTCATCCACATATAGCAACGATATAACTGGTCCATCATTCTCAATCTTGAAGTAAAGGTTTGGATCAGCATTACTCTTGGTAAAGCCCAAGCTCATCAGAAAAACTATCAACCCTGCCATACCAAGCTCTTGGAGCTTGCTTCAACTTGCAGACATAAGTCTTCCTGTCCTGTACTTCGAAACCAAATTTTCACATCACATTGTCCCAACCTCGTACACCTGCTTAATTGCAACTCAAACTGCAAGATCATGTGCTAGCTCTATGTGCTTTCTGCAAAGCACTATCTGTCTCATTGTCTGAGAGTATGTTCTCTACTCTCTCTGCAATTGTTCCTCTTGGATTAGGACTCTGCACCTATAGCTGCTATGAAGTTGAGAATGACTACTCCATTCCCACTATGGTTGTTGAACTCTGAGAGTAACTCCTCTACTCTATCACGGCAACAGCTTCATCTGAAACTAGGAGTGGCTGACACTGAGGGTAGCTTATCCTCTTTATTTGGAGGTAACTCAATCTTCTATTGTAATCATGTCTCCATGGACCAACTCATGTACTACACCAACTGGCATTGGAGATAACTCAATCTCAAATACAAGGATTTTCATACCTGCTCCCTCTGAATCTCATATTGTGTCGGCTTCTTTTAATGAATCATGTTTGTGCTATATATACTTCTTCTGATTACTGGAGCAAGTGACTCGTCATAGTCTTCTCCCTCTTGCTGGGAGAATCCTCTAGACACAAATCAAGCTTTGTACATCTTTATACTGTTATCTGCAACATGCTTGATATGTTAGATCAATCTTGGAAGTCACCACTGACTTCCCTTCTGGTATCAAGGCAAAATCCATATCTCGGTCCTTCTGACTGGCTTCCTCCTCTGTCATTGAAACAAGGGAATCTTCTCAGGAGATTTCATGGTCTCCTAGAGGTTTCTGAAGCTACGATCTAGTCTTCTCAACTCATGGCATCTGTCTGTCAGTCCTAGAAGATGTCTCTTTTTCCCATCTGATCCTTTCTGAGATCAGGCTTACTCTGAGTCTTGATTTCTTCTGAGTCTACAAAAACTTCATAGTCTCTGTAGGATATACTTGGTGTTGAATACCAAGTCTTAATATGAAAAGTTGAATCAGACTTCAAACGAATTATGCTTCCTGTCAAGGTGGCTTCATTATCCATTGACCAAGTCTATTGTGAGTTCTATTCTAATGTTCGGTCATCTTTGGAGCCTTTTGTTGGCATGTTTACAAGCAGAGTGTGTTTGTCATTGATGGCAAGATCAAAGTGTGCAACGATGGCAAAACAGGAACAACGTAAGCTCAGGAGGATTAGCGCAAAGTCGCATGCAGTGCGTAGGTGTGCACCAGGGACGAGGTTAACTCATTGCCAAAGCTCAAAAGAGATAGCGTACTCAGGATCTTAGACGGATCAAAGGTCGAGGCCTTTGACACTTAGAAATTATTCCAAGTCAGGAGGATGTGTAAGCTCGAGAGGAGAAGCGATAGTGATCATTGGATCCCATTGAGAATTCCCGATGATCGTCAGATCTGAATTCAGATAGGTCGAGCGCGCAGATGGAGGACAGATCTCGGGCGTTAGATACGAGCGCAGGGTCCGACCATCGTTGGATCCAGGAGAACCTGCACGTTCTTTAAAGTGCAAGGTGAAGCGGGCCTACAAAATCCCGAAAGAAGGAGGACCGTCCATCTTCGAGCAGGACACGTGGTCACAGATCATCATTTCGCTAACTGAAAGGTCAAATGAAGGAAGTTCTCTAACCTTCCAACTCGCGATATGCGAAATGGCGAAATGATCTGAGCCGTCGGATCGAGGAGAAATCTGGACCGTCGATTCAAGAAGGACACGTGGTGAAATCGCGATAAAATCTGGACCGTTGGTTCCATAGGACACATGGCGAAAGATCATCGTTTCCCTGACTGGAAAGTCAAAGGAACGAAGTGCTCATTTGATTGGCAAGTGGCCATATCTCGTGGTCACATTGTCGAGAGCTGGAGAGCAGAGCTAGAGATGTCAAGCTCCATCTCGGAGTTTCGACGATCACGACTTGGAGCATCGAGACCCTTCATCACAGAAATCACGATATGCGAGATCGCAATGAGATCTGGACCGTTGGATCATTGGAGATCTCAACCGTCGATCAAGCTCGATGAAGTTCATAAGTTCGCGAAATACAAAGCGCCTTTTGGCACAGCCCGTGGTCACCGCCGGTGGTCACGTGAAGGGAAGAAGCTAGCAGTGTCAAGCTCTATCTCGGAGTTTCGACGATCGCGACTTGGAGTATCGAGACCCTTCATCACAGGAATCGCGATGAGATCT
>ML781743.1:0-74386 GCA_009831015.1 Picea engelmannii | reverse complement strand
TGCTAGATCTATTTTGTATTGATTAGATCTGATACTTAATTACTTAGATCTGCTATCTAATGTTGAAACTGATCTATCTAACTTATTAAGAGAAGTTTATCTAATTATTGTTTATGAACAGATCTCTAGATCTAAACTTTTGTGCACACTCAGAAATCAGTTTGTTGATCAGTACTACTTGCTGTTTACATTCTGATATTGTTCTCCTAAGTCTGATCTGACTATTCAGCAATCTACTATTCAGATAGCTTTACTTTTCTGTTCTAAAACTTGATTTTATTTAGATCTTTGCTGTTCTATCTGACAAAATTTTAAAAGACAGTGAATTTCTGCTTTGCCTCTCTAATTCTAACATTTAATTTAACCCTAAATTAGGGCTAATTTGTAAACCCTAATCTACCCACCCAAACTATAAATAAGAGACCTCTCCCTCACTCTCTCACTCATTATTCATTTTCATCTTCCTTCAAGTCTCTTGGTCTGAAATTTTCTGCGGCTCCCTTCTTGTTCAGTCTGGTTTAGGGTACGTTCTTCTTGGACAGTCCTCTTGCTGAGTTTTAGTGGTGCAGCCTCCTTAGATCTGCTGGTATAGTGGTGCGGCCTCCTTGTTTCAGTCTTTTCTTGTTGGTTTGTGGTATGGCCCTCCTAGGATCCGTTTCTCTTGTTGGTATAAGTGATGCGGCCCTCTCCTTGGATCAGTTCACTTGTTGTTTTGTGGTGCGGCCTCCTTGGATCAGCTTCCTTGCTGGGTATAAGGTGCAGCCCTTTCTTGGATCAGCTTCCTTGCTGGGTATAAGGTGCAGCCCTTCTTGGTTCAGTCCCTCTTGCTGGGTTTAGCAGCCGTGGACCCCTAGGGTCCTTTTCTTCCAGCCTGCCGCTAATTCTCTTGCTGGTGCCATCACCCTTATTCAGCCACTGTTTCAGTACTGGCGCCTCCTACTTGCTGCCGCTGTTTCCTTTTTGGTGCCACTTGTATGCTGATCCTGTTTAGTTGCTGGCGCCCTTTTGTTGCTGCCACTGTCCTCCCTTTGCGATCTGTGTATGCAACCTTTTTACAGCTGTTAGTAACCTCATTAGGGTCTGCTGTAGCAGCCCTAAATCTGCCTTGTTATTTCTGTCTACTGCTGTAGAAATTCTATATCCTTTGGACATTTTTGTTAAGGCTGTTAGTGGCCTTCCTTTCAGCATCTAGTTTGGATAGTGGTGTCTTTTGTTTCAGCCCCTTCTTGATGATTGGTATGCTGATTGGTCTTTCGTTATTTCCCTAAATTTCTTCTTGGCAAAACTGTTCACAAGTTCATGATGAGATCTACCCCTGAGGGTTTGATCCATGACACCTAAAGCTTTTTTCTGAGCATACAGAAAAGAGGACAGCAGCAAGCACCTCAGGTAAACTTGTTTGGTTAAGGTAATGTTCAGATCCATTGTATTATTACCGTTATTGGTTTTACATCAGAATTTGTAAATATAGTGTTGATTCAAAACTTCAGTAGTAAAAAAAATTAAAACTTAAAAGGTATCTCTGTTTCTAGTTTGCCCTTAAAATTCTAACAAAAAAGTGACAGCAGCCATAGAAAAGACAGTGCAACCACAAATTACATTGCCTCAACCATGACCACATCAACCAAAGCTAATCAGAGGCCAGGAGACCACCCATCCTTTGAGGGGTAGGATGATATGTTTAGTTGTTTTGAAGCTATAAGGCGTACATATGTTATATGCTGAAAATTAGCATGTTGAACGTGATGATTAATACCATTGTACCCACTACACGGCTCACAGTGGTTGTGAGTTGTTAGTCGTCAGTTAGGTTAGGGAAAGAACTTGATATATAAGCAATGGGCAGTTTCATGTAAAGGGATTGACTTCTTCTATATATGTTCTTAAATGGAATACAACTCTTGTTGATTCTTGCTACCACCTTTCTTAGAGCTCATGTATTATAAGCTTATGCCTTCAGTTTCAAATGGATATAGTATTTTTTTTAACTGTTTGCTTCCATGTTATTCCTGGTTAATGCTTGTTGTAACTTCTGGCAGAACCATACATGATAGTTTATGGACCCAAACAGTATTTATTGTGTGTTTGTTGGATATCATATACATTTCTCTGTGTATGAGTTATATGCCAAAAAGTATTCACATTAACTACCAATGTCCAAAAGTCCAAAACAATTAATTTTTAAAATAATAACACGTGCAGCCATGTAAAACAAACCTGGAAGAAGCCCTTCTCAGCTGCCTGCGACAATATTTCCAGCAGCAACAAAGGCCAGTTCGTTGCAGTATGTGCCAACATTCTTGAGAACCCACCTGTTTTCATAAGGTGTTGCATAGCATCAGCCCTCCACTGTTCATGGATCAAAAGCACCTCCTTGGCCAAAGACAGAGACAATAGAGCTTCCTTGAAATATTTAAGTTCTTCCTTGGTTTTAGAATCCCATTTTGCCCTGTGAAGGCAGGCCTGGTAGATGGCGCCACTTCCTGGCTGCAAGGAATTGTGCCACGAAGCCAGCACATGGAAACGTTTGCGATATTCATCATCCCAACTGTGAGCAGGTAAAAAGCTTCCTTTACATTTATTATCATTTTTTTCACTGACCTCGGATAAGTACTGTAAGGCCCTCTGCCATAATAAGAGAGTTTCATCACGGCCTTTTGCAACCACCTTCTTATTCGGAAGGTGTTGTGTGTTTTGCTGCAGAAACTGGAGCAATGCCCCATCTATTCCATGCCATTTCTTCAAAGTGATGTAAATCTGTTCTCCTCCGATGCACCCCAGCTCTACTCCCGTTCTAATCAATGACTCGAGGCTCTCTTCCAGCTGTGATCTGAGGACCCTCAGACTAACAGGAGATTCAGAAAATGTCCATGAGGGTAGGGATCCCGAATGATGAAAGTCTATATTTTCAATTCGATGGGGAACTGTCTTCCACTCGTCCACAAGCCCTGCACAATACAGTCGGAATAAAAGCATTGCCGACTCGAAAATGGAACATTACCCACTGTGTTTTTCTGCATCTGTTTGAAAATGGAACAATACCCACTCTGTTTTTCTGCATCTACATGGAAATATAATATTTTACACTCTATTTTTCTACATCTATTTCCCACCCATTTTTCCAGGTTCTGGTGGGATTTATGATAAGGGGTCATTCCCACCATTAGTTTCATCATCTAATTTCCATCCAGTAGTATAAAAGCATACACATTACAATAAGGGGTGATGAAATACAGAAGAAAACGTGAAGAAATAGCTTACTCCGGATTATTGTTCGCTTTCCTACTCCTCTGGGTCCGTGCAGGAAAAGAGGTTGAGACACTCTGTGATGCTGACAATGATTGTTGAGCACTGATTCGAGCAAAGGCCGCGGAAAAATTCTCCATCGCCTCTGCATTGCATCTTCTCACGTCTATCGATCTGGTACCTGTTCCAATTGCTTGGCGTTTTCAGATCTTCATGTATGTTTCATCTGTTTCTTCATATTTGATTGTCTGCTTTGGGGGTCCTGTTTGGGAGGATTGAGAAGGGTTTTAGTAGGGTTTATGACTGTCAGATAAAGGCATTTTACAAATTAAACTCTATCTAACTGCGACGATTCTGTAATTTGAATTTTCGTGAACGCATTTTAATTATTCGCCAGTTAACAAAGTCTGTCACGTGGACGCACGATGAGCGTGGAATTATAAATTTATTGAATACATTAAAATAAATAAATTAGTTTTGCAAATAAGAGGCTCTACTCACACTTGTGAGAGTGGTATATCGGTAAAGCATCGTAATTATATATATATTATATTACATTGAAATAAATAACATTTTACTGATCATATTTTTAAATGATAAATTTTTTCATATAAGTTTGTATTACATTGATATTAATAACTTTTTATGGATTATATGTTTAAATATTTTAATTTAATTATTTTACAAAGTTATAATTTAGATAGTTTGAAAAATATGAAATTATACTTTTAGCTAAGATTTTGAAACAATTAGGTTATAAAACAATATTAGAGATCTGATATAATAATAATAATCTATTTTTAAGGTTACGGCCAAGCCACACCAAATTGGTGTATGAGGCCCCCTTGTTTGTGAGATAAGGGACCTCTCTTCGCCCAGCGATTTCACTGGTAAACTCTACAGAAGTATACATACCCTACCCCCCTCTGGATTTGAACTTGTGACCTCTTAAGAGGAAACACACGTCCTTAACCATTAGGCCCACTCAGGTTGTGTGAAACAAATTCATTCAAAGCCTTATTTCAAAACAAGTAGGGTTATAAGGTTACAAACAATATCAGAGATGGGATCTTGTGAAACAAATGCATTCAGTGCCTTAACTCCTTGTTCCTAAGAAACGTCTTGAAACAAATGGGTTATGGTTACAAACAATGTCAAGCATGGAACAAGCTCCTTTGAGAGCCTTGACTCTCCATTTCTAAGGGACTTCCTTCCAACAATAGTTTCAGTGAGACTATTAGCCCTCCTAAAGAGAAATTATGGATTAAATAAGGATTGAGAACAAGTGGATTATAAGGTTACAAAATATCAAGCATGGAACTTTATCAAACGAATTCATTCAAATCATTGGCCCCTTGTTCCCAAAAGAGACTTTTCCAATCACAACTTCA
Organism: Picea engelmannii; assembly: GCA_009831015.1. Lineage (NCBI taxonomy): Eukaryota > Viridiplantae > Streptophyta > Pinopsida > Pinales > Pinaceae > Picea > Picea engelmannii. The sequence goes on along the minus strand of ML781743.1, from coordinate 69,749 downwards.
CTCAAACTATCAACCCTCCTGAAGACAAATTATGGACGTGTAATTGGATAATTGAATAGCTAAGTTATGGTTTCATCAACTATGTATCGTAGTTTAGAACTACTTACATGTAGCTTTAGTTCATATATAAAAATGTAAAGTTGTAGTTGTTGTCGCCTACGGCAGGAAACTATTGTATCTGGTTTTGGCATTAGAAGTTGTCATACCAAAAAAAATAGCAAGATACCTTAGGATAGCTAAGGTCTGGAATAAAATATTTATTAAATTCTTTTATTCCAATTTTCCATGTATGATTGGAGGATACGAGAATTTCTATCATTGTTAGGGAAAAAAATGAAAATAAAAAAGTTCAAACATCACTCTAGTGATATCAACAACCTAGACTAGCTTCCACATTGTAGGGTGTTTAATTAAAGTTTAATTTGGTTTTAGTTACGCAATGGGGTGGCTTGAATGCGCCCACCTACCAATTTCTTTTTCACTTATTGTTGTTCTACATCCCTATCCAGTGCAATTTCTTTTTTCACAATGAAAATTGTCCGTCACCCAAATCCTTGAGAAAGTTCGCCACCATTTGTTGAACTTCATCATATTTTGCTCACAAAGTCAACAAACTTTCCTAATATGCATTTATCTTTGTCCTTGGTAGTTGGATTGTGGTTGATGCTACTTGGAAGTTCTTGGGCTTATAAACTTCTCTAGTTCTTGTTTTGCACTTCTTTGTGTTTTCTTTTAAGTTGATAGGTGGCTTGATGCCTTGGGAAGCATTGCCACGAGTCTCATAATTGCTAGCTCGTGCAACCAAACATGGCGGGCGTTGGCCTCTTAGAAGCTACCACAAGTTATTGTCGGTGAAGGCATCAATGCCTTGTAAAATCTAACCTAGTTTCCACCTTAGTTAAATTGAACCAAGTGAGTAAATGGAAAAGAGGTGGTTGACTTATGTACCCCTAGCTTCTAGGCATAGCTTGGTTTTTGGGAATATGGGAACATTGAATATGAATGATGGAGTTGAAGTCGTGTTTATGGGTTGAATGTACAATTTTTATTTTTTATTTTATTTTAATGGATGTTTTGAGTGTAAAATCATGTTTATGGGCTAGTGTACAAATCATTTTACTTACGAATAACTTGAGTTGAATTCATGCTTACAAATTGTTATTCAATGCATTTTACTTGTGGTTAAATTGAGCTTGGAGTTATGCTTATGGGGTTGTTGTACAAAACATCTTATTTATGGTTAATTTGAGTTTGATGTCATATTATTTGTGGGTTACTATATAAATTGTTTGCATTTTACTTGTGGTTAAATTGAGCCTGGAGTTATGCTTATGGGGTTGTTGTACAAAACATCTTATTTATGGTTAATTTGAGTTTGATGTCATATTATTTGTGGGCTGCTATATAAATTGTTTGCATTTTACTTGTGGTTAAATTGAGTTTGGAGTTATGATTATGGGATTGTTGTACAAAACATCTTATTTATGGTTAATTTGAGTTTGATGTCATATTATTTGTGGGCTGCTATATAAATTGCTTTTCTTATATGTGGGTAAGACTTGACATCATGTGTGTGTTTTGCAATGCAAATCCTTGTGGTGATATGAAATTTGACAAAAAAAAAMAACTTACTTATRAGTTGTCATATAAAATGTTTTACTACTATTTATTATTRGGCATAAGGCCATCCATATGGCCTATAATATAAGAATGTTCTAAATATGATGACTTGGGCATTAAACCACTCATCTATTTGCAATGTGACCTTGACATACTTATGTTGAGAATAACCTTATTGTTTATAAGTCATTTTGATTACGAACCATTCACAAAAATAGGGGAGTGGATTACTAGTTTAATCTCGATGCATTAATGGACTTCCTTACAATATAACAATAATGCATGTTGATGTATTTGTTAAGCTCCTAGATTGTCATGTTAGTCCCTCTAAACTAGTTTATGGGTTTCAAAGTTCATCCCGTGATTCTTGTAGAGCTTTTTCTGGAGGGTTTTTAATAGTCGAAACCCCTGCCTCCATAGCCTAGTGTCCACATGTTTGTGACCAAAACAAAAGCTCAAAAATTGTTCCTTATCTCTCAAAAATTGTTCCTCATCTCTCGTCATTCCTTTAGCCCATGTACAATGTTAATAAGGGGTGAATTTTGTGCAATATGGAAAAACTTTTGCTTCTTCATTATGTTTTTTCTTGGTCATAAAAACTTTAAATAATGGAATAATATTTTGATAATTTTTTGGAAAGTATAAAAAGTGGATTTGTAAAAAGTAGTTAATGCAAATTGAATATTATATTTATTCAAAGTATATGAGGAAACGATAAATAATATATATATATATGAGAGGTTCAAAACTCAACAAAAAGCTTAAAAGGAAAAATGCTAACATAAACTTGAGTGTACTTGTGTCTTTTGTGCTTTTCTTGGTTGTTACTGATGGGAGCTTGTTTGCAAACATAAACTTAGATATCACATTTTTTTCAAATTTCTTAAGCATGTCACATTTTATAGCTAATTATAGTATGTGCTTGGAATTTGTATAATAAAAAATTAAAAATTAAAAAGTATTTATTGATATCATAAATCATAAAATTGGTGTAGAAAAGGTAATTCTTTTTTTACGAGCTTAGAAAATCCATTTCTTTTATATGATTGTTACTTTGCTATTGAAATAAATCATGATTCTAGTTTAACATTTTAAGAAATGTGTTTCTTGAATTAGCATGGTTTTGAAACATTTCAAGGTCATTGAAATTGTGGCAATTGGCTTATGTTGGACAAATAGACCAACATCATCATGAAAGTTACAATTATGAAAGTCATCATAATCGTGAATGCTTATTTTGTATATAAACCATGTCGTCCTTATACAAATTGGGATTAACCATTCCCTTCATTTCCTCTATGGATTTTTTTACACACCTCAACTTCTTCTTTTTTTAATTATTTTCTTTGATTTCCAAGATGGTATATGATGAAGGGGGAATGGATAAATGTTTAGTGGGCCTAGGGGCTATTGGTGCAATGTGTTCTCAAGAAGGTCTAGATGAGAGCATAGGGATGGATCTCGTAGGAAAAATGGAGGTGCTAGCTAAGCAGTCAAGGCTTTTAGGCATTAGTCATAATAGGTGGTGTCAAATGATTGCAAAGAAGAGATTAATTTTGTGCCAATCTAGTTATTTGATATCCCACCATTAGAGAATGATTGTGAGGTGCATTGGAAGAAGTGCGAGGGTTTGTATGGGTGGAAATGTTGGGACAGGAGACTTGACTATGGGGCTTTTGCGGGTTTTGATCAGTCTTGTCCATGAGTGGGACATCATTTTTTGTGTTGTAAGGCTTGGATGTCTTACCTATGTGAGAAGGCTTCACAATTTCCTAGATCAAGTTGCCATTTTGAACCCTAGGGATGTCATTTTCCTTCCCTCATCATAGCTCCATCGCTCACACACACACACACATATAACTATCGAATGAAAAAATATTTTAGGGTGAGTGCAAGCTAATGATGGTCTCTCGTGACATGTTAGTGGCAATGCAGATATGAAAAAACAACAATCTTTCGAATTTGAGGGGTGATTTGAGGTTCTTTTACAACTAATTTGAATATGGTATAAGAAGATGAAATGTAGGAAATAAAATTAGCTTATGGAATATATAATTTATATTTCTGGTAGTGTAACATCCCCAATATAATTAATGCTTATGTAGAAATAATGTGTGGCTACGACCAAAGCGATGTAATATGTGAATTGTATTTCAATGTTTTAATAATAAAATGTGATATCAACTATTAAGGGGACATGGAAAAGAGATGGGGGCTGAATTAATCCACAAGTGATCCGGGTGGATATCGGTGGCCACCCACCTATTCCAACTAGCTCAAAACAATCTTCTGACAACTTACTATTTTTAGCATTTTTTCGGTTCCTAACCTTCTAGGGCCATTTTGAGGGCCTAAATGAAGTTTTTTCGGGATCAAGCAACTTAATGATAATTGAAGGCTTGGATTGAGCCCCCAAAATGAATCTCCTCGAAGATACCTTTCCAATGAGCTATTGTGCACCCCAAATGGAGATCGTATGCCAAAGTTACACCCCTAGGAAGTTGATACACCAAACTACCCAAAACGGGGTCCATAAAACTGTTGGCTTTTCATCTTCCAGGGTTAGGGTTTTGGATTTTCTTTATGTTAAAAAGGCCTTTAGAGCCTCATTGTAATCATATTCTTGTGAATGTGAGTAGCCTTCACATCTCTTCAAAGAGATAAGTTGTCACCATTCTAGCGAGTCTTTCACTTTGTATTTCTATAATATTGTACATTTCGCTCGTTAATAGAAATTGTGTATTACTGTATCTTTGTGTTTATGGTTGCATCTCTGATATATTCTTGTTATATTATTGGATATCTAGGATATCTCTGTACATTTATTTGTTATATCTCCACTCTCATTTCATGCCGAAAATAATTTGGATAAGTGGTATCAGAGCAGGTTGTTCTTGATTGTTTTTCAATGCATGTCCTCGACGAGGTCCGAGTATAGAAAGTTGGGTCTCGAGCTTGCCTCTCTTGAGGACAATCACTCTCACACGCCCAAGAAATCATCCATGGCGGAAGAAAAGAAAAACGATGGAGAATAAAATTCTATTAATATGTTGCTTGAGCAAGCTCTCACACGACATAGGGATGAAATGATGAAGAATTTTTCCCACATCCTTCAATGCATGTCGATAACAACAGGCACATCTTCATAAAGTGGCCACTTTGGAAGCACCTCTCCTTTCAAGGTACAAGTCAATTTTGATATTCCCGTATTTAAAGGTCAGATAGATGTGGATGCCTAGAAAAATAGTTAAATCTGCTAGAAGGTTACTTCTCTGTTCACAATTTTTTTGACAGGGAAAAGAGCACCTCCGCACTCCTTAAAGCTCTCCCCTATGTCAAACATTGGTGGGAAACTTATTGGGAGCAAAGTTCCGCGAAGGAGTCTAGAATATATGGGGCTGAGACCACTTGAGATTTTTTTTGTGGATGCGATCAAGGAACAATATTACCATGTGAGTAACTATGACGACCAACACATGAGATGGACCACACTCTGTCAAGAGAGGGGCCAAGCAGTGTCAGAGTTCACCAATACCTTCCATACCTTGCACACCAAGTTGGGTATCAAAGACTCTGAGCGACATTTGGTTCTGAAATACCATGGGGCTCTACACAGATACATCCAAAATGAAATGGATTTTCTGGACATCTCATCACTAGGTGTTGCTTATCGATATGTTGTTAAAATCAAGCAAAAATTTAAGCATCAGAATAAGCGAGAGTTCGGGTCTGCAAATCTGCAACAACCAAAGAATGGTAAAGACGTCCCTAACAACCAGCCTTCAGAAAACCAATCCAAGCCACATGAAAGGGAGGGTAACGGAAAGACGACGAAGGACACTGGAAAGTGGTGTGATTTCCACAAAAGGCCCTGGCACAACATTGATGAATGTCGCTAAAAAAAATCATTGGTGGTCGAGATGAAAGACAAGGAGCTGAACCTTGATTCAGAATCTGATGCAAAAAATAATGGGAAAAGACAGATCATCGACGCAGACCCCACTGTTACTGTTGCGACCGCAACAATTCAACTAGAAGAATCAATAGATCCTGAAGAGGGGGAGCACCTTTTTCATTCACATATGTGGGTGAAGGGGACCCCGTTGCATTTTATTGTTGATAGTGGAAGCCAGAAGAACATCATCTCAGCAAAGGTCTTCAAACAATTGGGATTGACGACAACACCACACCCGCAACCATACAACATCGGGTGGCTTTGTCAAGGATGAGTTCTCTATGTCATCCCGTAGTGTCGATTGTCATACGGCATCCAACCCTTCAAGGATGAAGTATTATGTGATGTTTCCCCACTAGATGTATGTGATGTTTTGTTGGGCCAACCATATATGTGGAAGCACCATGTTATTTATGAGTCTCAACCCCGTAGTGTCATTGTTACTCTGGGGGGTCATCTCTATAGGAAACCAGAGGTAGTTCCAACTACTGTCCCACCTAAACAGTGCTGCAAGGTAGTATCTCATACTAAAAAATTTAGCTTCTTCACAGTATGTTCAAAAGGTGAACAGAAGAACACTGCAACCACTACAGCCTCAGTCTAAGCACCTTCTATCCAACAGAAGAAGGTTGACAAGATTGAAGCAAAGCGCAAGGATTCCTTCTACACAGAGTCATCTCATGTAGCCAGACTGGTTAAAAAGGTCCAACCCTTCCATCCACAGGTTCGTGACAGCCTTCAACAATCTAAGCAACGCAACTTCTCCAGCAAGGCAAGCAACTCATCAAGATGCAGATTCAACAAATGATTTTCCCTCTCCCTCAACCACTCAACTCAATGGAGACCATTGCTTCCTAGGGAGGGAGGATTGATCCAAGTGGATATCAGTGGCCACCCACCTATCCCAACTAGCTCAAAACAATATTCTGACAACTTACTAGTTTTAGCATTTTTTCGGTTCTTAAACTTTTGGGGCCATTTTGAGGGTCTAAATGAAGTTTTTTTCAGGATCGAGCACCTCAATTATAACTGAAGGCTCTTATTGATCCCCCAAAATGAATCTCATCGACGATGCCTTTCCAACGAGCTATCATGCACCCCAAATGAAGATCATATTCCAAAGTTACACCCTCGTGAAGTTGATACACCAAACTACCCAAAACGGGGTCCACAAAATTGTTGGCTTTTCATCCTTCAGGGTTAGGGTTTTGGATTTTATTTATGTTAAAAAGGCCTTTAGAGCCTCATTGTAATCATCTTCTTGCGAATGTGAGTAGTCGTCACATCTCTTCTCAGAGATATGATGCCACCATTCTAGCGAGTCTTTCACTCTGTATTTCTACAGTTTTGTACATTTTGCTCATTAATAGAAATTGTGTATTACTGTATCTATGTGTTTATAGTTGTATCTATGATATATTTATGTTATATTATTGGATATCTGAGATATCTCTGTACATTCATTTATTATATCTCCGCTCTCATTTCATGGCGAAAATAATCTGGATCAACAAGAGAGGGGAGTATCTAGGATAACGACCAAGAGGGGTCCATGGGGGAATTACTCATGTAAATTTATTTAACCAACTTTCCTAAAATTTCTATTTGTATGTGAAACTTCCAATAGTTGATTAAGTGTTCCCAAATCCAATAATTGAATACATGTAAGAGGGTGGGTGTCATTAGTCACCCATAGTTATTGGGCACATGGGGATTGAGTACAATCAGCTCAGGGATGAGTGCGAATCAAGCAAAGCAAGCCAAAGGGGGGGAATTTGTATGGGTTGAGAGAGCAGTTTTAGGGAGTCAAGTTTTGTGCATGAGCATCAAGTAAAGAGAAAGAAAGAGATCTTGGAGCTAGTGCAGCCATGGAAGACGAATTCTATAGCAAGCTGGAGTGTATTAGAGTGTAATTGGAGCTGGAAACCATAGAGCCACGTTGTCAACCCTTAAGAGTGAACTCTTGAGCGAGTTGTACAAAAACAACAAGTGTTTGTTGTTGTTTGCTAGTAGTTTTCTTACAATCAAGTCCCCTTGAGTTCTCGGCTGAGAGATTCCTAGATACTTGTGCCAAAGAGACCGTGATAAATGAATGAGATGCCTAAGGGAATGAGATCAGTGAAGGGGTAAATTCCTTGGTTTGGGCAGGTCGAGAGGAAGAGAGCTGGTGGAAAATCATGATAGTTTTAGGAAGATATCAGTGGGTTGTGAGTTTTATGAGTTGTGAGTGGACTGTGAGAGACCACCCTCTTTTGTGGATTATTAGCCTAAGCTTGGGGGTGACTGACTGTTGATATTTGGAATAGTCAGTCTATGGTTGGGTGGAACATCTATCCCAAGCAGTTTGTTGCACAACAAATTTAAAAGATAAGTGTTTTATCTTGTTGTTGTGTTATTTTACATGTGTCATTGTTGTGCATTAACTCTGTGTTTTTTAGAATGATTTGTATGTTGTTATAATGAAGTTCATTAGCTGCATTCATGTATATTTTATCATGTTGTAGATGCATCAATGCATGGCAATGAACAATAGTTAAATATGTTTTTAATTTGTATTTGAAATCTACAGAAAATCAGTTAGTTGTAAAAGAATTAAATTAGTTAGTAGAGATTTCATTTTTATGAGTATCCTACACCATAATGTCCCTCAGTTGGGCTGGGGGATGTTACATTATTGTATCAGAGCACCTGGTTCATCAAAATTTGCTCCAAAACAACCATGACAACTGAGAGAATATTGTTAGCCACTTGAACGCATTCATATCTTACTGAAGCCACTACCATCCATGTTGAAAACATTAGCAGCGATAACATCAGAAATATGACTGCAAATGAGCTAATATGTTTGATGTGCTTGCACGACATTAGCTTATCTTGAAGCAAAGTATGATTGAAATTCCATTCTATAACCATCTCGTGTTCATGCTTAAGATCAATTGCTTTACTTGGCACAATTATAGGTGTGTTGCTTGCATAAGCTGCCTTCCTTAATTGTTCCATTGTTTGAAGAGATTGATTTGTTTTTATTTCATGAACATGTACAACATATTCATTGCCTTCTTTAGTTAAGCGATATTGATTATGTTCCCTGTAGAATATTTCTTTGCGATCATACAAATAAGGGTTGCTTAAGACCATTCCACATTCATTGAGTGGCACCACATGACACGTTACCTCATTCACAAAATTTGATGAAATTGCAAACTTTAAAGTGCATTGCTTTGTTATGTGCAATTATGATTGTTGCTTATCCATTTAAGTGAGTAAGGTTTATGATGTAGCTTAGTTGTTATGTGAAACAACTTACTTCTAGAATCATATCCGTCACCAATTTTACCTGTCAAACTAATTGATGTGATTTTAGTCTCATCACCTGAATCATATCCCAAGTCTATTGGTCGTGTTGTTGTTGCAACAATTTGCCTCCCTTTCCTTTCTTTGAACCACTTTGGTCTCTTCTCTGGGTACAATTGCCAGCAATAGTCATCATCGTGCCCTTCTTTCTTGCAATGCTTGCAAGAGAGCTTATCTTCCTTCCTTGTCATTGAATTTGCTTTCTTTCCATTCCCCTTCCTTTTGTCCTCTTTCCTTGAAGACGATTCCCCCGATACACCAACTCATGTTTTCTCTACTTCAATGTATGTTGCTTGAACATAAACCTCATCAATATTAGTAGGTCCAAACATAAATACAGTGTTATGAATATGTGCAGGTAAACCTCCTATATACTTCATAAGAGTTTCTTGAGTTTGTAATGGAATATTTAACATTAATACCATCTTACGAAACTCATTTGTGTATTCTTGCAATGTTTGTCCTTTTCTTAGTTTAAGACTTTACTGTTCAATTAAAGCCTTCTCCTTATAACCCAAAGGACAAAATTGCTTTCTAAGTGAAAAAACAAAATCTTGCCATGATGGAAATACATTACCAACTTGTTGCGTACCATTTTGCAACTTACTCTGCCACCAGATGAGTGATGTGCCTGCAAGATGAAGTGATGCTAACTTGATTTGGGTTGCCTCGTCTTTGATTTGTTGCACACTGCAATAAACTTCCATCTGTCTGACCCAATTATCAAGTCTCTCAGCATTGACTTCACCATCATACATGGGGAATTCAAATTTCACATCAAGCTTAAGTAAAGGCATATCATGTTTATGTTTATGGGAATGTTTTCTTGCGGTAGAAGTTTCACTTGTACTTGAAGAAGAAGAAGAAGAAGATGGAGAAGAAGGAGGTGAAGGAGGAGGTTTAGGAGGATCCTCTCCTTCTTCACTTTTGTCTTGTTTGGAAGATTCCCTTTAGAAAGGCCTCTTTCGTTCTAAGTAATCCTCATATAAGACCTTTACCATCTCAGACATGGTGAATAAAGTTTGTTGCAACTCTATCTCGTTCTGAGACATTCCTTCTTCTGATGCCATCTCCTCACTTTGAGAATTCCTCTTTCTTGATCCAATCTCTGGATCCCCTTCTACAAGCTCACCTTCACTGTGACTCAACTTTTTCCTGGTAATCATGCAAACTCAAACAACCAACTGTCAACCTACTCTGATACCACTTTATCCGAAAATGATCTTTAATGACTTGGTTAAGTTTTAAGCATGTGTTCAATTACCAAATAGGAATTAAGGAAAGAAGAAGAACTTAATGAGAGATTATAGCAGCCATCATAAAGAAATGCATATCAGAATATAAGCACAAAGAACAACAAACCATAACAACAAGGTTGTTAACATAGTTCGACAAGATTGCCTACGTCTCCGAGCCTTTGTCTCAATGGGGGAGGCATTCTTATTTCTCTTCAATGCTTCAAAAGTACATCAGAAATGTATCAAAAGGATTACAAACTAGTATGGTTGTGTTTTTCTCGACCTCAAGAATCAAACACAACTAACATCATTGAAAAAACTTGAGCGTAGATCCCAAAATTGGCCTCCAAAGTTCGCTTCCCTGCATAACAATGGCTTCAAGCTTCACAATATCATCATCATTCTACTAATATGAACCTCCTGGTCTATCAAAAACCTCTGATTTATATAGGATTTGAGTTGGTGATCCTATCCCAACTTCCTCCCAAGATCTGGCCTCAAATCGGGCTCCAGATCCCCCCAAAATCAACAAAAATCCCTTTATTACAGGTTGAAAATCATAAAAAAATCAAATTATATAGTTTAAAACCCAAATTTGACAAATATCTGGGTGCAACCCCTTTTTTCTGGTCGCATAGTGGACATGTGCCCTGGTGTTATCCTCTCGCGCCCCCACCTTAGCTCTTGATATATAGCTCTGGTCACGTGGGGTGCTATGTGTCCTCGGGTTGGCCCCCACCGACCGAGGCTTATCCCTAACCCCACTCGAACTGTAATTTAAAACAAAAAGCCGCCACATGTCAAAATAATATCCACATAGCTCGAGTGGTCAACGTTGGTGGTGTAGTTCGTTGGCGTGAGTAGAGGTCGGTGGTTTGAATCTCACAGAGTGCCAAACTAATTTTTTGACCTAGCCAATATTGGAAAAATTCAGGGTGCGACATGGCGCCCTTTGATTGGGCCACGTGTCACCCTATGGTTCACCCGTATTATATAGTTAGCACACAATCAACATACATTGTCATTTGCCACGTCACTACTATACAACCATGTGTTGTGTCATGCCAGCGTCCGTACTGCCAAGTCACCTGCCACATTAACATTCGTACTCCCCAGTCACCCTACCACATCAACATCCGTACTACCCAATCACCCTGCCTTGTCAACATTTGTACAACCACATATCGTCAGTACTTACATGTGTTAGCATGTCATTGGGCCACGTCACGTATGGACTACCACGTGTCATGTCCGTACAGTGCCACATGTCATTTTCGTACTAGTCCAACTGAGCTCGAAAATGCCAAAATTGAGTGACATGTGTCACCTCCTCGTGCTACCACTTGTCCCTGTTGACATCATCATGACATCACCTATCGTACTGCTAACATCAGTAGTACGACCTATTGACTTTGACCAATTGACTTTTTGCATGTTTGGGAAATTGATCAAAATGCGATATCTTTCACATACAGTGTCCATTTTCGAAAAAAAATTATATGGCCATAATTAGCGTGACGAGCCCAACGTAATGGCACTAGTTTCATTCAATTCTGAGAACTTTGATTTTTAGGTCTATGATCCAAAATCGATCTTTAAAGACTTGGTTAAGTTTTAAGCATGTGTTCAATTACCAATTAGGAATTAAGGAAAGAAGAAGAACTTAATGAAATATTATAGCAGCCATCATAAAGAAATGCAGATCATAATATAATCACAAAGAACAACAAACCATAACATCAAGGTTGTTAACGGAGTTAGACAAGATTACCTACGTCTCCGGGCCTTTGTCTCAATGGGGGAGGCTTTCTTATTTCTCTTCAATGCTTCAAAAGTACATCATAAATGTATCAAAAGGATTATAAACTAGTCTGGCTGTGTTCTTCTCGACCTCAAGAAACCAACACAACTAACGGCACTGAAAAAGGTTGAGCGTAGCTCTCGGAATCGGCCTCCAAAGTTCACATCCTCAATGGCTTCCCTGCATAAAAATGGCTTCAAGCTTCACAAACTCATCATCATTCTGCAATTATGAACCTCCTGGTCTGTCAAAAACCTTTGATTTATATAGGATTTTAGTTGGTGATGCTATCTGAACTTCCTATGCAAGTGTTATTGGTAGTCTAATGTATGCGGTGGTCTGCACTCGACCAGACATTTCCCATACAGTGGGAGTGTTGAATAGATACATGTCGGCACCTCGGAAGGAGCATTGGATAGTTGTCAAAAGAGTATTCAAGTATTTTTGTGGCACAAAATATTATGTTATATGCTACCAAGAAAAACTTGGAGGTGACAGTGAATTAAATGTACATGGCTTTGTCGACGTCGATTGTGATGGATATCTAAATGGACATAGGTTGACCAGTGGATATGTGTTCAAGATGTTCAGTGAAGCAATCAATTGGATGAGTACGCAATACGATTTCATAGCCTTGTCAACAACATAAGCTGAATACATGGCAGCCACTCATGGAAGCAAAGAAGCAGTATAGTTGTGTTCAGGAATCAGGTTTGGCCAGAGAGCGATGAAGATAAGTTGTGACAGTCAAAGCACAATATTTATGGAAAAGAACATTGCTTATTATTCTAAGACTAGGCATATTGATGTATAATACCATTTCATGAGAGAGATGGTGGAAATAAACAAGGTGCAGCTGGAGAAAGTAGACACGTTGGAAAACATAACAGACTCTTTGACCAAGTTTGTGAGTGTTGTGAAGTTCTCTTGGTGTAGAGAGGCAACGAGCATTGTTGCCCTGGGTCTATGAATGAGAGTTCAAAGGTATCTCGGTTTCAACAAAGAAGACAACAAGTGGGAGAATGTTGGGTTGTTATATTCTCTACAGTGAAAGTCTAGTCGAGGTGGATCCACTGACAGTCGAAGTTGAGGTGGATCGATAGCAAGTCGAAGGTCAAGGTGGTTCGACCGAGTAAAGTTGAAGTCGAAGGTCAAGGTGTTTCAACATGGTAAAGGCATTGATAACAATTCAAAGAGGTCAATTGACAAGAGGTCGATAGGCGGGCGTGTGGCAACCGATTGAATATCGAATGAAGGTCGATTGGTAATCTAAATTAGTAGTGGATTGTAACAGAATCTTGAGATTCACAAGTTTGTAGCCAATGATTTGCATGGATCTGTAACCATTTTTTGGGTGCCTTTTCTTGAGGGTTTTGCCTGCTATAAATCCTATAAAGAAGGCATGTTGTAATCAATCTTTAGATGATGAATGGTTAATCACCAAGAGTTTGTAATCGTAGAGGTTGTTGGTCATGCAGATGTAAGTCGAATTGGATACAGGGTTGTTCTTGTGTAAGAAAGAGGGTATGATGTTGATTGTGTCTTAGGTGTGGACAAAGGTTAGACATGTAACCTTTTATTCTGAATGAATAAGACGACATGGAGCAGAACGCTCAAGGAATGTTGGTTTTCCCGGTTTGGGTTTCCAGGGTAACATCTCTATGTATTGTGTGTTTGTTGTGTCATTTACTTTCTTGATTAAATATTTTTTCCTCTTTTCTGTTAGGTTTAGTGTGGAAGTGTGTCCTCATTTCCTAATAATTCTAGCATTATTTGCATCCATGAGAGTGCATAACGTATTTCATGTGTCATTATTAAAGAAATATGTGCTTGACCCTAACCACATAATTGATTGGAATGTGATCCAAGTGGAGCACGAAGGGGATTTCCCCGTGGAACCAGTACACATCTTGGACTGGAAAGTCAAAGTGCTTACGAACAAGGCCATAAGGTTGGTAAAAGTTCAATGGACATGTTACAGTTTTGAAGATGATACATGGGAGCATGAAGAAAACATGTGGGTAGAGTACCCGCAAATTTTTGACAATTTTGAAGAAAATGGAATGCAAGACTCCATTTTGAGCAGCTAGAGTTCTGGAACCACATCTCAGGGTCCTAGCCAACTGTGTTGGGGAGCTTGATAAATGAATGGCTCATTCCTTGGGTTAGCCTTGATAAACGAATGGTGCATTCCATGGTTCGGTGAGTTGAGAGGGACATGAGATTTTGGTTGGGACTATTGTTGGAGTTGTAAAATTGAAAAATTTTATTTTTTTAAGCGTTGTGATGTAAATTTGCGTATATATCTACATCGACATAGAGTACACCGAGGACGGTGAACAATTGTAGGGGAGGGGTACTGTAACATCCCCATTATAATCCCCAGTTTAATTAATGCTTATGTAGATATAATGCGTGGATACGGCCAAAGCGATGTAATATGTGAATTGTATTTCAATGTTTTAATAATAAAATGTGATACCAACTGCTAAGTGTCACACACTCGACACCTAAGTACCTTTTTAAGGGATGGGGTGTAATTTTTTCACTTAACCTAATACCCATGGCCGAGTAATTACCAAAATATTTACTTTCTCTTTTCCCTCTTAGAAGTAGTTTAACACTAACTCAATAAATTACTCACATGATAATTATGAGTAATTATATTATAACATAATGAGGATAATTTATCCATAATATTCTTAAGTTGATTAACCTTAATTAAGGTATATAATTCAATCCCTCTATGCCGCATTTTCATGTAATTTAACATATATATCTAAATATATGCATATTTATTTTATTTACTAGGAAAATGATTAACTATATTCAACCACAAATTATGTAATAAATTATTATTTATTACATTATAATATAATTGGATTTAATTATATTATAATATGATTAATTTATATCAAAGGGGGCACTTAGGATTATCAATTCCCATTAATACCTAAGCCTCAAGACTTCGACGAAATTTCTCATCATGCGTTTATGAACCCAAATCTCTCGAACACCGGAATTCCGAAGAGGGTCCCACTCATACTATATCTCTGTGCAAATATAATTAATTATATTAATTTATAATACAATTCATCACCTTGAATGTTTATATCGATATTTGTGCTACCAGTGGAACGAGAAAGGGTAGGTTCGGGCCTTCGACCCTTCATTACTTGTTCATTCTATTACCCCAAACGTCCTGGAGTCTCGAAGTCCCGGAGCTCCGAAGTCTCGAACTCCCGAAGGGTCCATACTTCACATGATTTCACATTAATATTAAATTAAAAAGGGAAAATAGGGTTGGTACTTTATTACGTACCAATATCAGAATAAACCCATTTAATATATATTATGTTAACCTCTTTGGAAAATGCCCACGGGTTTATAAAGTCCCCTAATATTTTAATAATATTTGAAATAAGGGAGAGAGAGAGAGGGAACTCCAGGTCAACCCCCTTCGGCCCCGAAGCTCTGAAGTGACCCCACTGGCACACATTACCACACCATTTAATATTCAGAGGAGTTGTCTTCATTTACGTGTAATCAATTTAATGAACCTTAAAAATAATATCATATATAATTTTATATTCCTTGAAGATTATGCCTAGGTCTTCAAATTCTCCAATTTTATATTAATATTTGACATGAGAGAGAGAGGGAGTTCTTCGGGACAATCTCCTTTGGCTCTCCCCCACATTCGTTACATTCAATTCTCATGGAGCCCCGGAGTCCCGAAACTCTGAAGTCTCGAAAAGGGACCCACTTGTAATTATGTTATGGTTTAAATACAGTGAAATAATTTGGGTTATAATATAATATATACATGGTATTAAAGGTATATTATATTAATCAATTTTGTTAATCGATCACATTAAATACAATAATATAAATAATTGTATTTATTATTTATGCAACCTTTTGCTTAGGGAAAGGAAGGGATTTGGGTATTCGATGACTTTGGCTCATGGGATCCCATCACCCAAACATCCCGGAGCCCCGGAGCTCTGAACTCTTGGAGTTCCAAAGGAGAAGGCTAAAACATTTGGTCACCATTTGATTCCCTCGTGTGTTTGACATTAAAATGATAATAATAATTATATTCTTTTGGGCTTAGGTATTTTACGCTCCAGGGGCTTTAACCTATATTTCCAGAATAATAAAATAATATTACTACTAATAATAATCATATGTATATAAATATATATACATATATTTTTCATAGTTTTACTTAGTTTTGCTACTTAGACGCTTTAAAGGAGAATTATTTTCTTATTACTGTGCTTTACTACTCTTACTAAATTTATGGAAAATGGTCCTAATACAAAGATTTACGTCCACAATAAATTCAGTGTTTCTACCAGGATTTACTGCCCACCAAAATTTAAGGGGATTCTTCCCAAATTGAAGAGATTTAACACAACTTAAATATAAATGTTTATTTATACCCCAAATAGAATTTTGAGAACTTTTGTATTTTAATTTCATTTAGACGAATTTCATGTTTATGTCCTAATTGTTTTTTCCTCAATAATTATTTATAAGGACTTTTAATGTTTTCCCACAATTGAGATTATTTCCTAAAGTCCACACAGATCTAATACCTTCTAATTTTTCTGGCAGGGGATTTGAAGATATACTAAAATGGAGCACTATTACGCAGAAAATTCACTCCCTCTTCTTTAAGAGGTGTTATAGATATTTTTAATTGCTCAGTCATCAATTTCCCAACATGCATTAAATTGTACAACACAGTCAACCACAACATCCACTCCCATGAATCTTACTTTAGCACACAGATAGTCAAGAGATAAGAAATTAAATCCAAAGAGCTTATGCTAAGACATTCTCTTTATTCTACTTAAATTTCTCAAGTCACTTTTGTCAGAAATTAAACTTACACAGTTCTAGAACATAGTATAAAATTTTCTCTGATCTAATCACTACATAGATCTAACCAAGTATACTTATCTAGAAACCAGATAGTGATGCAACCGTTGAAAGGGGTGCCCTTTTCCTCCCAACCGTAGGCACAACAACTCCTGGACGGATTTACCGCTGGCCACCCCCTAGCCAGGTCACGATGCTCTAAGAGAGACTCTTCCTTTTGTTCAACAACAACTAGGGACAAAGATCACTCTCCTCTTCCCACAAGAATTTAGTAGATCATTTCTCTCTCTACCAAGTAAGGGGGTTTGCAATGAGTGTTTCCTCGATTACTCATCTTCTTGGAACCCCGTTTATCAGCTTGGACTGAAGACGTTGCCCAACAAATTCTTGTACCCAAAACAAATTCATTTTTTAGTTCTCTTCATAACCAAAGAGTTGGACATGTTCTCTCTCTTCAGAAAATGGTCTCCAGACTCATTCCTCTACCCCCTCTCTACTCAGAAAAATGGTTCCCAAACTCAACCCACTGTCTCCCCTCTTCTATGCTCTCCATTTTTCCTTGTCTCTTAGCTTCTTCAGTAAGTTTTCCGTGTGTCAAATCCCCCAATTTGTGGGTCAGACCAGAATCCCCTAGATGGGTACTTTTTCTGCCCATTCTTCTCAGATAAGGTAGTTTTGGTACAACATCCATTCATTTTCATAAATGTGGGAAGCTGATAGTTCACCTACATACTCCCTCCATTAACCACAATTCTAGAAAAATGGGCATTATGTATTTTTCTTGATTATTAAATTGGCAAGGGAAAATTTCCTCCTTGATTTCCTCTCATGCATCATGATCTACCTTGGCAACCCCTTCAGCAATTATGCAACACTTTCCTTTTTAAATTAGTAGTATAAATATTTACACTACCCTTTTAGCAAAATATATTTACATTTACAAGTTGGGGGAAACAAGGGTATTACACTTAGGGGACATAGACAAGAGATGGGGGATGAATTAATTCACAAGAGAGGGGAGTATCTAGGATAATGGAAAAGAGGGGTCCAAGGGGGAATTACTCGTGTATTTTAATTCAACCCATTTTCCTAAAATTGCTATTTGTATGTGAATCTTCCAATTTCTAATTGAGTGTTCCCAAAGCCAATTATTGAATACAGGTAAGAGGGTGGGTGTGAGTAGTTACATCACATAGTTATTGGGCACATGGGGGTTGAGTATAATCAGCTTGGGGAAGAGTGTGATTCATGCAAAGCAATCCAAAGGGAGGAAAGTTGCATGGGTTGAGATAGCAGTTTTAGGGAGTCAAGTCTTGTGCATGAGCAACGAGTAGAGAGAAAGAAAGAGAGCTTGGAGCTGGTGTAGCCATGGAGGGATAATTCTAAATCAATATGGAGTGTATTAGAGTGTAATTGGAGTTGGAAATTGAAGATCCAGGTTGTTAGGCCCGAAGAGTGAACTCCTAGGCGAGTTGCACTAAAACAACAAGTGTTTGTTGTTGTTTGCTGGTAGTTTTCTTAGCAACAAGTTCCCTTGAGTTCCCAACTCAGAGATTCCTAGCTACTTGTGCCAAAGAGACCCCTATAAACAAATGGGGTGCCCGAGGGATTGATATCAATGAAGGGGTACATTCCTTGGGTTCGGCAGGTCAAGAGGAAGAGAGCTGGTGGAAAACCAAGATAGTTGTAGGAAGATATCAACGGGTTGTGAGTTTTATGAGTTGTGAGTGGACTGTGAGAGAGCACCCTCTTTTGTGGATTACTAGCCTCAGCTCGGGGGTGATTGACTATGGATTATTGGAACAATCAGTCTATGGTTGGGTGGAACGTCCATCCCAAGCAACTAGTTGCACAATAGATTTAAAACATAAGTGTTTTATCTCGTTGTTGTGTTATTTTACATGTGCCATTGTTGTGCATTAACTCCGTGTTTTTTAGAATGATTTATATGCTGTTGTAATGAAGTTTATTAGCTCCATTCATGTCTATTTTAGTATGTTGTAGATGCATCAATGTATGGTAGTGAACAATAGTTAAACATGTTTTAATTCGTCGTTGAAAGCTACAGGAAATCAATTAGTTGTAAAATAATTAAATTAGTTGGCAAAGATTTCGTTTTTATGAGTATTATGCACCGTAGTGTCCCTCGGTTGGGCTAAGGGATGTTACAGGTAGTTTTGTATAACTATGTGAAATTCAAGTTTTTTTAACAATGGTATGTTACTTTTCTTGCAAAATATATTGCATATGTGCCCATTCTTGCAGGTGTTGAGTACATAATGATGGAATTTCCTTCAAATAATTTATACAATTGTAGAGAATGTGTGTTCTTGTGCATCACTATTTTTTCAAAGAAATTGATGTTAATTTTATATATTTTTAAAATTATGAAAGTCATCATAGCCCCGAAATTATGTGGTCAAGTGTTAGTGTAGGGTTTGAGGGTCTTAACATAATCAAACATTTTCTTTTAGATTGTAGATCTTGATCTGTACTAGTGCATCATATAATATTTATTTTTATTTTTTTTAATTGGTAAGGCAATAAAAAGTTATAGTAGGAACAAAAGATGTCTTTAATTAAAGGTTATGATATATGTTTAGACAAAAATAAATTAAAAATAACAAACAATATTATTTAAGAAAACATATATTTGGAATCTACATGCGTGTGTAGTTTCATTAGCGATGGATTCATGTACCCTATTTAAAAATAACATGAAAAATGGAGATATTGAGATGCAATTGGAGAAAAAAGAGGTTTTGTTGTTTTTTCTATCTGAACCACCAGGGTTGTCATACTGAATATAAATCTAAAGCAACCAACTTAGCAAACACACAATTTGGAATTCTCAATCTATAGCTTATGCATTATAAGAACATACATGCATTCTAAAGCACATGTTTTATAAGAACATACATGAATTCTAAAGTGCGTGCATTATAAGAGCATGCTTGCATTCTAAATTGTGTGTGTGTGTGTGTTCCTAGAATGTGCATGTGCTACTATGAATAAAAATTCATAAATCTGATATTATTCTTGAACCTTTTCCCAATTCCAATGATATCATAGAAGATACCCCTAATGCTTAGTGCCTATGATAGATTTGTTCATGGACATTAAGCTTGGCAAGCATTGTTTAGGGCCTAAGGCCCTTTTCCCCTCCCACAACCATGGTAGGGGTCTTGAGACCCATTCTTCTTATGCAAAACATACTAATAGTGCCCATATTCATAGTCACGATATTTGTTCATGGCCATTAAGCACGATAAAGCTTGGTTTGGGTCTTGAGGCCCTTGTTTTCCTCCCTTCACCATGGTACATGCCACAACTCTCATATGTGTTGTGAAAAAACTACTAATGGTACCCATATCCCACCTGGAGGAAAAATATATATGTGGTTGTTCATGTCCTAGTTCATGGCCCTTGAACTAAAGAAGTGTTATCTTAGGCCTAAGGTCCTTGTTTTTCTTTCTTGGCCATCGTATATTCCCCAAGACCCATTTTTATTGTGCAAAACATACTTATGGTGCCAAAGCACCCCCACAGAGCCAAAGATTCCCTATAGAGGTCTTATGCGATTGTTCAAGCACTACTACATGAAGCTTGATATTGAGAATATTCTAATAGGGCCTTGGCACCTTATGTTCCTTCCATAACCATGTTCAAGGCCCCAAGTACATTATGTGGTTCACAAAACCTCCTAATGGTATTTAGGTCCAAGTAAGAGGCCTTGAGGCCCAACTTTAGTGCTTAAAACTTGCAAATGGTGCCCATATCCTACTTGGAGGCCATATATCCCTTAGAGAGGATATGTGTGTTGTTTTGAGGCCTTGTTTATGACCATTGAGCTCAAGAATACCTTTTTAGGGCCTAAGACACTTGTTTTCCTCCCCTAACAATGGTAGTGGTACTGATACCCATTCTTATCGTGTAAAACATACTAATGGTTTCCACATTCCTAGTTATAGGCATTATTCATGGCCATTGAGCATGAGAAAGCTTTGTTTAGGGTATGAGGCCCTTGTTTTCCTCCATTAGACATGGTACATGCCCTGACTTGCATATGTGTTGCGAAAAACTCCTAATGACGCCCATATCCCTCCAGAGGAAAAAGATCCATTAAAGAAGATCTATGCGGTGGTTCAAGGCATTATTCACATCCATTGAGCTCAAGAAGCTTCATTTGGGGAAAAAGGCCCTTATTTTCTTCCCTGGCCATGGTATAGCCATTAAGACTTGTTTTTATTATGAAAAACATTGTAATGGGACCAAGGATCCCCCGCATAGGCGCAAAACAAACTAAAAGTGCTAAAGATCCTCTCAGAGGCCTTAGATCCCCTCATAGGCCTTAGATCCCTCAAAGAGTATCCATGTGGTAGTTTGAGGCCTTGTCCATGGCCTTTGATGTCGAGAATCTTTGTTTTGGGACTAAGGCATGTCAAATTAATTTATTTGCTTAAAAAGGACACTTATCATATCAATCCATGGTCAATATACTTGTGAGGAACAATCATTGTATGTGAGGGAACTAGATTCAAATTATAGTCTAAGAAATAAATCCACACGTGAAAGCAATTATCAAATGATCTAGGAAGTACAATCTAATCTAGGCTTTAAAACTTGAAATCAAATCTACTTCTTTCAACCTCAAGTTATCATTGTTCCATTGGTAAAAAATCATGCTGCAAAGTGAAATGTGCCACTGGTTATGGACTCTTTACAACAATATTCTATCAACTAGTGAGGTTAAAGGATTTGAAAGAAGGTTCTAACACACATGCAAAATGAAAGTAACTAGAAAGTAATCACTCTCACAAGAAAGCAACTAATCTTTTCAACCTTGACTACAAAAGTTTACATGGGCAAAATATCAAGTTGCGAGGTGAAATATGCCTTGAGAAAGGTCCACACAACAATGTTCTTTTCAACGATGTAGGTTTTTGGTTAAAGAAGAAATTATAATCGCACAACACGCAACTCACTCGGATCTTCTTAGTTTATCAAGTATCCATCGACGTCTCACAGGTAGAAGGCTTAGGTTGTAATGTCTTTAGCTTACTCCCTTGGGTGGCTTAAAGATTTGCAACAATACTCCATTGACTCCTAAATCCTTACTCTAATCAACTAAATCAATTCTAAGTGTTAAAAATAAATAAAACCTTCTTGAAAATGAAACTCATTCTACAACAAACAGATTAGTATAACCACAAATTAAAACAACAAATAATAACAGTGAATTAGAATTTATGGACAATGAATTTATGAACAATGAATAGATACAATGATTAACATATGACAAAGAAAAATGAAAAGGAAGTTAGAGGGTATATACCAGTAGTAAAACTACAATAAATATACATAGAAAACATTGATGCACAAAATGAAGAATGGGGTCCCTCCAAGCCTCAAATTGTACATTCAAAAACTAACAGCTAGAAGAACTCATGATAGCTTCATATATTAATAAGATAAACCGGTACAAAGCTCCAACAAGTCTTTGAAATAAAAAGCTTCAACAAAGTTTTAAAACTATAAATCTAATCTCCCTTTAGGATGCCAAATGAGGTTTATATATACAACAAAAGATGAAACCATAATTACATAACTACTAGATCCTAAAAGGACTCATTCGTCTAAGTGTTGGTTGTGGAGCCTAATTATATTCCTGATTCAGAGGTGTTGTTTTAGTCGCATTTGGACCCCATTACCTGATGAAGGGGTGACTAGAAATTTTGAAGCCCCCCCCCCCCCCCCCCTTGGTGGGGGTTTGGGGGAGAGATTTTTTTTGGGAAAATTGCCTTGCAAAATATTGTAATTTTGTAGTCAATCTGGATCATTCATTATAAGGTCGCAGATCTGACAGTAGAAGTTATGTTAAGGGTTTTTCCCTAGAAGGAAACCCTCTTTTATGAGGGAATTGTATTGTGGCTATGTATGCGAGTGAATATTGTATTCTGAGAGAAGAGATTGTTAGAGAAAGAAGAGGAAGTTACAACGGGTATGTTGTAGGTTGTATTCCTTCATTTGTTGGATAATAAGAAAGGAAGGATCTGACAATTTCTCTGGTGGACGTAGCCCACACTAGGTGAACCATGTATATCTATGTTTCTATTGTATTATGTGTGTTTTGTGTTTTATTTCTGCATTTGTTTTATTTTATTGCTCTGCGATCCTGTTTTTCTGACAATTGGTATCAAAGTGAAAGGTAACTGGCAGGAAGAGAGGGTTCTTGGTTTGAGTGGGAGAAATGGCGGAAGATGAAAAGTTTAAGGTCGAGAAATTTAACAGCCAAAACTACTAGTTATAGAAGATACAAATGGAAGACTATCTATATCGGAAGGATACTTCTTACCGTTTGGCGGAAAAGCAAAGCAACCGAGGGGTATCAAGGACGAAGAATGGGAGATTCTCGACAAAAAGGCACTGGGAACGATACGACTGTGCTTGGCAGTGTTGGTGGCTTTCAATATTTCAAAAGAAACTAAAACAGATGATTTGATGAAGGCATTGGCTAAACTATATGAAGAACACTCGACCTCCAATAAGGTATTTCTAATGAAGTGATTATTTAATATGAATATGTCTGAAGGTGGGTTTGTTGCCAACCATTTAAATGAACTTAATACAATTACTAATCAATTAAATTCTATAAAAGTGGACTTTAATGATGAGGTTAGGACTCTTATAATCTTGTGCTCATTGCCAGAAAACTGGAATGACTTGGTCCTGGTTGTTAGTAACTCTATCTTTTGTTCAAACACTCTGAATTTTGAGGATGTTGTTGGTGTTATCCTTAGCGAGGAAATGCAACGAAAAAGCATAGGTGAGACATCAAGTAATGCGTCAACCATGGAGAATAGGGAAAGACAAAAGGATAGAGGAAAGAGCTCAAGGAACCACATGAATTCTAAGAATGGCAGGTCCAAATTCAGACTAGGAAAGATAGAGTGTTGGAATTGTGGGAAGAAAGGACATCTGAAGAAAGACTACAAAGCTCCAAACAAACAAAGACATGGACACCAGGGTAAAAATCAGAAAGCAAATGTAATAGGTGATGTGTTACAAGATTCTTTGATTCCTTCTTTAGATAATATTACTAAATCTTGGATAGTAGATTTGGGGGCTTCATTTCATGCCACACCCCATATGAAATATTTCCAAGATTATGTTCAAGGTGATTTTGAACATGTTTATTTGGGTGATGATGAATCGTGTCAAATTGTTGGAATGGGTAAGGTACAAATAAAACAAAAGAATGGAAACCAATGGTTACTGAAAAAGGTGAGACATATGCCATATCTGAGAAGAAATCTAATTTCAACAGGACAATTGACAAGTGAAGGTTGTATATCTACATTTACAGATAAGGCGTGGAAGGTCATTAAAGGATCACTGGTAATGGCAAAAGGAGAGAGGTAGTTACATTGCATTTATGTACTGGTAATGTTGACTCTTCAATCTATTTAGCTTCTACAAGTGTGGATACAACACTGTGGCGTCATAGGCTTGGATACATGAGTGAGAAGGGGATGCAAATACTTCACAAAAGGAATTTGTTTCCAGATCTTAAACAAGTTGATTTGGATTTCTGTGAACATTGCGTCTATGGAAAACATAAGAGAGTCAAATTTATCAAGGTTGGAAAGGAAAAGAAGAGTAAAAAGTTAGAGCTTGTGCATACAAATGTATGGGGACCAACTTATATATCATCTCTTGGTGGCTCTCATTATTATGTTACTTTTATTGATGATGCAACTAGAAAAACTTCGAGTTTATTTCATTCGACAAGAATATGATGTTTTTGACACTTTTAAGAAATGGAAAGCTTTGGTTGAGAATGAGATAGGAAAAAGGTTGAAGTGTATCGGATCAGACAATGGAGGTGAATACTACAGTAAGGAGTTTGATGATTACTGTTAATACCATGAGATTCATAGAAAGAAGACAGTTCCAGGAACACCACAAGAAAATGGTGTGTTAGAAAGGATGAACAGGACAATCATGGAGTGTGCAAGGAGTATGAGATTGCATGTTGGGTTGCCCTTACAGTTATAGGCAGATGTTGTAGATATTGTTGTTTACTTAACAAATAAAGGGCCTTCAAGCTCCTTGGATGGTGGCATTCGAGAGGAGGCATGGACAGGTAAAAAGGTAAATTACTCATTTATGAAGACTTTTGGTTGTGAAGCATTTGTCCATATTGATAAAGAAATAGAACAAAGCTTGAGGCAAAATCCAAGAAGTGTACATTTATTGGATACGATGTTAATGCTTTTTGTTATCGTTTATGGGATTATGAAAATCATTAAGAGTAGAGATGTGGTATTCAATGAAAAGGTCATGTACAGATATTAGTTGCACGAAAAGAAACACGAAAAGGAAAACAAAAAATACATAGTGCTCGATGAAATTAAAGAAAATGAAATTCCAAAGGTACCCAAAAATCAAAATGTACAACAACAGGAGCAACAAGCACCTCAAACTCCTGCAAGTGTTGCTAGAAGATCTACTGGGTTAAGTAGACCCCCTAAATGATACTCCCTTCATTCAATTATTTTTTGTTGACTAACTTTGGTGAACCAAAAAGTTATGAAGAGGCAATGCAGGTAGACACTAAAATGAAATGGGAGCAAGGCATGAAAGAGGAAATGGATTCCTTGGTAAATAACCAGACTTGGGACTTGGTTGAGTTGCCTATAGGAAAAAGAACATTGTGGAATAAATGGGTTTACAGGTTGAAGAAAGAAGATGGAGGCAAAAAGTAGTACAAGGCTAGAGTTGTTGTAAGGGGTTTGCACAAAAGAAAGGTATAGATTTTGATGAAATATTTTCTCCTGTTGTTAAAATGACATCAATTAGGACTATTTTAAGTCTTGTGGCAATAAAAGATTTTCATATTGAACAATTAGATGCAAGCACAACTTTTCTCCTTGGGGATTTAGAGGAAGATATTTGTATGTAGCAACAACATGGATATGAGGTCAAAGGGAAGGAAAATTTGGTATGCAAGTTGAAGAAGAGCTTGTATGGCCTAAAGTAAGCTCCAAGGCAGTGGTATTTGAAGTTTGAAGGTTTATGACATAACAATGTTATAGTAGATGCCATTATGATCATTCTGTTTATTTTAAGAGGCTAGAAAATGGAAGCTATATTATCTTGCTAATGTATGTAGATGACATGCTTGTTGTAGTGTCTAACATGTAAGATATAAATGTGCTAAAAAAGAAATTAACCAATTCATTTGTGATGAAGGATTCAGGTGCTGCAAAGAAAATCCTTTGTATGAAAATAACAAAAGATAGGAAAAATCGCAATTTGATATTGTCTTAGGGTGAGTACGTAGAGAAGGTGTTGGAGAGGTTGAGAATGCAGAATGCAAAACTAGTTAGTATACCTTTGGCCAACCATTTCAAATTAACCAAGGAAATTTGTACCAAGACATAAGAACATATATAATACATGTCGAGGATCCCTTATTCATCAACAATTGGTAGCTTGATGTATGCTATGGTGTGCACAAGACCAGATATTGCACATGTAGTGGGAGTTGCGAGCAAGTATATGAACAAACTAGGTAAAGAACATTGGGGCGAAATAAAATGGATTCTCAGGTATTTGAGAGGTACTACTACTCATGCATTATGTTTTGTAGATTCAAACATTATTCTAAAGGGATGTGTTGATTCAAATATGGCAGGTGATAAATATAGTAGGAGAAGCACCACACAATATGTTTTTATTGTAGGTGGAACAACATTAAGTTGGATTTCAAAACAACAAAAGGTTGTTTCACTTTCAACAATGGAAGCCGAGTATGTTGGTGCTATAGAGGCTAGTAAAGAGATGATTTAGTTACAAAGGTTTATGGAGGATGTTAGAAGATAAATGAAATTTTTGAATAAAAATCAAATTTTCAAATTCTTTTTTGTTTTGTCTTTTTCAAATAAAGTTTAAAACTTTAGGAATATCATTTTTTATCTAAAATATTTTTCATTACATTTTGACACGACAGATCAAGCACCAATCGTTAAAAACTTGACAATCATCTAGATCGACGACTCTCACAACTTCGGAGTTTCAGAATCACGAAATGTTTAATCAACGGAGTAATTCGAATTTTACTTTAGAACTTCATGATTCAGGAGTTCAATATCAAATGGATAAAGTCTTAAAAATCCTAAAGTTGCTCATCGAGGATTTTTAAGACACTCTTTACAAGTGGTGACACGTGGCACTCACTTTGGGCACTCTTGGTTATATAATTTGCACGATTTCAGGTGACATGTCACTCGTATTTTCATGACATGTCATCAACAATGACGTCATCCTGCCACATCACTTCGGGAGATTGTCTTCCAAAAGATTAAATATTCAACAAATCCAAACAATGCCCGAGCACCGAAGTGCCAGATTGACGAAAATATAAAGCATCGAATATTAAAAGGGTAAAACATGTTTAATTTGGCGTAATTAATGGTAGGTAATTACTCCACGAGTGCGGCCTTCGGGACAATTCTAATCACCTTTAACAAAAAACTCACGAAGCCTCGAAGTTCCAGAGCCCCGAAGTTTTGAAGCACTTAAAGTTAAAAAAGGTCATAATCTGTGGTTAATTAAAATGAAACAATCAAATAAAGGATGATTAATTGCTCCGTGAATTCGGCCTTCGAGAGATATCTAGCATTCCTCATTCAAAACTCCCGAACGTCGAAGCATCGAAATCACGATCATTAAAGGTGTATTTAACGTGGTTAAGGTAAAGGATTTGAAAATATTACGGTCGTCAGGTAATAAATTTGATATATTTGACATGATTACCCTGTTGATTTGTTAAGGTTAAATTTGATTTATGGTTTCATGCTTTTATTTAATAAAAGCATTTTGAACTTTATATCATTTCTCCTTTCACATTCAGAACTTTTGCATTCAGTAGTTTGGACTCACAGATTTTTACTTCTCACAGGAGGGCTAACATTGATACTTGGAAATTATGGCACCGCGTAAAGCAGGAAAGAAACAAGATCCATTTTGTAGAAGATGCAAACCCAAATTCAAACATTTTTTCAGACACTATCGCTCGCTTGACGGACGTCATTAAATTATGGAAGCAGGTTTATGAAATCTTGGAGCAGGAAAATTCCCTCTATTTTGATGAATCAAGCAGAGGATAAGATGAGTCATTAAAAAACAAGCTAAGACATGTGGCTAAGTTAGAACTTCACAAAGTCGTAGCACGACCAAAACTGTTGCCTTATACATACATGATACGCTGGGCCCTGGATCACGTTGATATTCTGACCAAAACCATCTACAGTTATCAAAATACCATTGTTAACTCATTTCAACATGAGGATATTCAAGTAATGTATAAATTAGCTTGCACCCCAAAATATACTTATAATGCATCATTTATAGTGAAGTTTGAGAATGATGAATGTGTGAGTTACGACAAAACTCCCCATGATATAGTAAAATCTTGGTGGGGAAATGAAAATAAATTTAAAGATGATAGTCATGGAACATATTCTATAGCCTCCCGTGATGCCCATATTATGTATATTGCCATGATGCTGTGTAGAATGTTCGGAAAGAAAAACTCTACGCATTTTACTATAGATTGGGTTTCTATAATCCATGAAGTAGCAGAGGGTTATACTTTTGATTGGGGAAACATGTTGTCGGATAACCTAGCCAAACAAATAGAGGATTACAAAGCCCAGAAGTCCAAAGGAGAACATGCTCCTTTCTATATGTCTGCATATATTATGGACACAATATGTTTCAAAACCCCATTTCCTCTTATAAATTGGAGCTAGACTCAGTCTGTCACTAAACCTATACACTTCTATCATTCCAAATTATGGGAAGAAAATGAAAAGGATTGTTTTTATGATATTTGTCATAATGTGGTCATTCCAATGCATGAAGCTATTTATGGTCAACCTCCTCCCAGAATTTCAAAACAAATTATTGGGAATTTGGGTTCTATTGCAGACGAGTACATTGTAGAAAGTTTTTCTTATATTATAGTCTTTGGATGTTTTGCATCTCCAGATGCTTTTCCCAGATTTCTACCAGACATACTTGTTCACAGAGAAGTAGCCCATCAGACAGTTTCAACAGACATCACTAAAGAACTAAAAGTTGCACATAAAAGGGTTTTGATGACCTTTCCCGTACATGTTGGTATATTCTCATTATCAGATTTTGGGCATGATAAGGTTGAATCCTTAGCCTTAGATGATATCAAATTGGCTGACATTCAATTTAAGAGGCATGATCCACATAGGGTGGTAGAAAATCATTTGGCTCAGTTTAACATGAAGAGATATATCCACGAAAATTCACCTGATGATGAAATTTTCATAGGAGTTAGATCATATGATGAGGTTATATCTAGATTTCAAAGTCTTCTTGAAGAAGAACAATAAGGTTTTCTTAGCTTCCAAAAGCTCAAAAGTATTAGTTTACCTAAGATATTGCAGGTACAGCAAAGTCTTAGTCCAACTTCATGGCCACCATCATCAAATCCTGAGCAACATGACTTGCCCGAGGTCAAAACTAAAGAAGTGGAAAAGACACCAAAAATATTTCCCAAGGATACAACAATTACAGAGATATCAATACCAGGTAAAAACAATCAAGAATCATCAACATTGTTTGAAGATTTTTCCTAAGTTATTGACAAACACTGAAACTCCTGTAAAATATATCACAAATCAAGGGGAATCCACTACACTTACCATTCCAATACCATCCTTAACTCCCCTAGCAACAAGTTCTGGTTTGCCCTGTTCAGAGGTTATAAATATAGATGAACTGACACCTATTGAACCAGAAGAGATGCCTTCATCAAAATTTTTCTTCAACAACAAAAGGAAAGCTATTATACAAAGAGAATCTCAACAAAAAGAAGGAGTAATTATAAAGAAGCAAAGAATGGTGTATGATGGACAGGGACAAAGTGACCATGAGTTTGCAAAGCAAGTAGCAAACTCACTAGGGGCATTTGCAACAACCAACTTATGGTTAGTGGATCAATTGAGAAAACAACTTGAACAAAAGAATATATTGATTGAGTAGTTGCATAATGATATGAAACATATAGAAGTCACTGCTAGAGAAAAGATCCATTTTGAAATAAATCAAGTCAAACAGGGTTTCGAGCAATAGATTTATCAATTAGAGGAGAAATTAAAGATAAGTTTTCAGAATCAACACTTGAGTAATAACATGGTGTCAGAGATAGATATATATTCATAAATCAATTACAAGCTCGAATAGTGACAATTGAAGGCATAGTAATTGATATTTCCACCTTCAAGAAACAGGCATTAGAAATAAATGAGGGACTGCAGGTTGTTCAACAAAACTTCTTTGAAAGCTTGGATACTATCCAGAAATATTGTCAGATAATCAATGGTGCATTGTAGAGTATTGATGAAGAAGAGAAGGAATCTATTATGGCTAAATCCAAATTTCAGGAGCTTATAGGGTGGAGGCAAAGTCTCAATCTACTAGGAGTTGTTCCTTTTTGAGAAATTGAGTAGATAAAAGGAGAAACAACCTTAAAAACCCGGGAGAAAAATCTTGAAGAAAGTTAAAGGCTAGCTAAAGAAGAAAATAAATCTTGTATTAATGCTCTTTTAGTTGTAGATGCAGAGATGGCAACAATTGATATCAGTAATATTCATTCTTTTATTGGGAAAATTGAGATTGAGAAGAGAAAGGAAAGTCCGAAGAAAAGCAGAGAGTACATGTGGAATGCTATATTACAAGTTAATCATGTTGACTTGCAAATCTTAAATGATCTTTTGGTGAAACAAAGTCTACAACATCAAATCACTCAACAATCGACAAAAAAAATTCAAATAAATCTATCATTGGTACACGGAAAGGTTTTTTCCTTTGAATTCAATGCAAATATTGAACCCCCCAAGTTCGTTATTGCATTATTAGATTTGCATGCATAATACAAGGATAAAAAAAACAGATAGTTACACCCACGAGCAAATAAAGGAAGAATGATTTGTCGACGAGCAAAGGAGATCCCAAAAAATAGACAAATGTTATAAATCTTTGTAATATCTATTTAGTTTATATTTTATTTTATTTTGAGAACGAAAAATGTGGAAAGTCTAACCACTTTTGGTTAAGACAATTTTGTATAAATAAGCAGATTAAAGATGTAATCAGGGCTTCTTCTGGCCGAATGTAAAAGAGAACTTCTTAATACCAATTTCAGAGAGAAGACAAAGATTATACATTTCATTTCCTTGAGCTATGTGCTTTTTGTGTATTGCTTTTTCGTCATAACCTCATTTTCTTCACTCTACGGTTCTTAAAAATTGAAAGACTACAATTTAGTAATACATCTACTATGTTCCATATAATTGGAAGTCTATTCAACTACAACATTTCCTCTGTTATTACTGTGAATAAAAACAAGACCTGTATCTGTGTTGATCTCCTCATTTCAATTCATCTTTTAAGGCCGATTCTTCTATTGCAGATAAGGTAAGATTTATCAGCATTGGATACCTTACTTTATTTGATAATTTTGTTAAATAATTTCTACTTTTCATCTATGCAATATTTATAAAAACTCAAAGAAAAAGATACTTCCTTTGTGTTTTATAATCATTAAGTTATTTGAAGTTTCATCTGAAAATTGAAGGTACAAAAGCATTATAAAAAACAATCTCTTAAATCTTGGATGCCTGGCATTATTTTGTGAGCCTAGGGTAAATCTCATGAACAACAGAGGAGTTCAGAAAGAAACATGAGAATAGCAGGTTGTACTATGAAAACTAGAGTGCCATTCATCTTGCAAAGAACTCAACCTTCCATTCTAAGACTAAGCATATATAGCTTACGTACCATTTCATACAATCCATTTTGGAAGATGTACAATTGAAGTTGGAAAAGATACATACTAGCTGAAATCTTGCAAACATGTTAACAAAGATAGTAACTGGGGAGAAACTGATTTCTTGCTCAGTTTCAGTTGGCCTTCAAGCATGAAGTTGAAGATGAGAAATTTTCCAGGTCCAAGGTGGATCATAGTCCAACAGGTACAACAACAGTGGAGTTGTTGTGATCAATATTCAAGTGGGAGATTGTTGGTTGTGGAGCCTGATTGTCTTCCTGATTCAAAGGTCTTGTTTCATCTGCATTTGGACCCCATTACTTGACGGCATGGGGGGGATTCCCCCCCACATCTCCTTCAATGGGGGGGGCAAGAAATTTTGGAGCCTCGCCCTGGCGGGGGTTCAAGGGCAGCGCCCCCGAAGAGATTTTTTTTGGAAAAATTACCTTGTAAAATATTGTTCTTTTGTAGTCAATTCGGACCATTCATTATAACGTTGCATATCTGACAATAGAAGTTATGATAGGGTTTGTTCCCTAGAAGGCAACCCTATTTTATGAGGGAATTTTATTGCAGTTATGTATGTGAATGAATATTGAATTTTGAGAGAGGAGACTGTGAGAGAAAGAAGAGGAAGTTACAATTGGTATGTTGTAGGTTGTATCCCTTCATTTGTTGGATAATAAGAAAGGAAGGACCTAACAATTTCTGTAGTGGACGTTGCTCACGCTGGGTGAACCACATATATATGTGTCTCTATTTTATTGTGTATCTTCTGTGTTTTATTTCCTCATTTGTTTTATTTTATTGCTCTGCAATCCTGTTTTTCTAACACCAAGATTTGGTGAGAATCCCACAATTTCATGAATAAATTTGAATTGCAGATTTTTCTGCTGTAAAATTTGTTGTAGAGTGGCTGAGTTGACCATGCGTTGACCGACATGTTTTTGGTTCAATCTAGCACATCCAAGAGGTCACAATACATGCCATGAAACCAAGGAACACACTGCAAGTGCCCACTTTACCCAGATCAACCTGCACATATCTTGATCACAGAGAAATTACAAGATTTTCTCTTATTTGGTAAAAACTGATAAAATCTGAATTGTTAACTATCTTAAAATGTTGATTTTAATCAATTAAAAATAAAATAAATGTTTTCCTATTTATGCCTTGAAAATGTCTTTATTAAGCTGAAGTGTGTGGAGAATATGGTGAAATGGTGAGATACAAAGGTAAAAAGTTTATAGGTTAAAGGTTTTGGCTAACAAATTAGAGTTCTAACATTTCCCCCGAGCTTGTTCTTTTGCATGACCTCATGCAAACCGAAATTTTGACAAAATTGTGTTCCTTCCTCTTGTTTAAATAACATCTGTTGCACTAAATAGAACATCCACATTTGATGTGGAATTCTTGTTGGCTTTCCTCTGTGGTCTTCTTGTAGCTTTTGCGTCATGTTTTCTCAATTTGTACCTTTGCGTCATGTACTCTACTTCCTCCTTGCCAAATGTACATTTTGACATTTTGGCATAGAATTGATTTTCCTCCAGAAGAGATAACACTTGTCCCAAATGCTTGATATGCTCCTCCCATGTTTTACTGTACACTAAGATATCATCGAATAAAACTAAGACATGTTTCCGTAAGTATGGGTGAAATAATTCATTCATTGTTGCTTGGAAGGTGGCATGGGCATTAGTTATCCCAAAAGGCATCACCTTGAATTCATAGTGTCCTTCATGTGTCTGGAAGGCARTATTGGATACATCTTCTAGTCTGACTCTAATTTGATAGTACCCAGATCTTAAATCAAGTTTTGAAAAATATCTTGCTCCATGAAGTTCATCCAACATTTCGTCAATAAATGGGATGGGAAATTTGTTTTTAATTGTTATTTTGTTTAGCCCTTGATAATCTATGCATATTATGAAAGATCCATCTTTCTTTCGAACTAGCACTACTGGAGTTGCATATGGACTTATGATTTTCGTGATGACACCACATTTTAATAGGTCTTGGACTAATCTTTCTATCTTTGTTTTTTGGTGATGAGGGTATCTGTATGGTCTAACCTTGACCGGGCTTGATCCTTGTTTAGCTTTAATTATATGTTCAATTATTCTTTGAGGCGGTAACTCCATGGGAAGGTCTTGAAATACCTTTTTTTTTTTTGAATTAGATCTTGGAAATCTGATGTTCTAGAGTCATCCTGTTCTGATTCTTGTATTTCTATGTTGTGGCATTGGATTAAGTATGTGATTTCTCCTTTCCAGATCATTTTTTCCATTTGTTGTGATGACACAACCCCTGTTTGTGGAGGTTGAAAACCATATAATTTATAACTTTGCCCTTGCCACTTGAATTGGATGAAATGTTCCTGGTGATTGGTTGAGTATGTGCCAAAGGTTTGTAACCATTGGACTACTAAAACCACATCTCCTGCTCCAAGAGGGGCAATGTAGAGTTCTGATTCCAAATTGAAATCTTGGATTTGGAGTTTCACCTTATGGCATTTTTCGACATTTCCATTTTTTTTGCCGTTTGAAACCATTACTTTCATGTGTGGGACTGGATATACAAATAATTGAGTTTCCTTGCAATATTGATATTGAGGAAATTGTGGGTACTTCCAATGTCGATTAGTACAGTGACATTAGCATTTTTGATATGTCCTTTTAATTTAAGAGTTTGTGGTTGGGTAATGCCTATGATGGATGTGAGCGACATTCTTGGTGTGTTGTCTTCTATGAGATCTAAAGTGTCATTTTGGAAATTTGCCATTTCTTCATTTATTGATTCTACTGATTCTAATTCGTCGTATTTTTCTGCTTCACAAGTGTACAATTTTTTTGAGTTATCTTCGATTTGGCACCTGTGTCTGGGGTCCCATTTCTCTCCACATCGTTTACATTTTCCTTCTTTTATCCTTTGGGACTTTAAACTTATTCTTCTATCTTCACGTAGATTGGGTGGTATGTATTTGTCATTTCCGGTGGTTTGACTCTTTCTTGATTAAACCTTGCTGAATCTTGATTGGCCTTCTAGTTTTTCTTTTGCAGTTTTTGCCTTGTGTATTGCTATTTCCACCGTAGTAACCTCATGTAATCTTAATTTGTGTTGGATATGTGGTTTGAGACCACCTATGTAAGACTGGAGTAATTGATCATTAGATAGTCCAAATACTCGGGTGGTGAGAGCGATGCGTAAATTCATCTATGCTGCCTTTTTGTTGTAATCTGGTGAGTTTTAAAAAAAAATAAAATTTCGAGATGCCCTGGAATCTTTTAAAAAATCATTTTTGAAAGAATTCCAATTATATGACTGAATTCTTCCTTTCCACCATAGATACCAATTGTATGCAGTGCCTTCAAGGTACATGGATGCATATTTGACCTTTTCTTCATCGGTTGTGATATTATATATATGGAAATATTTTTCAGTTTTGTTAAACCAAGCCACGCACTGCTTATCGCCTCCATTGTATTTTCATAGTTCAATTTTGGCTTTGGGAGGATAAATTATTAAGGGTTGATGTTGTGATATAGGTTGGGAATTTGAATTGTAGGGAGGTGGTGGCGGAGACGGTGGTGATGTGTTAGATGTGCTTGCATCACTTGGTTGTGGTTGGGTGGCTTGTTGGTGCCCTTGGCTTTTTATTAAATTTAAAAGCTCAATAATCTTTTTTTCCTGATGTTGTGTCATCACAACCAAACTTTGTTGAAAATAATCATTTATTTCTCGTTTAAAGTTTCCCAAACCTCGTTGTAGGTTAACCTCAAGTTCTTGAAAAATATCATCTTTAAGATCTTGTTTTAGATTATACATGCCTTTTTGTAATTCGATTCCGACTTTGGTTGCAATTTTTTCTTTAAGATTATGGGTCAACTCTTGTTTGAGTGCCTCATTGTTGAGCCTTATTTCTTCTAGTAACTCATCGTGAGTTTTTTGTATTGAATTTTTGAGTGATTTCCTAATGCTTTTACATTCCTGATCAATTTTTTCCACTTGATTTTTTAATTCCGACATCCTTCTAGTGTTTGGGGGTGAGTATTTTTTTGTAGTTTTGACTGGAATTTCTACGCCCCTTTTTAAAAAAAAGATGTCAATCCTTTAATAAAAAAGTTACTTTATAAAGTAACTTTTTATAAAAATTAATATTAACGAGATTTTTTTTTTATTAAGGGTCGGGGGCTGCGGGGTGAGGGGAAGGACGCGGGGAGTGTGGGGGACGAGGGGGGCTGCGGGTGAGGGGAAAATAAATGAGGGGGGAAAAAAACGTGGGGAGTGTGGGGAAAGGGATGTGACACGGGGGAGCGACCAACTCTCATACCAATGTTAAGAAGACAAAGGATTCTTAATGAACAACTTCACTCTGACTCCATAATAAAATATATAATAATAATTGATTGTAAAAATATGATGATATTACAAGGATAGGACCTGCATATATATATATATATATATATATATATATATATATATATATATATATATATATATATATATATATATTCCCTTTATAGTTTTTATGAAGAGTCATGACCTTTTTATTACATTAATGTTTAATTTACTTTATTTATTTATTTTAATGTCTTTATATTATTTATTTATTGTAACATTGTCTAATTTTTCCCCTACATGAGCTTCTAATTTTCTTCCTTTAACATTTAAAGTTCTTCTTTGAGTTGTTCATTCTCATCTCGTATCTTGGCACTAGTCTCTTTCAAAAGTGCATTTTCAGATTTGATGTAACTTTCTAACATCTTCATTTCTTTGATTTCTTCCTTTAGTTTTATGATATGTCTCTTCTTGTTTTTCACATTTGATCTTGCCAACAGTGTAGATAGTGGCACTTGATCTCCCCCCAATCCGAAATATTTAGTTGGCATACGTTCATTCATTTCATCAAATCCGGAGAAGCTTCCTTTTCTATGATTGTTATTTGCATGTTTCTAGTTGTGGAAGGTTCTCCCAAGTCTTGGTCAATGACCATCAAGGGTAGTTTGACCAATGAGGAAGGATTTATAGCTTCTTTCTCCAAGATCTCCACATAATCATAAAATTCCTGATGGATGTTATCAATCTCAGGTGTAGGCCTTCTTGTTTTGCAATACTCTTTTCTATGCTTCTTGGCAGTGTTCTTGAACCCTTTGTCTTGTTGTTTATTCTTTCAAGTTTTTTGTTCCTTGCTCTTGTCATCCTTATATGGATTGAAGATTCACGCATTTCCTTTCCTTTCTTTTGTTTCTTTCTTTTCTTTTCCATGCTTTGTCTAGAATCTTAAGGTACCTCTTCAACTACATTATCTGATTTTATTTTTTTGGTAGCATTCCTTGAAACATCTTCTAAAACTTCAAATTCATTGGTAGCTAGAAACTTAGGCCACACCATCCCTTGCTTTTCTAATTCATGTGTGATGATCATCTTGATGAATCCATGATGATAAAGGGATCTTTCTAAATTCTTAGTTTGCCTTTGTATAGCCTTTGGCATTTTTGTTAAACTGTGGAGCAAGTAATATGGCAAGTTTAATGGCTTTGCTTCATTCAAGTGTGCCAACAATATTATGTGATATAAGAAGATGAAACTAAACCTTCCCTCACAGGTTATATATTTATGGATCAAAAATGGTGTTGGACTATGATTTCCCTTAGACCAAAACCTGCAGGCGTTATTCTCCGCCAAAATCGTCGGAGTTAGGATCCATGAGAGGGGGTTAACCCATGTCGCAAAAATCGNCCCCCCCCCCCCAACGCATGCTAGGCGAGTTTCGAACTTGAGACCTGTCGCTCTGATACCATTTTTTGGACACATTGACCACACTGAGGGGGGGGGGTGAATCAGTGTAGGGCTCTTTTTACACTTTCAAAACTTAGTTAGCAACCACTTCAAATATTATTATTCATTCACAATTAGCTACTTGCATATAACAACACCATTCATCAATAATAGAGAACATTAAACTAAGATTTTGTATTATGTTGTTGCATGAGACTACAATCTCTAGTGTTTATCAATACCAAATGAAAAGAGTACCAACTCTCAATACAAGATCTAGCTTGCAGATCTCAACACCAACTGAKATTTGAGGAATCCAACCCTCACGTACAAGACCCAGCTTGTAGACAKAAGACAATCTACCCAACCTGTACCAATAACCTATCACAATTTGTACCAATCAACCTATATTATCAACCATGTATATAAATCACTCACACAACCTGTACCATCACAAGTGCATCAACCATGCACAACACAACTTGTCACAACAACCTGTCACATCAATCTGTCTCCTCTATCAAATCAGATCCGATCTCATGGATCTCATGCTCATGATCACAATGGAAATACACAACATGAATACCATATGCCAAATACCAACAACAAAATACCAATTGTATTCCTCAAAAATCTGATATATGTAAAAATATTGAACAACCAATACCATTTCAAGAGATAAACCCTATCTCACAAAACATACCTCAAACAAGATGTGTCATATCTCTCATAAATAGACTCCAACCATGCATTAAAGATTATGCCAATATAACCAACTATGAACTAGTACTGAACTTTAGTAGATCTGCCTCATATCAACTCTACAGCAAGCCTTAAACTTCCAAGAGGGAATCCAACAGATTTACAAGTCAAACCCTCAACCAGATTCATAGATTCAACACTACACATATGGAAACCATACCTTTTTCTTCTTGTAGCTGTGGATCTATTACGGATATATTTCTGTAGCTATGATTATATTGTCGTGATTTTGTTGCCGCGATTATGTTTCCGTGATTTTGTTGCTGCGGTTCTGTTGCCACAATTTTGCTACCGCGGTTTTGCTGCCGCAATTATGCTACCGTGGTTTTGCTGTCATGATTCTGCTACCGTGGTTTTGTTGCTGCGATTCTTCTGTCGCAATTTTTCTGCCACGATTTTTCTGCCATGATATTTCTACCACTATTTTTCTGTCGCGATTTTGTTGCCGCAAATTTGATCTATCAACAATACCTACCCAAATAACCTTTCACAAATGGATATTCAATTATGTTCAAAAATCATTTTCATAAGAGACTTATTCTCTCTTATTTATATTGTCCAAGTAGCTTTCTCTAGGGGTTATCTTCTAACCAACTTCCTTCTTCAGTGCTAACCCACTTCTAACCACTTTATCCACTTACAACCACTTTATCCACAAATAGTAATCTCACCACTTCTAGTTGCAACTAATCTATTTTCAATTATTTTCTTTTTACAACAACTTAACCCATGATTAACTCTTGGTTGCAACCACTTTGACTAGTAAACTTCTTCTAGGAGCTTCTAGAATAAATTGACTTCTTTGACCTTCTAGGGGCTTCTAGATAACTCATGAGAGTTCTCCAACTTCACTAAGCCATATCTCCTCAACCATGAGGAACTATGTGACATACCACATATCATAAAAAATGAAACGACATGTACTATCCATCCAGAATAACCTCACCTGCAAATTCACGGATCTTCATTACATTGTTCCTCAACCAAACTTGGGTTCATTAACCATACTACTAGGATTACTCAACCACTTAACCATTTGGACTTTACAAAGCATCTTCCTGTGAGGGATTTCACCATAAGGGGACCACTTTGAGAACTTTATCCAAGAGCATCTTCCCGTGAGGGCTTGCGCCATAAGGGGACCACTTTGCAGTTCATCCATTTGGTACTTCCTATCAACCATGACATGCCATCAATGATATAACTCCCTTTGACATCAACCTTGACATTAATGACAACACATCACTATGACACCAATTGAAATCAACCCTTTGATATCAATTACATAAATGACAACATAATCCAACAACCAATACATCAATAATACAAGCACATCACTATGAAAATACTTGACATCAACCCTTTGACATCAATGAAAACATAGTACAATAATCTCCCCCTTTGGCATTGATGTCAACACCAATCATTGATGGCAACACTTGGGCATGGAAATGCTCATGCTCCCTCTATGATCATCGCTCCTCATCAATGTTCATCTCGCCACATCAATGTGACTATCTCTTCCCCATTGACATCAATGGAAAAGGGTATATCTCTTTGGGGTTGGTCCCCCTAACTAAACTGTCCATGAGGTTGCTCCCCTTGGATGCACTGTCCCGTGGGTTGCTCTTCATGCATCTGATGAATCTAAACCTCTGTAACTAATCAAGGGAAAAATAATAACTCCCCCTATGGGTATATCTCCCACTGTCTTCTCTTAATATGCTACCACTGTATCCTGCTTATGCCACGGATGTTGTGGCTCTACCGAAACATTGATCAACTGCTCAACAATACCGCATCAATATTACCATGCTCTTCCTATGATGATCCTTGGACCTGTCCATGCATCAACCATCTAAACTCGTGCTATACCATACATCAAGTGTATGCCAATCATACATACTATCTCATGCATTAACCATGAAGCAAATGATATGTCAACAATGAATATTGAATCATGAACAAACCATCAACCATGTACATCTCGTGCCATATCATGTGCCAATCATGCACATCAACCATGTACATCAACTATTAATCATGTGCCAAATGTGTATCAAGATGATCAATAACATCATCAACCATACAACATGTCAACCATGTGCCTCAAACAAGTGTCATATCACTCATGATATGCCTCTATCATAAACCAATTGCCACAAACCATATGCTAAGAAATGTATCTCAACCATCAAGCATCAAAACTCAACAAGATGAACCACAATCAATATATCCATACACATATTCAACATTATCCATAAACCATGTGCTAGTGATACTACTAGCAAGTGCCTCTAACAAACAACCAAGTCTGTACCAATCATGCGTCAACTGTAGATCAAGCTATGACTCATCAATGATGTACAACATCACCACCTCATCAACTCATCACCTACATGTCCCAATATGCAGTTCAACCATATGCCAAATACATACACCAAGACATCCAACAAATATGCTTCTAACAATACATCACAAGATATGTTAATGGAGCTCACATATATACCGGCTAGGTACTATAACAAATATGCCTCAAAACCATTCACTACAACAAGTACTAAGAAACCAATAGCACCTCTAAACATGTACCAAGAGTGTCCCTCAATAGATCAATGATATATCTCTAGCTAGTATCACATCATCATGATATATCTCATAAACAAAGTGCCATAACCTCACTGATAAAATACATAACATAACCAAAACTCTACCTTAACAGAAAATGCTTCAATCCACACTCTAAAGTTAGTACCATGAGTCCAAGATAGGCATCAAGCATATGCTCCAAAACTCAACCACAAATTATCACCACACATACAAACATAAAAACCTGAAGCAAATCATCTCAAACCTTGCATAAACTATGTTGTACCATCAAACCATGTTGCAACCCATCTGTACACCCCCTTTTCTAAGGGATTTACCTCATGTATGCGACTTCACCATGAATTTGATCTATCAATAATACCTGCCCAAATAACCTTTCACAAATGGATATTCAATTATGTTCAAAAACCATTTTCATAAGATAGCTTTTCTCTCTTATGTATGGATTAACCCCCTCTTGTGAATCCTAACTCTGATGATTGTGGCAGAGACTGGTGTCTTCGGGTTGGTCTCTGCCACAATCGCCGTAGTTAGGATCCACAAGTGGGGGTTAACCCATGTTGCAAAACTCGCGGGAAGCGCTGAACCCAATTTCCAACAAATGGAATGTCCTTCCAAGGATATTTAAGCCAAATCCTTGGGACACCTGCTAGCCAACTCAAATCATTTTTCCTGTTTCTTAATAAAAAGGGTGTCCAAATCATCTCCTCCATTGGTTTATTCTTGAACTATTTCTCTCCTGATTGTGGCAATCTTGTAACTTGTGAAATCAAGTGGTCTAAAATGTGCAAAGTCAGATTAACTATATGTGCTTGTTCTCGTAAAAAGATAGTGTAAATGCCTTTGTTACCTCAATATGGTAGCCATTAAAATTTTCAAAGAAATTTAGCCAACTTTTTGTTGTCAAAATCACTTGACTCTTTGAATGAATGCTTTCAAAATCCAACTCAAATGGTTCAAATCGGATTGCCATTGTATTTTGAAAACCCTTCCTTCTTTATACTATGGTTTGAAACACTCTCCCAAGTTTTTCATAGTCTTCAAGTTCATATTTTTCATAGTTAAAATATGAGGTTTTTTCTTCAAACTTGTTCAATATATACTTCGTTTCTAAGCTTTATTTTCAAGCTTAAATGCTCTGTCCCCAATTCATATTTTTACTAATGAAATACTAAGTGGAAATTGAAGATTTTTTAAAGAAAACTTGATACTTGACAACCCCCAAGTTTTATATGTGTACCCACATTGGAGGTAGCATTTTCATCATAATCTAT
Organism: Picea engelmannii; assembly: GCA_009831015.1. Lineage (NCBI taxonomy): Eukaryota > Viridiplantae > Streptophyta > Pinopsida > Pinales > Pinaceae > Picea > Picea engelmannii. The sequence goes on along the minus strand of ML781743.1, from coordinate 27,595 downwards.
CTTGCAGTAGAGAGGGAATGCCAATTTAATTCAATACCCTTTTTATGCTGTTAATTTAGCTATGAATTTGTTTGAAAAGGGGTTACTGATTTTGACTTTTATGAGCAGAGGAAGACAATAACTCTTTGCTATTTCATTTTGTAAAAAAAACAACAAATTCATGGAGGCATAATTTTGTTTTAACACAACAAAAAGAATATTTCTGCCACAGAAAAACCAATTTTTCTAATTAGCAAGACTTTGCTAGTTCAAATTTCTGTCATATGATATCTTTTTACATGATTTCATTGTATAAAAACTGACTTTTTCAATTCATTGGCAGACTTGTCAAACCCTAGCTAGAACTTTTGGTGTTGTGTAGAGTAAAAATTCTTTGTTTGTAGCCTTACTCTTATTCGATTATGCTCAAGTTCGTATGCTAAAGGATTTAAATGCCGGTTTGGCTTGACAATCACTCACTCTCTCTCTCTCTCTTTATCAACGAAGGAGGATTTTGTCAATTTTCATTGTTATCTATGAAACCCTAGTGCCATTGCCATCTTTGCACAATTCATTGAGTGTTAAAACAAAGGAATACTAACCTTTTAACTCATTTGTCATGGTCTAACCATAAGCTTGTGCCTTCAATTTTCACTTTGATCTCTGTCTGTTGTTGTCAAAGGAGAATTTCGAACCTTGTTGCCCATAATTCGCCAAAAAAGAAAAATGTTTGTTTACTTACAACAAATAATAATTCTTGTACGTCACATCTCTTTTGTAAAACCCCTCTTTGATTTCATATGTTGGAGAGATTATATGATTTTGAAAGTAGGAACAAGTTTTTGTGCTGAGAAAACAATTTTGGTCATAGAGACATATTTTTCTTCAAAATGTCTATTAATTAGAACTCCTCTAAACCTTGATAATCTTGCAATCAAAATGTGCTTTGTATGTTTTCGCTCATATTGGAGGAATTCTTGATTTTGATTGTCTTTATGTCTCTAACTTGGAGAACTAGTAAGTGAGAAAATAGTACTATGTTTGTTTTATCAAAAAGCCTTTGGTTCTTGTAATGTTGAGTTTAGGCAATACAAAGAAATGGGTATGGTAAAAAATGGAATGGTAAGTATAGAGTAAATGTTAGGTAGATTTGGATAGGATAGAAAATGTATTATAAAAGGTGTAGGGATAAAATGAAATAAAAGAGATAGTATGAAAATGATATTTTATGGCAAAGTAGAATAGGATGAGATGATATATGGTACATGGTGTATGGTGGAATGTATTATCTAGCTACAAAGATAGGGATAAACTAGAGAGGTTAGGATATAATAGCCATAGTCAAACTTTATTCTATTTCTAATTAAAAATCAACAAATTAAAACATAGAACCTTGATTTGTACCATTCTTGATCTTTGAAGTTGGAATCTGATGTAAGATAATGTAGGCTAAAAAATAGTGCTTTTCTTTTTGCTGCAATTGTCTTCTTCCCTTAGTTGGATTCATTGTTTCCTGAACTTGAAAAAGAAGATTGACTGCTCTTGAAATTGTATATCAGTTGCTTGATTTATGAAATGATAAGCATAAAAGCTCTTTTCAAAAGCCGATACTAACTCCTTGAAATATTTCTCTACAGATGAAGAATACTATAAGCAACTTTTAATGGAAACCCTTTGAAATATAGTGAGTTAATCTCACAATATCTGAGTTTTATTACAAATAAAAGAAGCTCAAACAAGGTCTTTATCAAATATTGCTTTTTATTGCTTTAGAAGGGCCATGCGAATTTTTTCCAGCCAATTGTTTGGTTTTCAAGCATAAACTCCAACTAAGTGATGCCAAAAGCCTGGTTTTTACCACAAAACTGTTTTCACATCCTTCGAGCCTTCTGAAAATAAACTTTTGACTCTTCCACCTGTACAAAATTAATCTATTGGGGAATAAGGTGGAACACGACGTGAAACATAGAACACAATACTGTAGATAATCGAAGAAGGGAAAAATTTCAAAGAACAGAGGTGGCACCTAAAGATACCATTACAACACTTAAGCACAATGTAATGTTATCATAACATCACAATGCATATTATACATCTCGATCTGCATGATCTATTGTGCAATTTCAATTCACATTCATCGTGTTGATAATGTCCGAAAGGGTCCTCTTTTATAGTCTCAAGACCTAACTGAATCCCATAGAATCCAAAATATCTTGTCCACATATAACTTTTGACGGTTAGAGTTGACTCCATAAAATCCGCTCTTTCAAGTCAGCTCAACAGGACTCGACTCGACCGATTATCGATCCAATTCGTAGTCAATTGTTGGACTGGTTGATCCACCACCCCACTATCTTTGATTGCTTGTCAACTGTCTGACCAACATGCACGTCTACTAGCCTACTGACTGATATGGTGTGCTGATTTATCTCTCGACTGACTATATCCAAAAGAGGGCCGACCTCTTAACCGATTGAACTCGAGAGATGTGTGATGAGCCATCAGTGCTTGATGTCCAAACACCCCCCCATCAACACACATATTTGGAGTTTCATGAGGTGAAATTACATCACTAGAATAGCCCCCCATAATACCAGCTTCCTAAAGCACAAGAAAAGTGAGGAGCTTGATAAATCTAGCTTCAGTTAAAGGTTTGGTGAAGATATCAACAACTTGATCTTCAATGTGACATTATTCAAGAGAAACAACGAGTTCATGAACTAATCACCTCAAGTAATGAGCATGGAGCTCAACATGCTTCATCTTACTGTGAGAAACAAGATTATTGGCAACCTAAATGGCACTATGATTATCACAATAGATGATAGTCGAGGTTTGAACGGGAATGCCAAGTTCTCCCAAAAGTTGCGAATCTAGACCACCTCAGTGTTGGTTTGAATGACTCCACAATATTATGCCTTTGAAGTCAACAAGGAGGCTACCTTCTATTTCTTGCATGATCAAACCAAAGGTCCAGTGTTATAGTGAAACACATACCTAGAAGTGGACTTTAGATCATCACCGTCGCCATCCTAGTCAGAGTCAGTGAAGTCGACTAGCAAATCTGAACTACGACAATATTTGATACCAAAATGAGTGGTACCCTTTAGATAATGAACAATTCATTTGACTGCCTTCTAGTCACTTTCTCTGAGATCCTACATGAACTGAGAAACCACACTAACAACAAAGGATATATCAGGTCGACTATGAGTAATATAAATAAGTTTGTTGACAACACATCCAAACACACTCAGAAAACACTTCCAAACACATAGAGGTGGGAAACATAAGGCTTCTTCCAATACCATTGTTTCACTGGAGTCATAGAAGGAATAACTCGATTCGAGATGCAATTGAGCAGATAATTGGCACAATACACCACTTCAGTCTAGAAGCGAGGAGGCGGGTCTTTATCCTGCATAAGAAATCTAGCCATTTCAACTAATGTCTAATTCTTGTGTTCTGCAACTCCATTTTGTTGAGGTGTGTGAGGAATCGACTGCTACTAGTCAATACCAGATCGAAGTAGGTATTCTTGAAAGGGTCGATTGACATACTCACCACCATTGTATGATCTCAAGCACTTGATGGGTCAACCACATTGCTTTTCAGCAAAGGCCCAAAATTATTTAAACTTCTCAAAAACAAGATTTTATTTTTTAGGAAAAAGACCCATGTGAAATGAAAGAAATCATCAAGGTAAGTTGATAGAGCATACATCACTATGAACCAGGTCCAATAGGTTTTTTTCTCGCCATGTTTTTCTAGAGTCAAATGGTGCTTGATGATGGTTCCCAAGTACACAACCCTTACATACACCTTTAGGGGAAAACACCCTTGACAATCCAACAACCATATTCTAAGTTGCCAATGCCTGTAGACTTTGAAAGTTCATATGTCTAAATCATTCATGCCAAATTCGACTTCTCTCATCAACGTGAGAAATAAGTGTAGTCAGTTCAGATTCAGGTCGAGTTGAGTCACAAAACTTGTATAAATTGTTTGTCTGGTCGAGAAGCCCAACAATGACAATCGACTTCCCTTTCTTCAAATCCCGAACATAGAAGTGATCCAGTCAAAATTCCACAATTTCACTGGTCTGATTCAACTGGGAAATAAACAACATATTAGCACTAAGATTTGGTACATGATAAATGTCGACAATTTTACCATGTCAAAAAGCTACATCACCCTGACGAGCAACATCCAAAGCAAAATCATCAACAACATATATTCTACCCTCCTTAGCTTTATTCAGTCTCATGAATAAAGTCACATATTTCGCCATATGATGAGTGCACCCAGATTCGACAACCCATTCATCCTATGTAGTATGAGACATCAAGGCCCGAGAAGTCCCGACTTGGAAGGCGAAATTATCAGTGGGTCAAAATCGACACATCTCCTTCAAGTATCTTAACCTTCTTGTCTAAATTGTCTCGCTTCTTAAAGCATTTCTTCTCGACATGTCCAGTCTTTCCACAACATCAACATGTCTTCTTATTTTGACTTCGTTGTCGTTGTCTATGGGGTCCCTGATCATGATATGCAGGTTTTTTTGCAAAAGCATCAAACTGGATTCTATTCTTGGAATCCATCTTTCCCTTACCCTTGAGCAAGTGGGCCTAGTGTTTACCACCAAGATTTCTCTCTTCAAGCAATCTATGTTGATCAGTAATCAAAATTTCGTAGAAAACTTCAAAGGATTAGTCCTTACCATATTCCTTTCATGCTTTCCAGTTGGTGCAGAAGTTCGAGACAAACATGTCAAATGGTGTTCTCAAATTCATCAGGACCAGTTCGATGAGTTGTCCATCCTTCTTCTCGTAGTTCTCTCTGCATTCACCCAATTTCAATCGGAGTTCCTTGACACACACCAAATAGTCCTCCATTCTATCAAAGGAGTGAGGATCGAGAGAGATCAACTCTTTCTCCAATTGCATGACTTGGCTCTCGTCGACTTGGTCGAACAAGGTATTTAGCTTCTTATAGACCAGATGCAGACAATCTATTCCACTGAGGTGAAATCAAATTTCCCACGAGATGCAATTTGTGATGACCCCTACAGCCTCATCCTTTTTCCCGTCAAAAACAATTTTTTCTAGAGCATCGTTTGGATTTGGAATCGTAACCTTGGTATACTGCCACATCCCTTACTCTTCAATAGGTTTTCCATATTTGGAGCCCATACCACATAATTTGATATGTTTGGAACAACATGATCAATCTTCAAAGCCATCTTTGATATCTATATAGACTGGTCTATTTCAATAAGTTCCAATTGACAAACCACCGGCCTAGAGTCGATCACACAATGGATCCGACTCAACAAGATTTGCAAACAACAGATCGAGGTTTAAACCATCGTCTCTAATACCATGTTGGGGAATAAGGTGGAAAACAACATGAAACAAAGAACAAAGTACTGCAGATAATCGAAGAAGGGAAACATTTCAAAGAACATAGGTGGCATCTAAAGACACCATTACAACACTTAAGCACAATGTAATATGATCAAAACATCACAGTGCATATTGCACATCTTGATCTGCATGATCTATTTTGCAATATCAATTCACATTCATCATGTTGATAATGACCCAAAGGTTCCTCTTTTATAGTCTCAAGATCTAACCGATTCCCATAGAATCCAAAATATCTTGTTCACATTTAACCGTTGATGGTTAGAGTTGACTCCACAAAATCGACTTTGTCAAGTCAGCTCGACAAGAATCGACCCGATCGACTATCCGTCCAACTTGTAGTCGATTGTTGGGCTGGTCGATCCACCACCTAACTATCTTCGACTATTGGTCGACTGTCCAACCGATATGCACGTCGACTACCTGACCAATTGGTATGGTGTGCTGGTCGATCGCTTGACCGACTACCTGACCAATTGGTATGGTGTGCTAGTCGATTGCCCGACCGATTGTATCCAAATGAGGGTCGAACTCTTGAACGACTGAACTAAGGAGATGTGTGATGAGCCATCAATGCTTGATGTCCCAACACAATCAAAACATGTCTTTTATTGGGAAACTTAATTAGTGAATTGATTAGTTTTCTAACAAAAATTCAAGCTAAGATTGTGCCAGAAAGATCTGGTTTTCGCAACTAGGCCATTTATTTTTAATTTTTAATTTTATATCATTTTTTGTTTTTAATTTTTCTTTATATATATATATATATATATATATATATATTTTTTTTTTTTTTACTTATATTATTTTTTATTCTTCTTTGGAAGGTAGACTTTAAGATGAAAGAGAGGTGGGAGTGTGATTTCCTTGCCCTAGAACTTCCATCTCTTCTTGATGAGAAACTTGGGAGATGAAATCATCCCGACTTATTGGTTTATTGTAGAGCTTCAACCTGTTCCCATTGATTACAATGCAAATCCATTTTCATCAATTGTCTTTAGTCTTACTGAACCATTATCAAACACTTCTTGGATGTTCTATGGCCCAAGCCAGTGATTGGTAAATTTTCCCTAAAAATATTTGTATTTGGAGTTGGAGAGTAAATCCCAAGCACCAATTTTGAATAACTTCTTCTTAATGAACTTATCATGCCATCTTTCTCTTTACTACTAGATCAGAGTAGTTTGTTGTAAGGCATATTTTAGGATCTCATCAAGTTCATTAAATTACATTATTCTTTGTTTCTGAGCCTCAGTCAAGTCCATCCCTAAATCAATTGCAATTCTAAATGTCTTTATTTGAAATTCAATGGGAAGAAGGAAATGTCTTTCTTTATTTGGATATCTAAGCATGTTTGTTGAACTGAGAATCTTTCAAAAGGGTGAAAGTTGGTTTCCTTCTTGTTGGACACACTCATGATAAAATTGATCAAATGTTCAATTGTTTTTCCAGTAACATTGAAGAAGAAAAATGTTGGATGCCTACCATCATTGATTGAATGTATTAAGAAAGCATACATTCTAGAGCCTGTTTTTCATATATTAGAAGAAGCTGTTGACATGCAAAGATTTATTTAGGGATCACATCATGAATAAAAATTGATTGAGCAACTTAATGACATTAGCTTCCAACATCAATTTTGTTTCAAAATATTTTATGGGAAAACACTTATATGGGGAAAGCAGTATTCAACTACTGCATAATGGGGTCCTTCATCAGGTTTATGATTTTTGAAGTTCATTCCAGATCATCTAATATTTGCATCAAAGTTATTGTTATTACAATCAGTTGCTGAAATCCATAATGCACAAAGGCGTAATAGAGATGTAGATTATTCTGAAAGCCTGGAAGAAATAAAAAAGTCCAATAAAGATACATATGAAAACTTTTTGTTAGGATATTTAAACACTTAGGAGTTAGTTAAGATCTACTTGGTCTAATGTGTCATTAGGTAAAAGTGTGTTTCTTAGTATGTTTCTTTAGTATGCATTAGTATGCATTTGTAGTTAGGAAATCCGACGATCACGATATGTTCCCAACATAGAGTGATCCGACCGTTCATATTCTCCTTGATCTTAACGACCATTGATCCATGGCTTAACAACTGATTGATCCATGATCTCCATTTAAAAGCATGAAGGGTCATTTGCCGATGATCGATTGTGAGAAACTCTCTTGTAAAATATCTCCGTAATCTTTTTCTTTTGCATTAATAAACTGCTCCAAGTGGTCGCATTGGCTGGGATCGTGGATGTTTCCCCGTAGGGGTTTTACCACGTGAAAACATCGGTGTGTTGATATTTGATCTGGTTATGTGAGTGGTTACTGCAGCTTTTTGTCCTCTATTGGAATACCTGTGTTGTTGAACATGGTATCAGAGCCTGTTTGAAGACCTGCTCCTGTTGCAGATCAAGTTCGTGAAGCCGAGTTGCCTCATCTCCATTTTATGTCATTTTCGTACATTTTTGGGTTGAGAGGACTGTTCCATTTCATTTGGAGCACTCGTTTTAGTTAGGAACACTTACCGTCTCACTCAAAAAGGTTTATGTTTGCCCAAGATACGATCATTTTAGTCAAATCTGGTGGTATAAAGCCCGAATACGCATTTTAATTTTTTTTGCAAAGTATTATTTTGGTTTTATGTTATTTATTTCCAGGTTGCTACTCTTTTAGATCTGTGTACGCTCTTTGCCCCGCGCCCTGTACGATCTCGACAAATCATAAACATATAGGAAAAGGTGCATCTTCTGGGTAAGCTAACAGAGATCTAATCCTTGTTGTCATCGAGAAGCGAAATTTTTTTCTTGTGTGAAAATAGTTTTTTTGGAGCACGCTCTCCAAGGCCATCAACAACAACAAAAATCCTCTTGCGAAACAATACAATATGTTGGTTAAAAATTGCCTTATTAAGTAAGAGGTCTCGAGTTCAAGTCTCTCTTTTGTTACTTTTTTTTTTTAAAGTTCATGCTAAAATTGTAAAGTGTATTTCACTTCAAGTATAAAGTGAATCACTATAAGTAGCTTTAATATTTTATTTTAGAATTATTTATTTTGCATGAAGTAAATTCATTGTAGAAGTGATCCCCGCGTCTCTTTATAAAAGTGGGTCACTTCATAAAGCAACTTACACCACCACTTGGTCATTTGGTTACCGTTTATGCCTTTTTTAAAAAGGGCATAACTCTCACATCCGAAGTCCGTTTTCAATGCTGTTTTTTTTTAAATTGCCTAACTTTACGAGATATTTCCATCCAGAACATCCGTTTCAGTTTTTAAATCCATATTATCTACATATTTAATATGATTTCTTCCAGTAATCTTTTGCTTACTAGCACCAACTACTTCCACTGAAAATCTCACATGGAAGATTTATTAAGAAGTAAAGGCTTGTACCATATTAACTTGGGAAAGGAAAAAACATCCACTGATGATGATAAGAAAACAAAATGGGCTAATAGGAGTGACGAAGCACATGGACTAATCAGAATGCCCATATCCCTTGATTTAAGGTTCCACCTTAAAGAAATTGATGACCCCGAAGAATCTTGGGAAAAGATTGAATCTGTGTTTGGTAAACTCAATATTATTCTAGCACAACAATTATAAAATCAAGTACTGACCTTAATTACAAGCGATCTTTTTTTCCTTGGATACTATCTATATAATTTTAAAACACTCATAATTTTATGTGAAGAATGTGAGATAAAAATGGAGAAAGAGCGTTGCAACTATCTTATTCTTTCTAAGTTAGGTAGTGCATATTCTGTATTTGTATCTACCTTTTATGCCATGAGAGAGGCTCCAGGGAAAGCTTATCAAAAACCCACTCTTGAGTCCTTTTGTGCTGACTTTATTCGAGAGGAAGATAAGCTTGTACAACTTGGAGTGATCAACACTGCAGGTACCTCCAACAAATCCTTAGTTGCCCAACAAAAAGATAAACCCAAGTATCCCAAGAAGCAACATCCTCTCTACAACAACAAACAACATTAGGGTTCTAAACCGCTTAGAAAGCTTCAACTCCTAATGGTGACAAAAGAGCAAAATATAAAAATAAGAAGACTGATAGACATTGCAACTTTTTTGATAAATATGGTCATGATGAGTCCAAATGTTTCAAGAAGACGACAACTTTAGAAGAAGTGATGAAGAAGTACAACATCAATATTGATTCTGCTTCTTCTTCTTCTCATGGACATGCACTTTCCGCTTCTGGTTTCTCCTTCAATACAACTTCTAATTCTTCTTTTGATGAGTGGCTTATTGATTCTGGAGCATCTTATCATATGGCTAAGGACAAAGACATATTTTCTTCTCTAAATGAATGTAACACCAAGAAAATATTTGTTGGTGATGATAGATCTCTTAGTGTTGTAGGATCTGGAACAATTCAATTAGATAATGGTCATTTCAATGACGTATTATGTGTTCCAAGTCTTTCTTGTAACCTTCTATCGATATATCAAATCACTCATTCAGGTGAAGGTAAAACTGTAGAGTTTTCACCAAGTTGTAATCAAGGATCTAAAAGATCCTAAGAATGTTCATGCAACTGGAATTGCTGATGATATTACTAGGTTATACAATTTTGACAACTTTGGGTCATCATCTTTTTCATTAGTTTTTATTGCTCATAACGATGACTTGAGCAAACTTTGACATGAGAAGTTTGGTCATCTAAACTATCGCTCATTGCAACAACAATGTAATCAAAAGATGGTGACTATTCTTCCTCCTGTTTCATGTAGAGATGGTGTTTGTGCCGGTTTTGTTCTCAACAAACATCATCAGGACAGTTTTGACAAATGTGACTCTTGGCACGCCTTGGGCCCTTTGCAACTTGTTCACAATGATTTGTGTGGTCCACTTTCTTCTCCTTCTTTTTCTGGGTGCAAGTATTTCTTAACTTTCATTGATGATTTTTCCAGACGTACTTGGATTTACTTCTTAAAACTCAAGAGCGAAGTTTTTTGCCTACAAGGCCCTTGTAGAAAAACAGTTTCGACATCAAATTCAAAAGTTAAGAACATATAATGGAGGTGAATATTTGAACACTAATTTTACAAGTTACTGCACTACACAGGGCATCCAAATGCAACACACTGTTCCATATACACCACAACAAAATGGTGTTGCGGAGAGAAAGAACCACACAGTAGAAGAAATGGCTAATTGTATGATCCAATCTAAGGGATTAAGTCTAAAGTATTGGGCRAAAGCAATCAATTGTGCAAATTACATAGTCAATCGCAATCACACAAATACTCTTAAAAATATAACACTGGAAGAAGCTTGGACTAAAATTAAACCAGATGTAAGTCACTTCCRTGTATTTGGCAGTATAGCATGGGCTCACATTCCTGATGAGAAAAGAAAAGCATTGCAACCTAAAAGTGASAAGTGTATATTTGTTGGTTATTCTGAAGATGTCAAAGGTTATAGACTTTTTCAACCACATTGTAATGAAATTATTATTAGAAGAGATGTTAAATTTGATGAAAATCTCTTGGCYTGCGAGCCTAATTTGACGATTGTGCCTTCTTCAGCCTGCCAACCATCTTCAATGTTTGTCCCTTCTTTTGTTCCTATTCTGGTTTCTTCTTTAGAYGATGACAGTGAGGATGAAAATCCACCTCTGCCTGCTCACCTTCCTCAAGATGAGTCCTTTGAACCTGAACCAACACCAGTTCCACCACTTCCTAGATGGGTCCGTTCAACACGAGAAGCAGCTGGTGGTCTTGTCGGTGATCCTTCATATCAATGTCGAACATATTCACATTTCCAGCGAGCCTCTTCTCTTTTGGCTCAAGTTTCAGAGACTCATGATCCAGAGAGATTTGCAGAATCTTTAGGTCATCTAGATTGGGATACAACAATGAATGAAGAGTATCATTCTTTAATGGAAAATGATAATTAGGATCTTGTACCTCTTCCAAAAGGAAAAAAAATTGTCAGATGTAAATGGGTCTACAGAACTAAGTATGCATTAGATGTAAGTGTTGAAAGACACAAGGCTCGATTAGTTGCCAAAGGATTTTCCCAAGTTGAAGGAATTGACTATAATGAAACCTTTGCTCATGTATCCAAAATGAATTCCATCCACCTTGTTCTTGCCCTTGCTGCCTCACATAAATGGGAGGACAATCAAATGGATGTTAAATCCGCCTTCTTGCATGGAGATTTGCAAGAAGAAATCTACATGGAACAACCTCCTGGCTATGTCCAAAATGATTCTAGCCTTGTTTGTTGCCTTAAGAAATCTCTTTATGGTCTTAAGCAAGCTCCCCGAGCTTGGTATGCCAAAATGGACAACTTTCTTATTAACACCTGATTCTCTAGATGCCATTCTGATCCTAATGTCTATACCAAGAAAGTAGGAATCCATCTCATAATACTTGTCCTTTATGTTGATGAACTTATCCTTACTGGTAGTGACTCAAAAATTTTAAACCATGTGAAAACAATCCTTAAGAAGAGATTTGAAATGATAGACTTAGGATTTTTGCACTATTTCCTTGGCCTCCAAGTTTTGTAAACCAATGAAGGAATTTTTCTTTCCCAGTCGAAGTATGCTTCTGACCTTCTTCATCGCTTTCACATGGATGATTGTAAACCAACCCCTTCTCCTTTCTAGTCTGGAGTCAAGCTTACTGCCACCTGTACTTCTCCCAAAGTTGATGCCACTCTGTACCGTCAGTTAGTTGGTAGCCTCTTATACTTGACTCATACCCATCCTGATGTTTCCTTTGCTGTTTGTCTTGTTGCCCGGTATATGAAAACACCCCATGAAAGCCATTGGAAAGAAAGTAAAAAGATACTTTGCTATGTCCGTGGTACAATTCAGTTCAGGATACATTACAGTTTAGGGGGGACTCCTTTATTGGTTGGTTTCACTGATTCAGATTGGGCCGACGACCTTGATGATCAAAAGTTTACTGCAGGTTATGTTTTCAGCCTTGGTTCAGGACTTGTCACTTGGGCGTGTAAGAAACAACATGCTCTTTCACTTTCTTTAGCAAAAGCAGAGTACCGAGCAACGATAAATGCAAGTCAGGAAGCCTTGAGGCTTCGACAGATGCTTTAAGAGTTTGGATTTTAGCAGCAACATCTGACCAACCTTTGGTGCAACAATTAGAGTGCCATCAATCTCGCCAAAGACCCAGTTCAACATCAGCGCAACAAGCACATCGAGCTACACATGCACTTCATCAGAAAGCTCATTCATGATCAAGATATTGAAGTGCTCTTTTTCCCTACANAAGATCAAGTTGCAGACATTTTCACAAAGTCTCTTACATAAGAGAAGTTTTCCAAACTTCGATCTATGTTAGGAGTTCAGGAAGTTGTCATTAAGGGGGGATAGGCTCTAATTCCTCCTTCTTTCTCCTATTGTGTCACTATTGTAAATCCTTCAATCCTATCCCAAGTTGTTCTTAAGAGGAGATGTTAGGATATTTAGACACTTAGGAGTTAGTTAGGATCTACTTGGTCGAATGTGTTGTTAGGTAAAAGTGTGTTTCTTTAGTATGCATTTTTTGTTAGGAAATCCAACGGTCACGATATGTTCCTGACATAGAGTGATCCTACGGTTCATATTATCCTTGATCTTAACGACCATTGATCCATCACTTAACACCTGATTGGTCCATGATCTCTATTTAAAAAGCATGGAGGGTCATTTGCTGATGATCGATTGTGAGAAACTCTCTTGTAAAATCTCTTTGTAATCTTTTTCTTTTGCATTAATAAATTGCTCCAAGTGGTCGCGTTGGCTGGGGTCGTGGATGTTTCCCCGTAGGGGTTTTACCACGTGAAAACATTCGTGTGTTGATCTTTGATCTGGTTATGTGAGTGGTTACTGAAGGTGTTCGTCCTCTGTTGGAATACCTATGCTCTCAAACACTTTTATGTTGCTGATTCTGTTTGGTGGGAGTCTTTTTTCAATGGTCAAAGTGACATAATTTCAAGCTCAACAAATGAAGATACATTTTTGAAGAATCCATTTCATTGGCCCAAAAATACTCCTAATGAATCCGAAGAAAGAAACATTGTTGAACAACAAGAATCTCAAGGTGCTATTGAGTTTACACAAGCAGATGAAAGAGAAATGTATATTGGTTCTCAAAGGTCACGTGCACAACATGAAGGCATGGAAGACCTTTACAGGGGTTCAATACATTATATTATGGAGAGTATCATGATTGCAGTCTTAACAACTGGAGATCCACATGGTTATCCATTATGGATTGCAAAGGTTATAAAGATTGAGAAAGAAAATGAAGATGTTATTGCAATTGAAGTTCATTGATATGCAACAAGTACACACCCATTCAATAGTGCGTACAAGCCAGAGATGGTGGTTGAGAAACATGTCAATAGAAAGAAAAAAAGAAAGGGTCAAAATACGACCCGTCGTCGCACTGACCTCTTAAAATTAGAGGATGTTGACATACTTGTTTATGACTTCAATTTGACAAAGAGAGAAACTCTTCTCTCTAGGACAACAAATATTATCAAGAGGTTGTTGCCATAAGAAATAACTGCAATATGGGAGTCTGCTGAACCTAGTCGTAGATCTAAAAGGATTTCGACATCTGAAATGTTGGGCATGCATGTAGACTCAAATAGTGCGTTAATTGATAATAGAGAAGAGTATGGATCATCTACATCTTCATCCAATCATTCATCTAAAGACAATGTAGACTCTGATGATATTTTAGAATCCATGAGTCAATATGAATAAGTGTATGCAACATTTTATGTATTTTTGATCCATATGATGTTTGTATGGTAACTAGAAATGAGCATTGAACTGACATGTGATCTTACATGAAGTTATGAATCATTTCTATGTTTTGATTACAGAGAATATAATAAAATTTCTTAACTCATATGTTTTGAGTATGGACAATGTAACAATAATTTTAAGAAATAATTTATGTTTCATTCAATGTAACTTGTATTTTTTTTATTATTAAAAGTAAAAAAATATTAAAAAGTGACGTTGAATTTTTAAAGTATAGGGTGATATTTTCATGGAATTATGTATTATCTTGTGCTTGGAGTGATAAACTAAGATTTAAAATGTAAGCATTTAAAGATTGATTTTATGATTTTGTTTACAGTCATGATGATTTCTTTTACCACTTTAAAAAAATGTGTCATTTTAATACCCCAATTTTAGAATGGGTGCTACCGGTAGCAGTACTTTTCAATTTGATGGTTGATTTTGAGGTTTTGGTTTTAATGGTACCAACTGCTAAAAACACGATTTCAAATTATCTATAATTTTAATGTTTTGAAAAAAACATTTTTCTTTATGTAACATCATTTTTTTTATTTAGGTGCCGATTTTAAGGTTTTTCCGAGAAATTGTATGAGTTTTGAAGGCCATGCTTGAAAAACGTTGTAATTTTGACCCCGTTTGAAAAATGGTGCTATCGCTAGCACCACTTTTTTGATTTGGGGGTTGATTTTCATGTTTTTTTATACAAAAATATGGGTTTTTTTTGGACCAGAGTTCTCATTTTGAGGTCACAATTCTCGTTAAGTCGATAACTTTGTTTGATCAAGATTCATGCTAAACCATCAAAAAAGAACAATGTTCCATGCAAAAGAATTAACTAACAAGCATGCCCACATAAATACATCTCTCAGAGATAATAATAATACACAACTGAATATACATTAGATATCACAAAGAACACTTATCTTTGATTAAACCATCACCAATTGGCTGCAAACCAAGGGCATTCTTCCCAACCATAGACATTGTTGTTCCAATTCTCAACAACAGGTCACCCCCGAGCTAGGGCTATGAATCCACAAGGACGAGTCCTAGGCAAAATCTAAAACAAACAACAATTGGCTAAATAGCTCTCATCTTTTCCCAACTCCAAACAATCCTAATTTCCATCTCTCTTTCTTGCTCATATTGCACAACCAAAAGAAATGAACCCCTTTATCTTCCATGCAGTCCCTCAGTATGTTCCATTTCTCTCTAGGGCTCTAGTGCTACTGGTCAAGAAATATCCATGCTGGAAAATCCAAGGATTCTCAGTTGTGAATTATTATAATCCCCCCCTCAAAATATATTAGATGCACGATCCTTTGGGAATTATTGAAAAAAATAGGTATGAAGTGAAAATTGCTTTCACTTATTCTCATGAAAAGAATGAATTCTAAGAACCAAAAATACATGCTTCCACATACAATGAGGTGTAGAATAAGTTGTACTCTTTATCAAAAGAAAAGGAAAGAAAGAAAAGGGAAGAAGTAGAGAGAGATACTACAAAATTTCAGGCATTACAGGATAACATACACTTGCAAGAGAAGAAGAAAGATGAACTAGATGCTGAAGCATAAAATAAAAAGAAAGAGGAAGAAGAGTTGATGAAGAAAGATAAAGTAGATGTAAAAGAAAAAAAAGAAGAGGAGAGAGGAATAAGCGTTAAAAAATATGAAATTCATGTAGAAACAACAAGGGAAGAACCGATGGAAGGAATGTTCACCCTCCAAAGTTTTGCCAACATGACTCTCCTAGTATTGGTTGCTACAAGAGAAATGACATTTCCAAGACCTACTGATGAAGTGAATAATTTAGAATGTTGAATTTTGATAGGAAAAACAAGCAGATTGTGAGACAAACTCACAAGTGAAGAAAAATCAATGTCGTTGAAGAACCTGTGATCACTACTGAATTTGTTGTGAGCGATACCAATAAAACTAGTCTAACATTAATTGCTTCGGCATGATTTACATTTGCTCAAGTCACTCTTAACAAAGCAATAAATGCAGACCGATATAAGAAATAATATGAATCCAAAATAACGTTGTTGGATAATCGATTAGAATACTATAAGCTAGATTAATATGAGGTTATAGAGTTTATTGAATATTCTTTAGAAATCCAAGATGAGTTTAATAATGCAAAAAATGAATTATACTGGAGAGATCAACATCTTCAGGGACATAGCCAAGATGTATTCAATGTCTAAAATCAGATACAAGCTTGGAAGATATCTTAGGAACAAGCATAACTACAATTTGATTCCATTGAAAGATGGAAAATTTATCTTGGTGATATTCCTCAAAAACACCCTTATTGAAAGAGAAGGATATGCTCAACATTGAATTTTGTCTTAAACATTGGATAAATTATGCTCATAATGCATTGAAGGGAATTCAACATGAGTTAATAGTAGATTGTGCCACAATGTGGTTGATAATATAAAAACTTGCATAAACATGCCACCTTCCCTCATTTGTTCCACATGATGGTTTTCTTCCTCAAGAGGAGGCAAAAAGGTCTCTTGAAGACGATATCCAAAATAAAATACAAGCTATTCATTCCATTCCAAGTATCAACAAGGAACACATGAAAAGTTAGTTGAAGACCTGGATAGCGATATAACATTAATTAAAACCTTATTGCCAAATTTGGAAAAGTTTGAAAAAAGTATAAATCAAAGTATTGCTTCTTTTAAGGCTCCTCTCGAACACCACCATTTCCCCCAAAGTTATATCGTTGAGAAAACATTTGAGGCATGAAAATATTATATTGGAAAATATAGGAAAGAAAAGGAGCAAGGGTCCACCGACCAAGTAGAGAATACCAATAGTTAGGAAGATTAAATGTTTCAACCCCGCTACCCTTTTGTATAAATAAAATGAGTGCAAAAGATAAATGGCTTTTTGCTTGACATTGTAAATTGATTTCAAGTTAATTAAGAAGCCAAAATTATCCAAATTTTGAAGACTTATTTTGGTATTTGTTATTCTTTGGGTATTTTCCTCTACTTTATCATGCTGGAATGGTTGTAAGTATGTTTACTTATGTTGTATACTTTTCTTGTGAATTCATGATTTATTCTTACTATTGTTTTTCAATGGTTTCTAACCTAAGAATGTGAGACTATAATTGGTGTTGGTGTTTTCTCACCACCATGCACCTACTTAAAGGTTATGAAAATTAAGTACCAAGTAATGTAAAATGAACTCAAAAAGCTAAATTATTCCTTATTATATCTCATGCAAAAGAAGATAAATAAAGTAGCAAATGCATTCTCATAATCTCAATACACAACATAAAATACATAATATAATACATAATATGAATTATTTTATAAATGAGGGAAACAAGAGACTTAGAAGACAACACCTTGAAGTAGTAGATGAAGTAGGGTTGGCTCCAAAGCCACTTCAAAGGAGGGCTATTCACATCCTTGTAAGCTCCACTCCAAGGTTTTTATGGTGGTAGTGATGTTTCTTGATGGTAAAAAGAAGAAACTAAAGGGCATTTGTATTTCTAAAGGAAATATGACAACATAACCTTGTGATGAATTGGTCATGAAATGTGTGACCTATATGGATTTATTTATAGGAAATGCTAGTGAACCTTTTAGGGTCAGTTTCAACGAGAACACTCCCATTACATTAATGGAGTAATGGGATAATAATATCCATTATAGAATAGCAACTAGAGGATAGAATAACAACTAGACTATGAAAATAAATGCACAAAATAAATCACATAAGAATAATGTATGAGATCAATACATGCACTTACCTATGATGCAATGTAAGAGCTCATTTTTGGGCATGCCATATGAGAGTAGAGAGCCTCCTTGCGCATGGGACTAGATCAAATGCTATTTCTAGAAACAACATATTGATGAGTTCCACTTACAAACTACTTGCCATTTTTGGAAGGTGCAATCGTTGAATATTTTAATATTTTAGACCAAAACACACTCTTTAAAGCATTAAGTGTGCTACACATGTAGAAAATTGAGGATATAGTGAGCTTTGAATTTTTTGTCAAAATTCAAGGTTTGACTTGGCTCATGGTGGCAAGACTAAGGTCACATGGTGATGGAAATGATGGGAATGAGGGCTAAAACTGCTAGTAGTGATATATAAGATTGCTAATACTAATGACAAAGTAAGTGAGAAACAATAGGGTGATAACAATAATTAGTAAATCAAATATAGGATTTCCTTATTTTCTTGCTAATTATCTGACTATTTCTATTATTAATAAATAGTAAACCATTTTTTTTGTTTTGATGACATTCATAGCTATTCGTTTCATGTTTTCTCTTTGTTTTTGAAATCCTCCCTAGGTGTTTTTAATATTAGGATTTCATTATGTTTTATATTAGATTTGAATTTATGACTCGTAATTTAATAACCAAACACAAATCCTAGTATCGCTATCTAAGCCATAAACCAAAGGAGTTTACCTCTCAAATGAAGAAGAGGCTAACTAGGCCTTAGCTTTAAGTAAAATACCATAATCTGATGATGAACATTTGTCGTAATCAACATTTTGGTGCTAGAAGGAGGGCCATGGCCTTGTATGGATGATAGTGGCAGATCTCTGCCATGTGGATTCTTTGAAAAAATAAATGAGCACAAGTCATCATTTGGCCAACCTCAAATTGAAGATGAAACTCACCCTAGCCTTAAATCAAATTTCTAGGAGATAGAAGTAAAATTTGAAAATCCTAAATTGCAACAATCTGAAACTAAAATTGTGGTTGAACATCATTTTCTTGTCCCTAAACCAGAAGTTCAAATTAGTCCTTCTTCCATATCACCCGATCGTCTGCTAATCAAATTGGGGAATTTCCTCTTGCGCAACAATTACTTAGGTGTGCCAAAGATCACATAAACATTATTCAAATTGAGGAAGAAAAACTGGTTATGAGTTTAAATAAGTTAGTTGCTCATTATTTGGACGAAATCCATGAGCCATTGGACTAGATTCCTCCTACCAGTTCATCTACTAGTTCTATTGACTTAAGTTCTGAGACTAAATCTACTAAATAAGTAGAGTTGAAATGCGTCAGTTTATTATGGTTGGTGCAAACCACAATCGGTATCTTTCTTGGATAGCACAAGATGCTCTGGATTTTCTAGGACAACCCTATGATTTACCAAAACATCTTGAGATATTTTTATCTAAATTCGATCCAAAGAAATAGAAACAACCTAGAGATCACATTAAAAAAATCATGTTGGGAATTCAATTAATGAATGTTCAATATGAGGATGTTGTTTGTCACATTTTCCCTTATACGTTTCAAAATAAAGCATCAACATGGTATTTTAACTTAACTATTGGATCCATCACTAATTGAAATCAATTTGAAACAAAATTTTAACAAATTTTGGTGATGAGAGGACCCCATTTGCGTTGGTTTAAAATTGTTAAGAACGAAAATGGATAATAAATAAAGAATTAAGGATTTAAACAATGGTTTACCGTATTCTTGAATAAAATTCCAGAAAATTTTGGACTTGCTCAAGATGTATAGGCATGATTTTACACAACTTCTTTACCTATTTCAATCATTGTGTTTGTAAAAAAGGCAAGTAAAACTACCTTAGCAGAAATTTTTGAAGAAATAATTAAGGTAGAAAAGGAGATGGTGTGTTGAAAAGGAAATCCTGGATTAAAGGAAAAGAAGGTTGCACCCAACAATTAAAAATCCTTTCTATTAAGTAATTTGAATTAAGAAATAAAAGATAAAGATTCCATTGATATGGAAAGCTTACAGAGGATTGTAAAAAAACATTTTGAATGGGATTATTGATCTAATGAAAAATTATGGAGAGGGAAGTTCGACAAATATTTAAGCCACTTTTAAAGAAAAACAAAATCCTTTCTGCAGCCCCTTTAGTTAATTGGAATTTAGATTTAGAGAATGTTGCCATGGACAATTTTTGTAGAGCACACATGACTAATCATTTGAAGAAATTATGTCCTTAGTTTATTAACATGTTTAGAGTATTTGTATCCTCACAACTCAATACAACACTTCAACAAAAATAATGAAATAGAAAATAATGAAGATACATAATAACAAGAAGAAATTATTTGTATTTGAAGAAATAGAAAATAATGAAGATACATAATAACAAGAAGAAACAACAATGTTATTGTGGGATGTTTTACCTAGTGAAAAAAATGAAGATGCTGAAGATTAGAAGGTAAATGAAGATATACATGCTACCCAAACTCCACAAAATGATTATGATCTCATAAGCAAAGGAGCTCTTTCCTCAATGCAATCACCTTCAACCTCTTCCAACCCCAAGAAAACCATTTCTAATGCAACAAAAAATTCGACGACTCATTTTATTACCAAATTTTAATACAACATTGTTGAAGCTTTAAAAACGACCAAAGAAAATGTCTCATTGTTTGATTTCCACAATTTAACTCAACATAAGAAGATTTTGTTAAAATCCTTAAACGAATCCACTAAGAACAAACCAAAATCAACATCCATTGCCGATGAAAAACATAAACCAACAATGAATAACAATTCTAAGTAGAATTTAGCGGTAGATGCAATCATATTGGAAATAGATATACTTCTTAGACCTATTCTTTCCTCCTTACCTTTGAAATTTTCAACTGAAATGCTTATAACTATTTATGTGATTATAGAGCTTTCTTAAATGTTATGCCATATTATGTTTGTAGGAAATTGAATGCATAACCTAGCAAGTATTCCACACCTATCATTTATTTAGATAGATCAAAGGTCAAAGTAATTAGTGAACTTAAAGATGTGCTGATTCGATTCTCTTCTAATCTTAAAGCTCATTGAGTAACTGATATAATTGTTGTTGTCATTCCAAAATCTTATTGCTCTATTTTTAAGCAAGGATTGGTATAAGAAGTTGGAAGGATAGTTTGATAATGATTGTTCATAGTTGTGGCTACCATGGAAAGGTCAACAATTTATTTTTTAGGATAGATTGTGAAAAATATATGAAACACATTGTTACCGATCTTGATGACAAAAATAAACCAGTTTTGTTTTCAAATTATGTTCTTGGGAATTTTTTTGGAAATTTTGTTGTAGACATTTCACCTTTCGAAACCAACAAATAGACTGAACACCTTCATTACACTTAGATTGATGTGCCACATTGCAAATTAGTAGAATTAGGAAATGTTATTACAACTAATTTAGAGATATAAACTAACATTTATAAATTGTTTTTTGATGTTTCTAAGTCACAATAAGGTGTGGGAGATTATTGCTTAGTGATTTAACCAATAGGTAAACAAATATTAATTTCTTGTAGATTAGAATTCAAGTGTACTAATAACATAGCTGAATATGAAGATTTGATATGAGGACTTAGAAAAGTTATTGATTTGAATGTTAAATGAATCCAAGTTTTTGGTGACTCATAAATTATATTGAGGCAAGTTAAAAATTCAATTCATTGTCATTTGCCTCATTTAAAGAATTACTAGCATGAGGTATATAATTTGATTGGTAAATTTGAAACATTTAATTTAATTTCCATTCCTCGAACTTAGAATGTAGAAGTATATGCTTTGGCTAATGCTACTTCTCACTTTGACCCCTTAGATGATTTTATCATTTATAATTTTTTTGTTGAATTAATTTTTGGGCCTTCTATTTTAGAAAATATCAGTAATTGGAGAATATTTAATGATGATCAACAAATTGTGGA
The DNA here is from genome assembly GCA_009831015.1 of Picea engelmannii. NCBI lineage: Eukaryota > Viridiplantae > Streptophyta > Pinopsida > Pinales > Pinaceae > Picea > Picea engelmannii. Next base: position 5,684 of record ML781743.1, on the reverse strand, counting down.
ATTCGTGGCTAGTGAGAGCACTTTCCATGACACTTCCCTAGATGATGAAGAACATACAAAAACACTAGAAAAATTTCAAGATGAAATGAAAGATTTGAAATCTAATGTCATTCCGAGAAATGTGGTGACTTTGGAGAAGCTCTTCTATATGTAGGACATACTTTAAAGGTTACAAATATTTAAACCAATAACTCCTCCATGTGATATGAGGTAATTAATTTGGGAATAGAAAATGATCTGAAGACTGCAAACCTTGGTTCATGTTATACAAAATTTGAAAGACAAGCGTATATCAATTTGCTTAAGCAGTATAAATATGTGTTTGCTTGGACTTATGGTGATTTGAAAATGTATGATACAAAAATCATATAACATATGATCCCAATGAAGAAAGAAACTAGGAATTTTTAGTAAAAACTCCAAAAAATGTATCCAACACTTAAACCATTCGCGTAAAAGGAGTTGGAGAAATTATAGACGAGGATTTTTTTTTTCATGTGTGCCATTCTAGTTGGGTGGCTAATTTATTGTTAGTTCATAAGAAGAATGGAGAAATTATACTATGCGTGGATTTTAGAATTTTGAACCATTCTAGTGAGAAGGACAAATATCAAATCCCTACCATGGAACAAATTTCTACCAATGGTTTTTGGTTTTGAAATGCTCTCACTATTCGATGGATTTTGTGGCTACAACTAGGTTTTGTTTTTTGATCAAGATAGATTAAAAACTACTTTTTGAACTAAATGGGGAACCCATGCATATAATGTAATGCCTTTTGGCTTGATCAATGCAAGAGCCACATTCCAATAGGCAATGGATATTGATTTTAGAGGGTTGATCAATCAAAGTGTGGTTGTATACTTAGACGATGTTACTATTTATTTAAAAAAAATTTGATCACTTACAACACCTCAAACAAAATTTTGAAAAATATAGAAAGCATGGAATCTCGATGAATCCCAAGAAAATATTTTTATAGTTATTAAAGGGAAATTGCTCAGGTATCTAATCTCAAAAGATGGCATATTAATAGACCTCGAGAATACCAAGGCCATTAATCAAATTCCCCTACCTCATAACAAAAAGTATATGCAATCCTTTTTTGTAAAAATAAATTTCGTGAGTAGATTTGTTTATGATTTTGTAGAAATTATCAACCTTGACAAAAAAGATGCATTGTTCAAATGAGGATTGATAAAGAATGATGCTTTCTAAAAGATCAAGGATTTTATTGTTGTTGACCTAGCACTCCATAGTCCTAATTTCGAAAAGGATTTATTTTTGTATACATTTGCATCATATTAATCTCTTACTACCGTGCTTACCCCAAAAAAGTGGAAAGAAATGAATTTCCAATAGCACTCATGAGCATAGGTTTATCAATGTGCTAAATTGAACTACCCACTAATGGAAAAGAAAGCATACATTTTGGTTAAGGATGTTAAACAATTCAAACTTTATATCCTTAAAAATTATATAAAGGTGATTGCCCAAAACTTAGTTGTCAACTCACTATTTATACACAAAGATTGATGAGAGAAGGGGAAATTGGATAACAACCATTCAAGAATAATCAAACTTACAACTATCGTCAAATGGAAAGGACTATGTAAATTGGCTTCTTACGCATAGGATCATATCAATAATGATGAATAGGGCTAGGAAAATGATTTTTTCACATAACGATGAAATTTTATATGTCCCAACCAACACTGATTCATGGTACTATGAACATAAATATTATTTACATCATGGAATTAGGTCCTACTTATTTAGAATCGAAAAGGGGAAAATATTTAAGGCTAAAATATCCTCAATATTAGTTGATTAATGGTGTCCTTTTCAGGAATTTTTTTATGATGGAGTTTTACCAAGATATTTCGAGCAAATGATGTTGAAGTTGAAAAGGTACTAAAAGATTTACATGATGGACTAGCTAGTGGGAATTTGAGAAACCATTTCCCATGAAATCCCAAGAGTTTGTTATCACTGGCCTACACTTTTTAGAGATGCTCATTCCTTTGTTAGAAAATGTAAATTTTTCCAATTGTGTGATGGAAGAGATAAAAAACTAGTTGTTCCCCTACAACTAGTTACAATTGAACCACCTTTTGAACAAAATGGATTTGAAATTAGTTGTGAAATTAATCCTAATTTTGAAAAGCAACTCAAGTACATATTGACAACAATGGATTATTTTACCAGATGGACATAAGACATTCCATTAACACACATAAATAAATCATTAGGCATCTAGTTTCTTGAACAACATTTGATTACTAGGTTTGACATTCCTTATGTATTGATATTTGATTATGAATCGTATTTTTCTTCTTTTAATTTAACTGAATTTTCTTTGGAAAAATGAATTATCATTATTTATTTAGCCAACTTTTACCCTTAGGGGAATGGGGTAGCTAAATAAACTAACAAAAACCTAATCTAAATTTTGAAAAAGATAGTTGTTGACCATCATCAAAACTAGCATAATGCTCTCTAGACAGATTGAGTCACACCTAACTATCCCTAGGTATCTCTCCTTATTTACTAGTGTATGGAAAATAATATATTCTCCCTTCAAATATTTTCTTACCTTCCTTGCAACTATCTCAATCTTCTAGAGGACACAGTTCTTCACCTCTCTAAAAAAAATTAACACTTTATTGAGGTTAGAAGAGGAATATTAGAAATCTAAACAAAAATTTGTAGCCCACAAACAAATTGTCAAATGTTGGTTTGATAGAATTCATCCAGGGATACAAATTCCGAGGTAGTATATCTAGTACTTAAGTGGGACAAGCCAAATGAGACAAATTGCAATCATTCAAAATTTCAACAAATTTTTCTCGACCTCTTTCAGGTGGCTAACAAAATTGGTGTTGGAACTTACATATCATAGAATGTGGAGGGGCAATTGGAACTTCTCCCTATCAATGACCAAATACTAAATAGATATTTCAGTGAATTTCCTCCATGGTATCTATTTTGTATACAATAGGTTTATTTCCAACAATATTGTTTTCAGTTATCAACTAGATTCAATTTTAGTTTTGATGTAGGATTTCAAGTTATTTTTAGTACTATCATTTTTTCTTAATTTTGAATTTGCATCTTTTTCTTTGTTTATGATAATTTTTCAGAAGATGGCTTGCATATATGTTGATCAATTTGAAAGTGATACCATCAATTGTTAGTTGAATCTCATGAAATGCATGCACACCTTGCTGAGTCCTACAAACTCTCAAAGAATGATCCAAAATGATCTTTTATATGACAATGGTTGAGTTATTAAGCACATGTTAATTAACCAATTAGGAAGCTTAATGAAAGAGGAAGAAATATAGAAGAAATGTCACAGCCATATAAACATGTATAGATCTGAAATAAATCATAAACAACAAAAAATCATAAACACCAATGTGATAACGGAGTTCGACAATCTCGCCTACGTCTCCGGGCCTTTGTCTTAGTGGGTTAGGCTCTCTTATTTTTGTTCAAAGCTCAATAAGTACATCCCAATAGTTCCAAAAGATTACAAAAATGATTTGGCCTTGTTCTACCAGATCTCAAGAACCCAAGAGAAGAAACAACACTCAAATCGGATGACCGATGCTCCCATAAATGGCTCGCAAAGGTGCACTCCTCAACACCTTCCCTGCATAAAAATGGCTTTGGCTTGGAAAATATTCAGCATAACTCTACTCTGAATGTCCTCCCATGGCTTCAAGAAGGTCTGGTTTATATAGATCTGAAGTTGGTAACCATCTCCCAACTTCCTCTCGAGATCTGGCCTCAAAAAGGGCCCAATATCCCCCAATATTGGCAAAAAATCTCCAAAACAGGCCTAAAAATCATTAAAAAATCACTATAATATAGTTCAAATACCCACTTTTGAAGAATTATAGGGTTAATCCCCTCTAGCCCAGGCGCACACTCCTAATACATGGTCACATGGCATAATATGGCCAAGCACCAGCTCCCTAGGGGCTGGGCGCTGGCTCTTACCCCACAAACTCCTGGATTTATTGCGCAACTCATGTGACTAGATCCCAATAAAATTAGGGCTAGTCCCCAACTATTATATCCACCTGTGAAGGGTTACATGCTGAGTGCCGAGAATCGGGGGCTTGGCCCAAAATATATCACGCCAATGTTATGATTATAGGCCTAGGTTCCAAGGCGTGGTCATATGTGGTTGCATCGGGGGCTGGGGCTAGGCCCCAACCCTTTATTTCCGCCCATTTCACATGCATGTAAACTTAAATATAAACATAGTTTTATAGGGGTAAGAAACAACGCGCATGTGGGCTGAATAGCCCGACCTGCCATGTCACTAGCCCGGTGGAGAGGTCTCTGGTTCGAATCCCTGAAATTCCAACAAAATTTTACCAAAAGCAATAACCAACCAATGGGTGCCACGTGGCAGCCCACGTCTGGGCCACCTGGCACCTCCTCATTCGCCGAATACCATGACAAGTGTCAAAATATGATTGGACCCCACTTCTTCCCAGTCACTATCTGACATGTGTCACTGTACGGGCGTGCCACATCATCTATATGGGCGTGCCACGTGTTACCCTTGCAGTGGTGACATGTGTCACCCCTAGATTGGTCCACCTATCCATCCACGTCAGCGTCCGTATGCCCAATCAACCTGCCATGTGTCATCTCTAGAAGATTCCAACTGTTCCTGCCACGCCAGCTGTATGGATGTACGTCCTATACAGTCAGCTACCACGTGGCACTGTTTGGATTGTACAGACTATATAGTCATCATTTTTTTGCCTGTTTGGCAAAATGAACAGATCACCATATCAGGAGCATACGATGTCCATTTGAGCCCGTTCAAGTTGCGTTGGGTTTGTATCAATGAGGTCTACACACACATCTATTTTGAAGCCATTCTAAGAACTTTTATTTTTAGACCTTTCCGAGCCCCATCAAGCTCCTGGATCCAATTCTGGATCATACCTCCCCACTAAAGAACCTTTTGGTCCCAAAAAGGTTACTGACCAGTCATCAAGCTCGGGATAGGCCACCCGACTTGTTCCCTGTCTTTGAACTCTGTCTTGTGCACCTATCTCATCAAGATCAATTGTAACACAATCATGACAACTGACAACATATTGTTATCCATTTGTACCCTGTCACATCTTACTAAAGCCACTATCATCCATGTAGACAACATTACTAATGATAGCATAAAAAATTTGACTGCAAATGAGCTGATATGTTTGTAATATTTGCATGACAACAGTTTATCTTGAAGCAAAGTGTGATTGATTTTCCATTCTACAATCATCTCATGTTCTTGCTTAAGACCGATTACTTGATTTGAAACAATTATAGGTGTATTTCTTGCTTGAGTGTCCTTTCTTAATTGTTCCATTGTTTGAAGAGTTTTATTTTCCTTTACATGATGAGCATGAACCACATATTCTTGACTTGCTTTGGTTAAATGATATTGATTCTTTTCCCTATAGAAGATTGCTTTACGACCATACAAGTATGGACTGCCTAAGACCATTCCACATTCACTTAGTGGCACCAAATCACATGTTACCTCGTCTAAAAACTTAGATGAAATTGAAAATTTTAATGTGCACTGCTTTGTTATGTGCATTTGATGATTGTTGCTTATCCATTTAAGTGTGTAGGGCTTATGATGCATCTGTGTTTTT
>ML781742.1:344028-359475 GCA_009831015.1 Picea engelmannii | reverse complement strand
TTTCTATTCAATAATGAAATAAGCTGAAACTGTAAAATGCAGCGGAAACAAGCTTGTTGGAATGGTGGCGGATTATCTCTGAGAAGAGATGTGACGGTAGCGCGCATTCACAAGAAGAAGGTTACAATGAGGATCTAAAGGAACCTTTACAATAGAAAGAATGCCAAAAACCCTAGACATCCAAAAACCTAACCCTAGGAGATGAAGCGCCAAAAGTCATGTGGGCCCTATTTGGGTAAGTTAGTACATCAAATTCCCGGGGTCGTAACTTTTACATACGATCTCCATTTTAGGCATGTGATAGCCCATTGGAAAGGTATCATTGAGGAGATTCATTTTGGGGGCTCAATCATTCCTTTAGCTATGATTGAGGAGATCGATACCGAAAAACCTTCATTTAGGCCCTCAAAATGGCCCCGGAAGTTAAAACTGCTAAAAATAGTAAATTGCCAAAATTGTCAGAAAATTGTTTTGAGACAGTTAGAAAAGGTGGGTGGCCAACGATATCCATATGGATCAATATGGCATAAATGCATAGGAAAAATTTTGTGGATGCGGAAGTTGTGAAGGTAAGTTGTGGTTGGAATAGAGACATGAATGTTGGGTATGTCTTATACGTTGTGTCGGGCGTGTGGGTGGTTTGCAGGGGGAAACATGTTGCATTTTTTGCCTCATTTTTTGTGTCGCCTTGATTTTTATGTTCATTATTGGGCGGTTTTTCAGCACATGTTTTTTGCCGATGGTTTTCTATTTCCGATTAAGGAATTAGGGATGTTGAATAATCCAGGTCATTGGGTTAGGGTTTTGAATGTCACTAGCTCCTATATGTATATTGTATTGTAAACAATGTATCACTATGAATGAATATATAATATGTTGGTTTTCCTGGTTTGGGTTTCTAGGGGAAAAATCTCTCTGAATGTGTGTATTTTCCATTGTATTTTTTTTGTTCTTTTACTGAAAATATGTTTCCAGTAAATATTGTATAAGGTTAAAATCTACATTTGGTATCGGAGCTTTGTTGGCTTCAGGGGGATGCCTTTGTGGCCAAGGGTTTGGCTCGGGACTGTGATAAGCCTTTTTGCAGTGGGAGATCTGCGATATTGATTCTTCAAGTGAAGAGAAATCACGATCAGTTCAAAAATGGAGATCGAGAAATTTAATGGGAAAAATTTTGAGCTATGGAAGCTCAAGATGGAAGATATGTAGGTGGACAAATATTAGTGGATCATGGTGGATCCATGTACTTAACCTACAAGAACTTCAACAAATGACTGGAAAATTTTGGATCGGATGGCGAAGAGCACAATCTGACTGTGTCTCTTAGATTCAGTATTATTGAATATGTCAGAAGAAGCTACAACAAAATATTTATGGGATAAGTTGGGGAAGTTGTATCAATCTAAGTCCCTAGTAAATAAACTATTCCTGAGAAATAATTTCTATAACCTGAGGATGAGAGATGGAGACTCAGTGGAAGATCATTTGAATGCCTTCAACATTGTGGTAAGTTAGTTAGTATATGTTTAGATTAAAATTTCAGATGAAGATAAGTCTGTCAGTTTGTTGTGCTCTTTACTAGAATCATGGGATAGTTTTCTTGTGGAAATAGGTATTAATACAAGTTCATTGAAATTTGATGAATTGGTTTCATCCTTGTTGTCGAAGGAGATGAGACGAAAGAACATGGAAGGAAAGAGAACATATGCATTATTTGCAAGAGGATGCTCTCAAGAAAGAAATAGATCTAAGTCCTCAAGTGGGAGATCTAATTCTAAGGGTAGATCTAAATCTCCTAGAAAATTTGTAAACGTCTGTTGGAGATGTGGAAAAGAAGGGCACTACAAGAAGCAGCGTATATCCAAAGTTGAGAAAAAGAAGGGATCTGAAGAAGCTCCTTCTACAGAAGAAAATAACTCCAAGGAAGAAGGAGGGCATGTGTACTTATCTTCTTCAAACACATGTGTAGATCATAGGGCATGGTTGGTTGACTTAGGTGCATCCTTTCATATCACTCCCCACATGGAGTGGTTCTATGAATATGAAAGGTATGTGTTTTCCTAGGTGATGACTCAATAAACTGAATCATAGGATGAGGAAAATTCAATTTGAGGCTCATAGATGGAAGGATTAGAACACTACCTGGTGTTCTTCACATCCCAGGTTTGGCTAGAAATTTGATTTTTGTAAGAAAAATGGACGATGCAGCGGTAAAAACAATATTTGAAAAGGAAACTTGCAGAATGCTTAGAGGAGCAATGGTGTTGCTGAAGGGATTTTGGTTTGGAACTCTATATAAGATGCAATGAAGAACTATTATTGATGGGTGTAATAGTTCCATTTTTCTTAATATTGAAGTTCAAGAAGAAAGAACTCCTACAATATCTGGAGAAAAAATTATGTTGTGGCATCAAAGACTGGGGCATATCGGAGAGAAGTGTCTTCAACTACTACACGGTAAAGGTATGGTTGAAGGTATGTCTAAATTCTCTTTGGATTTTGATTTCTATGAAAATTGTGTATATGGGAAGAAGAATCGAGTAATATTCCCCTCTGGTGCAACAAGGGAAGATGGAATTTTACATCTAGTTCACAGTGATGTGTTTGGACCTATGTTGGTTCCATCATTGGGAAAATCTGTGTACTATGTCTCATTTATAGATGACTTCTCGAGGAATACTTGGATGTATTTCCTCAGGAAAAAAATCTGAAGTCTTTGATAGGTTTAAAGAGTGTAAGGCCCTTGTTGAGAATCAAACAGAGAAAATAATTAAGGTGATGAGAATAGATAATGGCAGAGAGTTCTACGAGAATGAATTTGAAGAATTTTGTAAGAAGTGTGGTATAGAAAGGAAGAAGACTACTCCATATACACCTCAGCAGAATGGATTTGCAGAAAGGATGAACAAGACATTGATGGAAAAAGCAAGGTGCATGCTCAGTGATGTCGGGTTAGGGAAAGAATTATGGGTAGAGGTAGTGGGTATTTCATGTTACCTAGTCAACAGATCACCCTCATCAGCGTTGGATGACAAGACCCCACAAGAGGTATGGACTAGTAAGAAACCTTCTCTCACACATCTCAAGGTATTTGGTTGTGAGGCCTATGTTCATGTTCCAAAGAAAAATAGGAGTAAGCTAGATAAGAACATTGAAAAGTGTATCTTTATTGAGTATAAAGATGGTCTCAAAGTTTATAAGATTTGGAACCCAGAAACTAAGAAGTTTGTGTATAGCTGAGATGTGGTATTTAGAGAAATGAAGGATGTTGTTAAACAAGAAGTCCTACCAAGTAAGGAAGAACCAAAGAAACTAGATTTTGATTTAAAGAATGATTAACCAAACTCTACAGAAGAACAGGAATCAGAAGAAGAAGATCGCCATACTCTAGTATTGAGGAGATCGATTGGAGAAAGTGTTAAGGTTTAATCTATTATTAGGTTTATTTTCAATTCACTAGATAACCATAGCATAGATAGGATCACTGAGAAATACACAATCACAAGAGACACATCATTTATCCTAGGAAACCCTCATGGGGGAGAAAACCCAGCAAAAACTTCCTTAATATAGATAGCCAATATAATGCCAAGAGATAACTCAAACAATACAGAAAGTCCTCTCCCAAGAATGTGCATCTCTCTCTCTCTTCCTTCTTCTCCAACTGTAGCTCCAAACTTGTGTTCTGATGAACAAGTGAGTGTGTGAACAAATGAGGCGTTGGCCTCTCTTATTTATACAATTTGGCAGGCATTGAATTGAGGTTTCTTTTCACTGGCAGTGTCAACTTCTCAATCTGGGTGGTTATAACCGCTTTTAATATATTCTGGGTGGTTATAACCAATTTAATATATTTTGGGGCCAACTTCTCATTTACCCTATTACAATTAGGGTTTGACCAATACGCAAAAGGGTATTTGATCATTTACAATACCCGACATGATAAATCCACAAAAGGGGATTGATCTAATGAATAATACATCAATGATAATTAGAATAATCTTTGCAATTACAATATTTCAACACTCCCCCTTAACAAGAAGGGTATTATACAATAGCATCAAGTGAGAGAAAGGGAAGCATTAGCAATATCATCTTGGAACACTGACTGGCATATCTATAAATCATCAGAAGTTTTTCTCATCATCAATATCATCATTCACCATAGAGAGAGTTGGAATGGCATCATCATCCTCATCAGTATGAGGCTAAGGTAACATCATCATCATCTTCAATGTGATCCTAAAGTAACATCGTCATCTTTGGCATGAAATATGAAATAACATCATCATCATAATAATCATCTTCAATAAGGAGCTAAAGTGGCATCATCATCATCATCTTCAGCATGAAGCTGAAGTGGCATCATCAAAATCTGCATCAACAAGGATTACTATAACACTAATACATCATCATCATCAATAACAACAACAACACAACACAAAGGCTAGAGCATCATCAACATCAGCACTGGGTTGAGAGTCTTCGACATGAGGTTGGCATCACAACATGAATATGGCAACACATCATCACAACACGAGGCTGGCACATCATCACATCATGAGGCTGGCATGTCATCATCACGAGGCTAGAATCACAACACTTAAGTTTGCACATCATCACAGCACAAGGCTGAAACATCATCACAACAATTAAGCTGGCACATCATCACAACAATTAAGCTGGCACATCATCACAACAATTAAGCTGACACATCATCACAACAATTAAGCTGGAAATACCACACAACAATTAAGCTGGAATCACAACACAACAATTAAGCTAGAAACATCACACAACAATTAAGCTGGAATCACAACACAACAATTAAGCTGGCAACACCACACAACAATTAATCTAGAATCACAGCACGGGTCTGGAAACACAACACTACTCCCCCTTTCGAGGGAGGTCCTTTCAAACTATACCAAGATTATCTCGAAAATTCTCAAACTTTACATGAGATAGAGGATTGGTCAACACATCAGCAACATGTTCATCTGTGCTAACATATTGGAGTTTTATGGCTCCTCTCTACAACATATCACGAATGAAGTGATATCGGATCTCTATGTGCTTCAACTCATTATGGAACACATGGTTCTTCGTCATTTTTATAAAACCTAGTTATCACATAGAATCATGGTGGCTTCCATCTCTAGATCAAATAGATTGGTCAACAACATCTGAAGCCATATGGCTTCACAACTGGCAGAACATGCAATAATGTATTCTTCTTCTGTCGTGCTTGGAGAAATATCGAATTGCTTCCTACTCTGCCATGAGATCATGGCTGATATCAGACTGAAACAACATCTTGAAGTGCTCTTTCTATTAGAAACACTTACAGCTCAAGATGAATCGATGTAACCACTCAGTCTGAAGTCATTATCTCTAGTATAATAGAGACCAAAATTCATTGTACCCTTAAGGTATCTCATCATATGTTTTGTAGAAACAATGTGAACACGTCTGGGTTCTACCAGATACTGACTCAAGGAAAAACATATATCTAGCCTAGTATTCATCAGATATATCACTGAACCAATAATATGTTTGTACAGAGTAGCATCAACTAATTCTGACGAGGTATCTACCAGGAACTTCAACTTCATTTCCATGGGTGTGTACATGGATTTTCATTTCAACATGTCACCCCTTTTTATTTTAACTGCATACTTCCCTTAGTTAAGGAATATCTTCTATGTGCTCTACCAAACTTCAAGACCTAAGAGATAATGCATTTAGGTCTTCCATCAAACACTGTGGCGAGCTTCTTCTGCAATCTATGATGAGATTTTCTTCATTTTTTTAGGAATACATCATCTACATATAGTAGTAACATTATTGGTTCTTCATTCATAACCTTGAGATAAATGTTAGAATCAAATTTACTCTTGATAAAGCCCAAGCTCTTCAGGAAACTATCAATTCTACCATATCAAGCTCTAGGATCTTGCTTCAACATGTACAGAGCTTCCTTCAATTGGCAGAAATGAGTCTTTCTATTTTAAATCCTCAACTCAAAGTTTCTCATTACATTGTACCAATCTAGTACACTTTCTTAGTTGCAACTCAATTTGCACAATCATGTGCTCGCTCTATGTGCTCTCTGCAAAGCACTATCTGTCTCACTGCTTGAGAGTATGGCCTCTTCTCTTTCTACATATGTTCCTTCTAGAACTGGGACTCTGCACCTGCACCTACTCTAAAGTTGAGAATGGTTGCTCCATTCTCATTGTGACTACTGAAATCTGGGAGTAATTCCTCTACTCCATCATGGAAACAAATTCATCTGAAACTGAGAGTGGCTTAGTAACGGATACTGAAGGTATCTCTTCTTCTTTCATGGAGGTAACTCTATATTTCATCACAGTCATGTCTCGATGACCCAACTGATGTACTGCACCAACTACCACTCAATTTTAAATATGGGGATTTCTCCCCCTGCATCTCATACTATATATGAATCATAGTTGTTCTGGTTGTCTTCATAAGAACTGGAATTATTTCTTCAATAAGTGTCTCGTCATAGTCTTTTCCCTTTTGCTGGGAGAATCCTCTAGACACACATCAGGCTTTGTACATATGCAACATATTTGATCTGTATAGATCAATATTGGAATTCAATACTGACTTCTCTTCTAGTCTCACGGAATAATCCATATCCTAGTCTTTCTGACTGGCTTTCTTCTTTGTTATTGAAACAAGGGAATATTCCCAGGAGATTTCATATCTCCTAGAAGTTTTTGAAGCTATGATATAGTCTTCTCATGGAATTTTTCTCCCAATCCTGGAAGTTGTCTCTTCATGTAATCCTTTCTGAGATCAGACTTACTCTCGATTTCTTCTGAGTCTACAAGGACTTCATTATCTCTTACAGGGTATACTTGGTGTTGAATACCAAGTCTAAGTATGAAATACTGAGTCGGGCTTCAAGCGAGTTAGGCTTCCCGTCAATGTGGCTTTATTAACCTTTGAACAATTCTGCTGTGAGATCTTGTTCTAATGTTTGGTCATCTTTGGAGCCTTCTTCTCCTTACAATCAATATTCATATGAGATACTCTAAATATCAAGAAATAGCTTCTTCTTCATCTCCTTTGGTACATGAGTGTATATGGTCATGTACATAGTCTGCTTCATGTCTCATATAATATGTTGCTTTCAACAACCTTCACTATAGCTTCCTCAGGGTTATCACCTGTGACCTGAACCAAGGTCAACAAAACAACAAGCAAGAATAATACTCTTTTGATAATAGTAGATAAAACAATAGCATGAATAATCATCACATCATCTCCTTTAGACCTATCATTTGTGGCCTATCTAAAGAAGATATCAAAAGTAAAAATACAATACGAAATGAGGTCAACACTCTTATAGTGTTGTGATCAAACATTCCTCCATGGAAACCTGGAACTAACACAAGAAATTTCTCCTAGAGGAGATGTTAGTTGTATCTGGAAAAACATTTATCTCAATATGCTCATATGCTACCAAGTATAATACTCTTCAAAGTCTGCTATCTCAACTATAGTGTTTACTTATAAAGCGGTAATCATCAACTTTTCATGTGCAAATTTGGATCTTTATCAACTTAATTAATCAAATCTGGAACCTGGAGCCTTGTCCTCAAGAATGAGTGTGTTGATTTTCTTCCAAGTCTCCTTCACTCAAGATAACCATAGCATAGATAGGATCACTGAGAAATAGACAATCACAAGAGACACATAATTTATCCTAGGAAACCCTCATGGGGTAGAAAACCCAGCAAAAACTTCCTTAATATAGATAGCCAATACAAGCCAAGAGATAACTCAAACAATATAGAAAGTCCTCTCCCAAGATTGTGCCTCTCTCTCTCTTCCTTCTTCTCGAACTGTAGCTCCAAACTTGCGCTCTGATGAACAAGTGAGTGTGTGAACAAATGAGGTGCTAACCTCTCTTATTTATACAATCTGGCAAGCACTAAACTGAGGTGTCTTTTCACTGGCAGGGTTGACTTCTCAATCCGGGTGGTTATAGCCACTTTTAATATATTTTGGGTGGTTATAACCACTTTAATATATTTTGGGGCCAACTTCTCATTTATCTTATTACAGTTAGGGTTTGACCAATCCACAAAATGGGATTTGGTCATTTACAATACCCGACATGATCAATCCACAAAAGGGGATTGATCTAATGAATAATGCATCAATAATAATTAGAAAACTCTTTGCAGTTACAATATTTCAACAGAAAGAAGGTTATCGGAAAGGAATACTCCATCTGATTTCCATTCAAATTTTGATTTGTCTATTACTGATGATGATCCTAGAACTGTCAGGGAGGCAGTGGATTCAGAGGATGGAAAACTCTGGAAAAAGGACATGGATGAAGAAATGGCATCCTTGGATAACAATGAGGCTTGGGATCTAGTGGTGTTGTTGACTGGAAGAAATCCCATTGGCATAAAATGGGTATTTAAAAATAAGTTTAATGCATAAGGAAAAGTGGAGAAATACACAACTCATTTAGTAGCAAAGGGTTATTCCCAAGTTGAGGGAATTGATTTTGGTGAGATTTTTTCTCATGTTTCCAAGTTAACTTCTATAATATTTATGTTATTTTTTGTTGTTGCATCTGATTTTGAAGTAGAACATATGAATGTGATGACAACATTCCTACATCGGGATCTGGAAGGAGAAATCTATATGAAGCATCCGGAAGGATTTGTTGTGAAGGGAAAGAAGGAGCAGGTGTGCAAGATGAAAAAGTCCCTATATGGTTTAAAACAATCACCAAGGATGTGGTATCAAAAATTTGATACTTATATGTTGGGACTTGGCTTCCCAAGTAGCAAAGAGGATCACTATGTGTATTTTAAATTAATTGGTGATCATTTGATTTATTTGGTCTTGTATATGGATGACATGTTGTTGATAGGAAACAACAAGGAGATTATCCAGGATGTGAAAAATCGGTTGTCCTCTAAATTTGACATGAAGGATCTGGGTGTTGCAAATTTCATTTTGGTTATGGAAATTAAAAGAGATCGAAAAAAGAGGAAACTTCGGTTAAATCAGATAAAATATGTCGAGACAATATTGCAAAGGTTTAATATGCAGGAATGTAAACCAGTCAAGGTCCCTATTCCTATTGGTGTAACGTTATATGTGGATCAATGTCCCCAGACACGTGAAGAGGAGGAGGACATGTCTCGTGTTCCATATGTGAGTGCAGTTGTAAGTTTGATGTATGCAATGGTATGTACTAGACCAGACATTGCATATGCAGTGCGAGTTTTGATCAGGTATATGTCAAAACCAGAGAAGGAGCATTGAACAACGGTAAAAATGGTTTTTGGGTATTTGTGTGGCACTGCTAGTTATGGATTGTGCTACCAAGGAATACAAAGATTGGATAGAACGTTGGACATACATGGATTTGTGGATGCAGACTGAGTTGGAGTTTTGGATCGTAGGATATCTACAAGAGGGTATGTGTTTAACCTGTTTAGAGGAGTAATCAGTTGGATGAGCAAAACACAGACTGTAGTGGAACTTTCAACTACATAAGTTGAATACATGGCAGGCACTCATGCAAGTAAGGAAGCAGTATGGTTACAAACATTGTGTTAAGGTATTGGGTTGGTACAACAAGCTGTAAGGATAGATTGTGACAGTCAGAGTGCAATTTTTTTGGAGAAGAACATGGCTCATCATTCAAAGACAAAGCATATTGATATTCAATATCACTTTGTGAGATACATGGTTGAAGAAAAGAAAGTGTTGTTGATGAAGGTGGACAATTTGAAGAATTTTGTAGATTCATTAACAAAATCTGTGAGCACTAAGAAGTTCTCTTGGTGTAGAGGATCTATGGGAATTGTTGCCCTAGATTGTTGACTATGTAACCCTGTAACCCCTCGTATGCAAAGAAAACAAAAAGTGGGAGAATGTTGGGTATGTGTTATATTCTTTAAATGACTAGCTTTACTATTTGCTACTTTCTATCGGGCGCACGGGGGGAGTTCAGGGGCAGTGCCCCCGAGAAATGTTTTTTTCCTCAGGAAATGTGTTGCATTTTTTACCAATTTTTTTTGTCGCCTTGATTTTCATGTCCATCATTGGGCAATTTTTCAGCACATGGTTTTTTTCAATGGTTTTCTATTTCCAGTTAAGGAATTAGTGTTGTTGACTAATCTAGGTCATTAGGTTAGGGTTTTGGATGTCGTTGGCTCTTATATGTATATTGTATTGTAAACAATGTATCACTATGAATGAATATAGAATATGTTGGTTTTCCCGGTTTGGGTTTCTAGGGGAAAAATATTTTTGAATGTGTGTATTTTCCATTGTATCTTTTATGTTCTTTTACTGAAAATCTGTTTGCAATAAATATTTTACAAGGTTAAAATCTACAATGAAGGCCAAGGTGTCCACCGCAACTGAGGAAAAAGGTCATCTTGATGAAGAAAAACATGCAGAAGAGACCAAGGGCACACGTTTGGGTTACCGATTTGTCATGAAAGGTTGGGATCACATCACCAAAACTTCACCAATAATCAAGATTCGCCAAAATCCATGAACAAGACGAGTTGTTTAGTCACATGATGAAGAGTGGGACAAGAACTTGAGTTGGACAGTGAGAAGAAGTGAAGACTCGGTGGAAAAAATTCAAGAAGTGGATAAGGAGGTGAAGAAGGTGGTGTAAGTGAAGGACAACAAATACATGGCATGTTCATGACTTAAATAGTTGAAGCAGTCGAACAATGAACTTAAGAACAAGTTCATTTGAATGGTCATTTTTTGAACCATGGGTGTAGCCAAAGAGGTCTAGGTGCATGTATGATGTTTTTGGTTCTTCACACTCCCAAAACTTGTAAAATTTATTTGAAGGGGGATTTAGGTGCCTTGGAAGGATTCCAAGCATAACCGGTGAACTTGGGTTTACCTCAAGTGGAACAACATTGGAGGATGCTTAGACAATTTGGGATGACATGTGGACAAGAACACAGAGGTAAGATGCACACAAAATTCAAAAGGACGTGAGGTAGATTTGGATTGCAGTTATAAGAAAGACTAACAATATTAGCAAAGAGTTGAAGTGCAAAACACATTTTGGGTAAACATCAGGGTGTTTCGTTCCAAGTGTGGATGTGGTGACAAAGGATGTGCACCAAATGAAGCATTGGTGAAAATGAGTTCGAACAACTCAAACCACTTGGAACACTTTAACGATTCATTGAGGCACTTGAATGTTGAGTTGAGGAAAGGTGACTCAGTGGAATAGGGAAACTTGGATACTTTTCGTGTTCATAGAATTGTATGGACAAGTTGTGTCACAACACAAAACAATCTCATGGGGTGTGAGTGTTCCTTGTGACTTGGACATGGTGATTAGGTGAAGCACTAGTTGTTCCAAGACATGGATAGGTGTATGCAATAGTATGAAAAATGGGATGAAGTAGTTATGTGAGGCAGGTTGGATGTGTAGAAGTTGAAGTATAATGGGATGTTCTATGTACAAGTATGTAGATGAAGAAGACGGGAGATTCAATAAATAATATATACTAGCATTTGACTTGGCTAGGCATGACAACAAACTAAGGTGTTGAGGCATATATCGATATTTCCAAGACAAACTAGACGATTGCAAGGGAGAACTTGGTTGGTCACATGAAAGTTGTGTGGTGATTTACTTGACCTTTCATGCAACTTGGGATATGGCGTGGATGGTAGAGTCAGAGGAAAATTGATTTTTGGGATAGATTCAAATTACAAAAAGGAAAGGGTATCTTGGTTGCGGAAATGTGTAGATGAGCATAATTATGGACCGAAGTAATGAGTATTTTCATGACAAAGTAAATTCAAAATCATGATACCTAGCCAATGTGGAGAAGTTCCTTGGCAGATTTGGACATTGATAGTGGTGGGGAAAGCACATTCTTTCCTTGATGTTTTTGAATTGGACGATGTGAAAAATACATGGACATAAGCAATTATGTTTGGTTTTGCGAAGCCCCAACCATGGATTGGGCGTGAAGTTGGATTAATCACCCAACTTGTCCAAAATGTGGTAGGTACAACAAGGCACGGTAACATGACCAAAGTAATTGGAGTATGGGTGTAGTAGTTCATAAATTGAACAATTTTGGAGTCGAAATTAGCAATCTCATCATGAGTAGAAATGTTGTAGGTTTCCCGGATGACAACAACTAGGAGTGGGGGAGTATGTAAGGCCTCTAACACCAAACTTAAGAGTGCATGTTTTCTTCCTACCTTAACCAAAGATCGAGCAGTAGATGTGGATGTGTGATGCACTCAAATGATGTGCGTGGGACATCTTGGGCAACAAGATGCCCCTCGGTGAACCTTGACAATGATGTTGGAATATTAGTGAGTAGGAGTACCTTTAGGCGCCTGACACACCAAGGAGACTCACCACAACACCTTGGCAAGATACTTTGACATATGATGGGTCAAAACACACCTTGAGACAACTCGGTGACCTAGAGGCACAATGGCACTGCGATGAGTCATCCAAACTCGTCATGCAAGTGTGCTCCCAGGTCATGGGTTAGCTAAATGGAGTATGAGTGTGGCCATGGTTGGCCTAATGAAGCATGGAAATAGGTTGTGTTGATGCTCCCAAGTCATGGGTTTGTGCACCCAAGACTTGATCGAAGATGGCATGTATAGTTTCAGTGGGACAGACATAGGGAACCTAGATTGCCAAGCATTCCCAAGCGAATGACAAGGAAGACAAGGTATGGGGCATTAGATGGGTAGGTGCACTCAAGTCAATGATTTGGTGAATAAGGAATGGGAAACCTAGTTGATAGGTTCACCCAAGCAAATGAGTCAATGGACAAGGCATGAACACTTGGTTGGGTCGACGCACCTAAGAGACATGACTTGATAAGCATGGTGTGGGTGTTCAGTGGACCAAAGTGCCCGATGAAACACCTTGGACAGATAATGTGTGGGCATTCAATGGACTGGGTGCCCAAGCATCCAAGAGATGCAATTGTCCATGGAGGGGCACCACATATATATGGATGAGGGGGGCATACTGAATGAACACAACACATGATGGAATAAACACAAGACAAGTTCAGACTGATGTTTTGGACGGACTTGGACGAAGGGCATGAATATCACACAAAGTTCAGCAAGGGAGCACATGGCGCAAGAATGAAGCAGTCTGGTGATTGTTTCGCTAAGTGTTTCTCCCAATTGGTCTAGATGAAGATATTGTGTTGGTTTTTGTAGGTATGTCACCAACAAAAGTGGAATATAGAGCTAGCTAGCCTATGACAAAGAAACGCAAGTCCATAGGTGGGTTCGTAGGGCCTATTATGTGACTATGGAGGAGGTCAGTATGATGTTGAGACAGTATGTGCGAATAGTAGCACAATGACTTGACAAAGCACTTGGATAACCATAGGGTTCCTGGAATCAAGTGGTGAGTGATAGTCAAAAATTGGAAGGGATTTTTGAAGTATATGAGTAGATTGTTATGTGGTTCGACATGGAAGAAGTGCAATGAAGGGATGCAATAGGTTGGGGACTATGAGTAGAATCGACAAAGCATCATCGATGAAAGTCAAGTCTGTGCACTCCTTGTATATTGTTCTATTTTATATGATATATACTCAATTCTTTATATGTTAATAATAGAAATGGGTGTTAAGTTGGTTGGTTTGCTCAGTTACACATATGTTGAACTGTGCATTATGTCTTGGTTTCATTGTCAATTCATCCTAAGTGTTAAACACATAACTTGTTAATAGTATAATTGTTATAAGAAATGTAGGGGTAGTATGAAATTAGTGCGCTAGGTTTATATTTTCCACCAAATGGAAAAAGTTTCAGTGCCATAAATTCCCCAGGCCACCAGGAGGCTTAGAAAATACAAGTCTATTATGCCTCGGGCATCTGGTTGTTGGGGCCTGACATGATCCCCATGCAAAAGAAAGAATGTTTTCTCAAATTGTTATAAATATTCTACCTCGTAGGATACATGAAGAGTCTAATGAGATTGCATTGCATGATAAGTGTTAGTTCTTTCCCATCTTTGAAGAGAGAGTTCTATGGAGTGTTTTGATTCAAGACAAGATAAAAAAAAAACTTGAGAAAAAAAAACATGTAAGCCTAAAAAACAATTAGTGAGATATAATAATATTGAATTGATGAGCTCACACTTATACTAATAAGGGGGGTGAATTAGTATAAGGATATATTTTTTCTTTTTAACAATCATTAACCATAATGAAATAATCACATAAAATCTAACAACTAGAAGGCACAATATTTACATGGAAACCATTTCGGGAGAAAACCACAAAAACTTGTTTTCATAATTTGTAGGTAATGACCCACTATTATACATATTTGTAGGCACCAACCTACTGGAGACACCAACCTTGATTGTCGGATTTTTGTAGGCACCAACCTGCTAGAAACACCAATCCCCATTATTGGATGTTTGTAGGAACCAACTTATTGGAGACACCAATCCCCACTGCTTGATGTTGGTAGGAACCAACCTACTTTCAAGATTGAAAATTCTTCTTTAGAAGTTGAACATCTGCATTTCCTTCATAGGTATTCTTGTTGTTTCTATCTTCACCGTGTCTGCTCGTTTCTTCTACCTTATCTCTGCCTTCACCATATATTCTTGCTTATTTTGTTACATCTGGCTTAGATCTGCCTTCACTAGATATTCTTGCTTTTCCTACTACTTTTACCTTAGATCTGCCTTTACAAGTTCATCTTGCTAGAATTCCATATCTACTTGTTATAACACTAGATCTGCTTTCTATAATGCCATATCTACTTGCTGGAACACAAGATCTACTTGCTAGAACGTCAGATCTACTTGCTAGAACACCAAATCTATTGTTCTCTCATATTTAATTGTCTCTCCTTGAATGACATTTGAATCGTCACTCCTCAAATGATATTCAATCATCACTCCTCTCACTTCTTCAAATGTTATTCATAATAATATTACATTTTCACCCACACGCTTTCTTGCATTACTCTTCTCTTTTTATACTTTATCATAACCCTACATGAAGATTCATGTTTTTTCAAAAAGACACGAAATTTATTAATTAAATAATTAATTCCCCCTTTTTTAATGTACTTTTCACAATACCATGGATTTTTAAACAATGGGAAATTACCATTTTACTTTTTGACTTATTTACATAACTTCACTTTTGTTACCTTTTAATTCACCTTTTTATATAAAATCACCTTTTTCATGTAACTTCATTTTGAATTCACCTTTTTTACATAAATTCACCTTTTGTTAGAAAAATAGGATCGCAGATCAATAAAAAAAAACAAATGCAAAAATAAAACACAGAAGATACACAATACAATAGAGACATAGATATACGTGGTTCACCCAGTGTGGGCTACGTCCACCAAAGAAATTGTCAGGTCCTT
>ML781742.1:312169-323586 GCA_009831015.1 Picea engelmannii | reverse complement strand
TTTCTTCAAGGGTTGACATCAATGGCAACCATCCTTAATCAACACATACCCCCCAGCTTACCTTCTTGCATGTCCTCATGCAAGCTGAGATCTTACATATAAAGCAGTGATTTTGTAAGGAGGAAAGGTTGGTTCACCAAGTCTCTTGAACTCGTTATTTCTTTTGAGCTCTCCAAAAGCAGCGTCCTCCCTCTTCTTATTAATTTGATAATCTTTCTGGTAACTTTTTAGAGGAAACCAAAGGATAGGGGGATTATATCTGCACCCAATCCAAGCAGGTCCTTCCTCCTGGAGAATTATGGAATACCTTTCCACTCTATAGGTAGCTGCAAAAAAAATCCTGAAGCCAAAGGGTTCCCTACTTTTGACTTAATTGGAGGATGCATCCCATCTCAATTTGGAAGAAGCAAGAGCTTCTTCTTTGAGTTCTCTAAAATATATGATGGTTGAACATATAAATTGTCGATGGATAGGGGCTAAAGAGTCCACGACCCCCTCCCTTTTCATGAAGGTTCTATGTCGCATAATAGCTGGGAAATATTTTGGAGGCTCCCCTCTGACCCAGAGATCTAGCCCAGTTTCTCTCTTTATAAAATTCTTGTGAGATTTGCCCCATCTATCTTGGTTCTTAGTGAAGGACAAGAATGCCTGAAACTATATGTCCCCAATAAAGGGACTAGGTTTATATTTTTTGTCATCTTCCAAAATGAAGTTATGGAAATATAATTCACACACAAAGTATTGTACCTTCTCTTCCTTCTCTCTAAAACATGAAATGAACTCAGGGACAATGGTAAATGTAATTGGTTTACCTGCTCTGATGGATTTCACCCTTAACAATAGGTAACATTCCAAAAAGAATAGGGTATAATTGGCAGCAGGAGCTCTGCAATTGATTGCACCAGAGTAAACATCACAAATCTCTTTGATTTGATCCAAAGATTTTTCAAATTGGTTTTGTATTTTCTTTGTCTTTTCCTAAGCTCTGGTTAACTCGGCATAAGTCTCATGCTCTGTTTCCTCCATGGATCTTAATTGTTCAACAATTCTTTGATGTTTGACCATAGTAATCATCTCATCCCTGGGTTGAGTCAGTGCTTGTTGGGCTTGTACCAGCTCTGCCTTTAGCCTATCAATGATGTCACTCTGTTTCTGAGACTGGGATGCTTGATATTCTTCCATAGTGCCCATCTCATCTCTAGATTGAGTTAATGCTTGTTGGGATTGCATCAGCTCTGCTTCCAATCTATCAATGATGGAACTATATTCCTAAGACTGAGATGCTTGATGCTCTATCATAGTCATTATTTCATTTCTATTTTGGATCATGCTTTGTTGGAACTGCATCAATTCTTCCTCCAATATCCTAATGGTAGCATCCTACTCAAGGGACTGAGTTGTTTCCTCTAGGGTTGGGGTATCTTTCTGCACTTCAGCATCAATTGTTTCTAAAGGAATTACTTCCTCATTTTGAGATATTGCATCCTTTGCTACTATTTCTTCAGGGTCTGTCTGTGTCCCCACAGATTTTGTAGTGACTTCTCTTTTAGGAAGAGGGTTTCTTCCTTGCACTCTAGGCCTTTTGTTTTTATTTCTTTTATGGGACTTGTCAGCTTGTTCTAGTTGCTTTCTTAATTCTTTAATAATTTCCCTGAGTTTGCCAACTTTCTTCTTTAATACTTCAACATTTTTAGCTCTTTTCTTCAACAACTTGTTTTCCTTTTTTAGCTTTCTAATTTTCCTATGGATTTTTCCTGATTTATGTTTGTGAGGTGTCTCAAGGTCTTCTTCATTCTGGTTAGCAGGTGGTTGTTCCTCTATTCCTTCCAAGTGCTCTCTCTGTTCAAGAGGGATTATTACCTCAGGAGGAGGTTCTTCCTATGTTGCATCCTCTAGAAATGACATTTCAATATCAGGAAAGTCTTCAGCATGTTTTGAAGAAGAGGCTCATTCTTGGTATTCTTTTGGTTTATTTGTGTCTCTGTCAATCGAGGTCCCTAAGATCCCTAAAACCTGGGCTATTTCTACCTCATAGATTTTCAAAAATTGTTTTTTCACGTGCCCTAATGTTGGTTGGGTGTCTTCCTGATTGTTCCCTTGTGAGGTTTGTTCTGCATGCTCAACTTCCTGAACATTTTTTTGTAAGTCCTGTTTTGTAATGTCTTGAATTTATTCAGGATGTTTCGTTGTGTCTTGAATTTCTTCAGTCGTTTCTTGAATTTGTTCGGTCATTTCCTGGATTTCTTTAGGCTGTCTTGTCCGTCTTCTTCTCCTTTTCCTCTCAATGGGGGTTTTAGGAGAAGTTGTTGCTCTTTTTCTCTTTTTCATTAATGGCTCTTCTTGTGATGTCTTATTCTTTGTAATTTGGATGGGGTCTGCCTCGACTTCAGGTTCAAGAGGTGCAACTTCTATTTGGGAAGTGGCCTCCTCTTCATGTCTCTCTTCAATTTCCTGTGGTGGGTCTTCATGATATAATTCAAGTTGTTCCAGTTGTAGAGGTCTATTGGCCTCGATAAGATCACCCCAGGTTAATTGAGTTTGACTCAGGGCCTTATTTACTATCATTTTAACTAATCCATGGTGGTTGATGATAGTAACAGGATCCTTGGCCTTCCGTGTTCTTATGGAAACTTCATGTAACATGGCATTTAGAAAAAATGGTAGATTGATTACTAACCGTTGTTTGAGTGTTGCTAGTAGTTTGAGGTGGCATGGTCAGATTACATCGTATCATCCATCGCAGGTGATGTACCTATGAATTACCCCTGCCAGTTCTTTCCATGGTTCATTGAGAGTGTTGGGGTTATGTCCCTTTCCCTTTTTATCCAATTCTTCTCTAGGGTATACGAAGGATTCTACAGCTTCTTTGAGCATTGTATATTTTCCTGTCCATTGAATGCCTGTGTTAGGGAGACCTGTAACCTCTTCTACGATTTCCAGAGTAACTGGAATTCGTATGTCTCGAACCATGGACATTTCTCCCTGCAAGTTCTAAAATAATTCAAGCGTGATGTTTGTATCATATCCTTGCAATTGGTTGAAGTAATATGTCCACCCTAGACGGTGTAGGATTTCTCTTGCCTGCTCAGTTACCTGTAGTAATGTTGGCTCCCTGCGCACACTTCGGCCACCCATTTTTCTATGAGAAAATGAGAACGAATATCATTCCTGGTTGCAGACTTGGTTAGACCAACTTGGAGGAAATATTACCAAAAATAGAAAATATCAGAGAATAGCAAGTGTATAAAAATGTGGGTCTTCCATTTATTACAATTTTTACGATCTTATCATAAAAAGTGTTGAGCATCCACTCCCCTCATTAATGTAGAGGTCGACCTCGACCGTCAGCATAGGCAAATGTAATGAGTGTATGTATTTCCGATGAGAGGTAATAATTACGTTGACACCGCTGGTGGGGACCAATCATGTATAATTTTCAAAAAGCATATTTAACGGTAATCATAAACAATAGTCCTCTTTCGTGGGAAATTTGAATTTTTTTTGTACCTCTGCTCAAAATGTTTTAAGGAAAAATAAGTCGAACAAATTAAGTATGTTCATTTAAAACTATTCCACATATCATAATGCCATTACTTTTCCCGAGTTATTGAATATAACTGAAATGATAGCCTTGTTATTGAGTAAAGGAAATCTAGAGATGCACAAAAACTTGGTGTTTTTAAGGTAAACTTCCATACCATAGGCAGAGCCACTACTACCAGCAGGCATCCATAGCCTCGACAGGGTTGCCTTTTAACCCATAGAACATCTTGTACCCTTAATAAATATTTGAATCATCTTTTCCCAAAAATACCACTATCCTGGTTTGGTAGCCAGATGATGATAATGCCACTCACTATATTGTAACTTAAGTGAACAAGCCATCTCCTGATGAGACCCCTTGTCATTTGATGAAAAAATGTCGAAGGCCATTGCCCTTGTGTGGTAGCCATAGTGGGAATGTCACTTATGTTATTATCATATGATCGCGATAGGTTGGCTCATGATGAGACCCCCTATTCTTTGTGGGAGAATTTTATGAGTGATATTTATTTGTTTTTATATTTTTTCTTTTCTCATCATTCTTTTTTTATTTTTTTATTTTTTTCTTTGGGGGGGTGGGGGGGCTCTATTAAGGGAGGCGCATCTACTCCTTAAGAGTAAGGGATGGCGTAAAGAAGTGTAAGGATGCCAAGTAAAAGTTTTCTTAAGACTCCTTATTATAATATGAAGGCAAATTATCATTCAAGTATATTTCTATGTGTATAGGGAAAATAAACGAATTATGGTGGTTACATATTATGAACAAGATTTAAGATATTTCGAAGAAATTAATCCAAAAACAGTTTGATAAGGTATGAGAGATAATCCAGAAAATAATGACAGATCGTTGCGATGATAAATAGAAATAATGTTGGTGAAAATTACTTAGTCAAAGTCGTACCCCAAAGGAATGGCTAACATTTTAATTAGCATGAAGTACAGGAATGACAACAAGGAAAAATAGTTGTTCCTTTTTAGAATGCACAGTAGTACCTGAGATGAAGGAACAACAATTGCAATGAAGGGAACGACAGTCGCTCCATTCAAATGAACAACAACGATACTCAAAGGAACAACAGTCGCGCGAAGGGAATGACAGTTGTTCCATTCAAATGAACAGCAACGATACTCAAAGGAACAGCAGTCGTGCGAAGGGAATGATAGTTGTTCTGTTCAAATGAAAAACAACTACTCTCAAAGGAACAACAATCGCGTGAAGGGAACGACAGTTGTTAAATTTTTAGCCATCTGATTAGGTAATTTTGGAAACCTCCCATGGAAATATATTTTTGTTGAATCTAAGGCTAATTAGTCATCAACTAAATTCATTCAAGTGTGATGGGTCAGTTTATTTTAGAGTCAAGTATTGGATGGTCTGTTAATGTCATGAGTTCATTATAGTTTCTCGATCACTACTGCGGAACATGACATATTCATTTTTCTGTGAAAGACATGGTCCGTGTGACAAGATAAAGCAAGAGTATAGAACAGAAAAGAGTGTGAATTGTGTTCATTACAATCATCTTCCCTAGTTCTTATTTTCCCAAGTGAATTTCATAAATAAATAAATAAATAAATAAACTCAATTAGATCTACAAAAAAAAACTATATACAGTATGTACAGTGTCAACAAAATTCATCATTTATGGAGTTGGAGTGGCTAGGTTACCTTCCTAGCCAGCCAAAATCTGAACGGTAGGGTCCTTACTTACTTCCTGGTAGAAATATTCTTTTGAAGGCGGTTGATGGTAGAGTCGTAGCCAATGTCCATTGACCAAAAATGGAGATCCAGATCCATCGATGGTACTTAAAGTGACTGTGTCTGTAATTTTCCAGGAGAATCCTGAAATCTGGAATCATAGAGAAGCGCCCAATCACCTTTCTTGAATGATTTCTTCTTGATATGTTTGTCGTTCCAGGTCGCTCTCTATTGTTGAATAAAATTTGTGCGCTCCACGGCAGACATGTGTGCTTCATCCAAATCGTTGAGTCATTGAAGGCGTTGTTTATGTGCTTATGTAAGATCCATTCCAATTTCCTGGGCCATTCTTAGGGTCTTGATCTCAAATTCGATTGGGAAGATGGATTCTTTACCATAGACTAGGTGATAAGGAGAGTAACCAGTGGTGTTACGCCATGTTGTGCGATAATCCCATAAGTCATTTGGGATCTCAGTAGCCCAATTCTATCGGTTTGTTGAGACAATCTTTGTCAGGATTGCCTCTAGGACCTTATTGGTGCTCTCTACTTGCCTATTTTCCTGTGGGTGGTATGGAGAAGTAACTCTATTCTTAATATGATAATTGTTTAGGGTTGTGGTGATTCTATGAGCTGTAAATTGTGACCCCCCATCAGTGATTACTTCCCTGGGTAGTCCATAGCGTACAAATAATTTGAAAAGAAATTTGACGACTACTTCTTCTGTTGCAATTGGTAAGGCTTATGCCTCTACCCATTTGGTCATGTATTCTATTGCAACTAGAATATAGGCCTTCTGATTTGACTTAGGATTGGAGGGGCCAATGAAGTCTAGTGCCCATATCTCAAATGGTTATGCGACTACTTGTGCTTTCAAGGGAATTTCATCAGCCTGACCTAGTTTTCCCATCCGTTGACAACTGTCATAGGTCTGGACATATTTCCTCGTATCTTTGACTATTGAGGGCCAATAGTAGCCCATCTGTAAAATTTTGTGTCCAATCATACGGTCTGCAAAATTCCCACCACAGGGCTCGTCATGTCCTGCCTTCAGTATGTCATATATTTCATCATCTCGTATGCATCTGTGAATCTGGAGATCATCTCCTGTGTGGAAGAGATATCCACCGATCCAAGTGAATCGTGTGTTATGCTTGATGATCAGTTTTCTTTCCCTTGATGATAGATGTGTCGGTAATTTCCCCGCTGCCAGATAATTTTCCACATCAGTGTACCAAGGTGGCTTTGTAGTAATGGAAAATAGATGTTCATATGGAAATTGATCTTCAACTGTCAAGGAGTCATCTATTTTGGGTATGCGGGACAGGAAGTCTGCAACAATATTTTCTCTCCCGGGTTGATCTTTGATGGTGATGTCAAATTCCTGCAATAGTAATAACCACTGAGTGACCCATCCATTAGTAATCAATTTATTAGCTAGATATTTAACAGTAGAGTGATCGGTATACAGAATAACTGGATATCCTGTTATATAATGACGAAATTTATTGATGGCATGTATAACAGCTAAAAAAAAAAAAATTGTTACTGTATAATAAAATTTAGCTGGAGAAATATTCTTTCTAATAAAATAAATAGTGTAGGGTTTCTTGTCTTCTTTCTGTCCAAGGAGAGCGCCTATGGAAATATCTGATGCATCGGTGGAGATGTGAAATGGTATTTTCCAATTTGGTCCCCTCAACACTGGTGTTGTCGAGATCAACTTCTTGAGTCTTGCAACTGCCACATCACACTTGTCAGACTACTAAAACTCCACATTACTAGTCAAAGCATGTAAAGGTGCAGCGGTTCTTGCAAAATTTGTCATAAATCTGCGATAGTATCCTGAAGCACCAAGGAAACTACATACCTCAATTTGTGTGCGTGGTGTAGGTAGATTAAGGATTACCTCTATTTTTGTTGGATCTACTCTAATTTCGTCTACATAAATATAATTCCCTAGTACCACACCTTTCATCATCATCATGTTACATTTTTTGTGGCTTAAACATAATCTGGTAGCAATGCACCATTCTAGTACCTTTTCCAGATTATTCAGTGCTTGATCGAAGTCGTCGCCATAAGGAGTGAAATCATCCATGTAAACTTCAAGCCTTTCACTGATCAGATCATTGAATATTCTCAGGATGGCCCTTTGGAATGTGGTTGGAGCGTTACATAGTCCAAAGGGCAATACTTTGTATGAAAAGGTACCCCAGAGGCATGTGAATGTAGTTTTATCTTGATCTTCTGGGGCAATCTGGATTTGATTGTAGCCACTAAAACCATCTAGGAAATAAAATAATTTCTTCCCTGCTAAAGTATCCAAGACCTGATCAATGAAAGGTAAGGGGAAGTGGTCCTTTTGAGTGTCTTTGTTAAGTTCCCTGTAGTCAACACAGATTCTCCATTTCCCATTTTTCTTGGGGACGATCACTAATGGGGAAACCCACCGACTATCTGAGATAGGATATATAAAATCTACGTCCAACAGCTTTTGTAATTCTTCTTTAACAATATCCCTAAGGTGAGGATTCAATATTCTCTGCGGTTGTTGGATAGGTCAGGCATATTTCTCAATATAAATGTGGTGTGTGCAGAGTTGCGGATCAATACCTTTCATGTCAGAATACTCCCAGGAAAAATCTTGTTGGTATTTAGAAAGGAATTGAATCAGCGTTTGTTGTTGTTGCTCATCTAAATTAGCATTAATGTTCAAAGACTTCCCTGGTGCAATCTCAATAGATTTGTTGTTATGAACGATGGTAGTCGGGAATTGTTGTTCCATTAAATCTTCCAGCGAGTCTCCCTGTGCTTCATAGTCTAGAACATCTTGGAGTATCTGGCACATTGGGTTACCCACGATGGTTGGGCTATTAATAAACCCACCTATTACATCATCCTCTAATTGGTTCTTGAGTCTAAGAGCTTCTTTCAGCGTGAGAGGAGCTCACAGATCCTTTTCTGGATATCGTGGTGGTGGAAATTGTGGATATATGAAAGTCGGGCTTGGCTTGGCTAGAGGGTATAAGATGAGATTTTTTGTGACACCTCTAGCAATTTTCATATTACACGTTCGACATTCTATGTATGCATCTGTTGTTGTGAGACATGGTCTACCCAATATCAATGGATGCCCTTCGAGTCCACTTCTTGGGTTGATGATGAGGAAATCCATTGGATATTCCGAAGAGTCGACTGAGATTTCTATATCATGTAGTGTGTCGACCGATCTAACCAATGATCGATCAACCAATTGTAACATAATTGGGGTGGGTTTGAAGGAGTCAAAACCTAGGGTGTTGCAGGTTTCCATAGTTAGGATATTGATGGTCACCCCCAAATCAACTAGTGTATTTGGAAAAGAACAGCCCTGGATCTGAACTGTTACTATGGGGTTCCCTAGATCTGCATATTTGACTGGTTCTTGTCTACCTAGAATTAAATCAGACGGGACTCCTACTATGCGAACTATTGATGATGAATTTTTAATTTTCCTAACAGGCTTCCTCCCACATAGTTCCTTGATTGTCTTTGCATAAATTGGAAAGTCTTGCAGATCCTACAGGAGTGGGATCTTGACATATAAATTCTTGAGTTCCCCTACAATGTCGAAGTTAGGATACACGACAGGTTTTGCTATCATCAATCTTTCGGGGAACAGAGGGGAAGGATTTGCATCCTTATCAGGATCCTGTGACTCGACTATGTTTTCCCCTGCTCTATTTCTTCCGTTATTACCACAGTCGAGGGTGTTATTGTTGGTTGTTTGTTATTTTCATTCTCCTACCCTTGGAAAATGTTACTTTCTTCAGGAGAGATTATACGCCTCGATCTCAACAGGATTTCATTGCACCCTACCGAGTTGGTTTCCCCTTCCCCATTCTCCATAATCTAGACGAGCTGAGTCGGTCTATTATTAGGATTTGGGTGGGGTTGGGCTGGTAATTGAGGGCGCAATTACGATTGAGGGTTCTGGGGAAGTTGGAGTGGAGCTTGCAATGTGGTTTGGGTTTGAGGGGCCATCCCCATGGGCTGATTGTTTATCCCCATGGGGCACTGCCAATTCTGGTTCCAATTTGGGTTTTGGGCAGTCATGTTGGGTCGTTGCGAAGGGTAGGGGTTGTTATTTGAATTTTTCCAGGATGAGGTGGGGTATTGTGATTTAGGCTAGGTGGAACTTGCAGTTGGTTGATTCTGCCAGATGGGATTTGCAGCAGGTTGGTTCGGCCAAGTGGGATTTTCAGGTGGGTATTGTTGGGGTTGCCAATTTTGATTAATAAATGGTTAGCCCTACCATGCGTTACCAGAATTTTGTTGCTGATTATACTGTCCAGAAAAGAAAAAGGAGGGGTCCTGGAGTGTATTTGGAGGCTGAGCCTGCCATTGACAATACTGAGCCATCAGATATAATGGTTTTGTTTCCTCTTCTGCTTCTCTAAAGAAATCTTTCAGTCCAAGGAGCAATGGGCATTGCTATGTTGCGTGATCCTTGGCGTAAATAGCATAAACCCAAATCATATCCAAAGGACATTCCCTTGGACCATGTTTTTTTCTGCATCTGTGGAAAAATATGGCCAAAGTTTTCCCTGCTTCTACTTGTTTCTATTTGGCCTGCAATACATCCAATTGTGTAGTTAGAGTGCTCAGAATGTATGTTTTGAAATTTTCTAAGAGATTACCAACTTCAGCTCACGTAACACCCCCGCTGGTAATATTGTTATTTCTGGTGAGGGAAGTCTGCATTCTTGATCTGGTTTATGTACTTCCTCGTGAGCACCTGATGCACAATAGAATGATGTTATCATAAGTTTCTTGATAAATGCCACACTTCCCCATTAAATTCAATGTTTCTTCCCATTCATCTTTCATTCCTTTTATCAAAGTGGCTTTGAGCACCTCCCTTGGTAATGTTCCATAAGGATACCTTTGTAAATTATATTGGAATCTTTCAACATATTCTCCAAACGTCTTGTTTTCTTTTGCAGTCATTTGAAAGATTTCATATTTTAGGTCCCTGGTCCTACAATAATCCTAGTATTTTTTCAAGAAGGCCCGTTTCATCTCATCCCATGAGTTTATAGTTCCGCCTCCCAATCCCATAAACTAGCATAGTGTTGCTCCTTTCAAAGTGGAGGGGAACAGTTTTAATTTTTGGGGTTCAGAGGTGTAATCATACCCTCTACATAAGACATCAAATTTGAATAAGAATGCATTCGGGTCTTCTGAGATCAACCCATGGAAGGTTGGTAGGTTATGTAGGGGGATTTCTTTCATGGGGGTATTGGTGATTGGATCAACTATCGGATATTCTAACGTCGAGGCCTGGGGTCATTGTTGATTTGGTTGCGCCATTTGGTCAAAGATCAGCCAATAATCTTCAAGAATTTCTTGGCCTGGGTATTCTTTCAATTGATTACTTGATCCCTTGGGGGATTTGATTGCACTCCCTCTATCTGGGATTTCGGGTATGCCTTCTTTTCTTATAGGAGATTCAGGATCAAGGGGTGGTGATGGGTCTGCCTTGGCAACCCCGCTGGTTTCTCCTTCTCCTTCCTCCAGATTATGATAATTTCCTTCTTCTAAAGGGTTAAGGGGTGGAAGATCTATTCTTTGAAAGCTTT
Organism: Picea engelmannii; assembly: GCA_009831015.1. NCBI lineage: Eukaryota > Viridiplantae > Streptophyta > Pinopsida > Pinales > Pinaceae > Picea > Picea engelmannii. The sequence continues at coordinate 312,721 of ML781742.1, read as the reverse complement.
GCTCAGTCCCTTCAGTTTTTCTATGAATCTCAGTGTGGGCTGCAATTAGTGAAACTGTTGCCTGATGGATTCGGGTAGATCCTTTCCTAGGTCTAACCGAAGCTTGACATTCATCTTTTCGGATGATGTCATCTATGAAAGTGATTCTTCGAGGGAGCACCGATCCCTGGTCTTTGGTAGTTTTTGGTGGGGGTTTTGGTTTTTCAATATCTTTCTTCTTAGTCATACACACTTCACGCAAAAATAAATTCAAAAGAAACACCTATATAACCTCTTAAGTGTCAACTGGAGGTAAGTGTTGGCATAAGCATCTTACTTATTGCATGTGTAGGTTCTTACCTTCCATCTTCAATACCACATCCTCCAGAGACACAACCTATTCTACCATTGACATTCTCCCCAGCAACGGCACCAAAATTTTGGGCTCTAAAGATGTCTAAAAACAACCTTAGTTTAACATTAATTTATCAACCTAAGGATTCATCTTTTATCTCAACAATATCAGCAAAGTCTATGCGTAGTTAAAGAAAACCTGAGTTTATCAACAATCAA
>ML781742.1:286475-300297 GCA_009831015.1 Picea engelmannii | reverse complement strand
TTTTAAGCTTGTGTAAAAATGAAAACAATCATGAGCTTAGTATTTGTTCTTTCTTGTGCTCGTAAATACCTGAGAAAGTAATCGGGTACACTTTTATCATCTTTTGGGACTCGTAAAGGTTATACGAAAAAGGAACCCACTGGAGTTCCCTTTAAGTTCTTTTCAGACTCTCTAAACATGAAAATATTTCCAAGTGATATTATTATTTTCACGCTCATTAAAGTATTTTAAGAAAACATTTGTTGAGCGGTAGTTTATCTCTTTTCGGTCTTATCAGACTACTTTACGAAAAAGGACATTTTGGATTTTCCTTTAAGTGTTTTTCAAACTCTCTAAACATCAAAAACCCCTGAGTTTTCTTTCTTTGGACTCAGAAAAAAAACATCAAAAGGCCCATATGGGATCGAACCAATCCTTCTTAGGGTTTGTTAAATATACTCCGAAGGACTCATCCAAAGGATGAGCTTACATTTCAAGCATATGTTATCCTCCTCAAGATTGTGTAAAAATAAAGAGGTACTCGCTAGAAATGGTGGGGAGAAATTGGGAAAGAAATGTATCTAAACATGTATTCTATGGAAGAGTCACTTTTGAACATGACACCCTTTCACTCGCTTTGTGTCTAGGTTGGAAAATCCGCTTATCTCTTGATCATATTCCTTTATAAGATTACAAATTGGTCTGTGATCCCTGTTGTTGAGTCAGTGTTTCCAAGACAGTTGTCGTGTCATCAATATGTTCAAAGAGAAGTTCTACCCGGAAACCCTTCTATTGCGTCAGCCATTTCTGCAGTCCTTAAGACTTCTATTGTGTCGACCATCCCTGAGTCAATCCTAAATCACTTGTTACTCTGATCTACTTCAAATCTTGTTACCTATTTCGTGTCATTGATGGGGGATACATTAAGGCCCTCTTGTGATGAGTCTTTTCCTATCAACTTCAACTCATTATCCAGGAATTAGACTTAGAAACTAATTGGTACCTTGGAACTTGCATGCCTCAATGGCAAGTTTCCTCACTTTTGACAATGGGTTTTCATTATCGACCCCTGATCAGGAGATTTCGTTGAGTGTTCGACTTCATCTCATTAACTCACACCCATTAGATTGTACTAGTGTACCTAGGGATTCATTGACATTAATGGTGATTTCCCTCGCACTTGTTAACGATATTCACTAATGATTGGTAATCAAGTGGTTTCTACCATGTTCGACTTCAGCACATGTATTTACATGGTTAGATTCGTACTATAGAGTGGTGGAGATGAAGACCCTAGATCTTTTCTGACAAATAAAAGTTGCGTTGGAGTATATTCAGATTGTACTGTTGCATAGATCCACTGTGTATGTCTCGTGGCTATGTTCAGATTTGAGTATTCAACACATATATTCACAATGTATTTTTGGTGGCAATGTTCAGATTTGATTCATAATGGTAGGGATCCACAATGTATGTTTGGTGGCCATGATCTGTCTTACTTGACATGGATCTTTGCATGTCAACATTTATGCTTTGATTCATTTGTATTCTGAGTATGGGAATTCCTACCTCAGTGATGATATATTATTGTACTGTATTTCCTTGTTTGTTGTTAGTTTTCTAACCGACGTGTTCCTTGTTCCCTACACACACTCGACAAAGTGTTTCTGCTATAACTATGTTCTAACTTCATACTTTGGGGGCTCTATGTTACACATTATTTTCTTCACCCATATGATCATTAATGATGTAAACCTATCCTTTGTCTGGAGAAGGATCAATGGCCTGAATCCCTGAAGAAGAATGAAGATACATTTTCCCAGAGAGGTGGAATTAAACTTTTCCTTTATCAAAAACCTTATAAAAAGGGATCGTCGCACCTTGTTTAGTATTAAGGGTGTGATGATATAGGATCACCATAGGTTTCACCATAGTGTCTTGTGACGTCATCGCAGTTTTCTCAATGTTAAGGTTGCGACGATTTTCATACAAAGGAAAAAGGGGAATTTCTCAAAAGTTCTAGAATAGAAGCTTCGAGGGTGATGTGGCATTCGATCGGTTTGGATCTGAGTCACATCCCTGATCTATTGGGATCATCCTAACCTCCTCACCCTATCATTTTTCATAGGGAAAGTTGGATTGAGTTGGCTAGCTTTTGGTGTGAGCTTGAGTAATTTTTGCAGCTTTGGGATTTGCTTTGTCAAGATAGATTGTTGGTCTCATAATCTATGGAGCAAGAAGTGTGTGGGAAGAAATGAACTATTAGAAGGGACCTTACAACATCAAGGCATTGGTTGTATTCTCCTTTTCATATCTTTAACAGAGTGATATATTTCTTTCCCATAAAATTGATCTTATTTTATCGTATGACTCCTTGATCACATACATAGGTTTTGTTGAGTATACGTTGTTGTTTTCACTTCGTTGGCTTGTGTCTTTTTATAGGTTCAGCATCCCATAAGCCTTGGAATGGAGCGAGGATGACACTAGCGAGGACAAACAACATTTAAAAGGTATGTAATTGACCTCTTGTTAGTTAGTATGCTTGATAATTAAAACTTAGGGAAAGTTTTATATTTTGTCTTGTTTTGTTCTAGTTTCGGGGTGAAACTAGGGAGATCTGTTTGTGTCCGCACTTACTGATTTGTCTGATAACATCTATTCAGTATTTTTGGTGATTATATTTGTATATCTACTATGGTACTCAACAATTGGTATTAGAGCACTTTCATTGGTAGACATTGTGGGATTTTTTTATTTTTTTTTGCGGATTTTTTTTCGGAGAAAAAAAAGGGTCGTCACATTCCAGACGATTTATGTAGGTTTTGGTGAAAAAATTTCAGAAAATGGTTGGATATATGAGTTCCTCTCAGAAAAACACCCAAGTTAAAAAAAAAAATCGTCTCAAATGGAGTCCGGGAAGTAAAGGTATTTGCATTTTAAAAATCTATAAATTTTCAGGGTTTTTTCTACGGACGACAGCATGATTTTTTTATTTGTGTAGCATCTGAAGGCCGAATTTTCTAAAACAAATTAAATATTTGAGTTCCTATTTCAAAAATATCTAATTTCAAAAACAAAAAAAAAATCACCCAAATCGGAGCTGCAGAAGTGAAGATATCGCTAATTTAAAATCAGCTATTTTGGGGGGTTTTCGTGAAGGCGACAGAACTGCAGAGTTCATAACTTTTCACAGGGTGATCATATTTCTACCAGATTAGTTCCATTGGATAGAGTATTTTCAGAGATTTCTTTTGGTATCTTATATGTGGTGTTTCCCATGGATATTCACTTTCAATCCTTCATGTCCCTACAACGCAAACTGGAAGGCTCCCACACAAAATTTCAACGTGATATGGAAGTTATTGAAGAAATCATACTTGCAGCACAGGAGAGATATATTAGGAATCTCATGTACATTGACATCACATCATAATACACTCAAGAAATATATGCTTGGTATGATTACAAGGAATATTGTGAGGATTGGTATATGGACAATTGTAATCTTTGGAATGATAACTACTTTCATCTTTTATTTGATGATTCTACTCCACATTATGTAGAGCACATTATGGAGCAGTCTAGAGCCTTCTATGAATACTACTTTTCATTATTCTTCAGTACTAGTGTGTTATTCAGATGATTTTTTGGATATGGATGTATCTACATATTTAGATCCCCATGATCAATGTAGCTCTTTGGAGCATCATTTTGAAAACTACTTTTCATAATACACTCAAGAAATATATGCTTGGTATGATTACGAGGAAGATTGTGAGGATTGGTATATGGACAATTGTAATCTCTGGGATGATAACTACTTTCATCTTTTATTTGATGACTCTACTCCACCTTATGTAGAGCACATTATGGAAAGCAGTCTAGAGCCTTCTATGAATACTACTTTTCATTATTCTCCAGTACTAGTGTGTTATTCAGATGATTTTTTGGATATGGATGGATCTACATATTTAGATCCCCATGATAAATGTAGCTCTTTGGAGCATCATTTTTAGTTGGTTCTTGAGTTCATATATCTTTCACATGATGATAACTACTTTCATCTTCTATTTGATGATTCTACTCCACCTTATGTAGAGAACATTATGGAGAGTAGTCCAAAGCCTTCTATGAATACTATTTTTTTGTATTCTCCAGTACTAGTGTGTTATTCAAATGATTGTTTGGATATGGAGGGATCTACATATTTGAATCCCCATGATCAATGTAGCTCTTTGGAGCATCATTTTCAGTTGGTTCTTACGTTCAGATATCTTTCACGTGGAGTTCACATGAGCACTTGGATATGGGACCCTGGTTTACAATGGTGGTTGGACTACTTCAGCATGGTGGCCACTTTCATTTCTACATGGGACCCTGTTTCTCTAGTCTACTTCATCATTATGGTCCACACTTATCCATGGGACCCTGGTATATGGTTTTACACCCTCATAACAAGCATTGAGGACAACACTTTCATAAGGGGGATGGAATGTTAGGTATCTAGAGAGGTAGTGGGGGGGCTGGAGGGCCCATAGTGATAATAGTGGAGGCCACTCAATGTAAGGTGGACTAGATCCACTATATTATTAAATAAGGCCCACTATGGTAGTTAGATATAATAAATGTAAGAGTACTTACTAGAAGTTTCCTCCTCTATAATGATCTTAGGTTGTTGGTAGCACTATATAAAGGGGTTCAAGTAATATAATGGGATATGAATAGAATTATTGTATTTGGAGCGGTATCTCAATAGAAGGATGCCCCCTCGAAGAGGCAAGTGAACATGAGAGGATCCCTTCCATAATAGGATCCATTGTATTGTGTTTCCCTACCTCAAGGGTTTTGATATAATAAAGTGGTGGTTTTCTATATTGTTTTCTATATTAAAGTGTTGGTTTTCTATATTGTGTGGTGATTGTATTCATATATCTTTGGTACTATTGTGGTATTTTGTATTCGGGTCTTTGGTACTTAACATAAGCACTATTAGTGATGGGTGAAATAGTTCCATTGTTCCTTATATTGGAGTAGAAGGAGAAAAAACTCTTACAATTTATGGAGAAAAAACTATGTTGTGGCAACAAAAACTGGGGCATATCGGAGAGAAGGGACTTCGACTACTACATGGTAAAGGTATGGTTGAAGGTGTGTCTAACTACTCTCTATATTTTGATTTTTTTGAACATTGTGTATATGGGAAGAAAAATCGGGTAAGATTCTCCTCTGGTGCAATGAGAGCAGATGGAATTTTACAGTCAGTGCACAATGATGTGTTTGGACCTATGTCGGTTCCATCACTAGGAAAATATGTGTACTATGTCTCATTTATAGATGAATTCTTGAGGAATACTTGGATTTATTTCCTTAGGAAGAAATCTTAAGTATTTGACAGGTTTAAAGAGTCTAAGGCTCTCGTGGAGAATCAGACAGAGAAGATAATTAAGGTGTTGAGGAAGGATGATGGTGGAGAATTCCATGGAAATGAATTCAAAGAATTCTGTAAGAAGTGCGGTATAGCTAGGAATAATACTACTCCATATACACCTCAGTAGGATGGAGTTGTAGAAAGAATGAACATGACGTTGATGGAAAAATCAAGGTGCATGCTCAGTGGTGTTGGATTAGGACAAGAATTATGGGCAGAGGCAATGGGTATTGCATGTTACCTGGTCAATCTATCACCCTCATCAAAAATATATGACAAGACTCCACATGAGGTATAGACTGGTAAGAAACCCTTTCTCACACATCTCAGGGTATTTAGATGTCCTACATATGTTCATGTTCCAAAGGAAAACAAGAGTAAGCTAGATAAAAGGGTTGAAAAGTGTATCTTTATTGGGTATAAAGATGGTCAGAAAGGTTATAAGATTTGCAACCCAGAAAATAAGAAGGTAGTGTATAGCCAATATGTGGTATTTAGAGAAATCAAAGATGTTGTCAAACATGAAGTCCTACCAAGGAAGGAAGAACTAGAGAAAATAGAGTTTGAGTTGAAGGATAATGAGTCAAACTCTATAGAAGAATGTGAATAAGAAGAAGAAGATCTGCATACTCCAGTATTGAGGAGATCAATTTGAGAAAGAAGGAAACCAGAAAGGTATACTCCACCTAATTTCCTTTCCAATTTTTCTTTTTTTATTACTGAAGATGATCTTAGAACTGTCAGGGAGGTTGTGGATTTAGAGGATGGAAAACTATGGAAAATTGTCATGATTGAAGAAATGGCATCCTTGGACAAGAATGAGGCTTGGGATCTAGTGGAGTTTCCGACAAGAAGAAATCCCATTGGAAGCAAGTGGGTGTTTAGGAAGAAGATGGATGCAGAAGGAAAAGTGGAGAAATACAAAGCTCAGTTAGTAGCAAAAAGTTATTCCCAAGTAGAGGGAATTGACTTTGGTGAGATTTTTTCTCCTATTTCCAAGTAAAGTTCAATAAAATTTCTTTTATATGTTGTTTCTACATTTGATTTTGAATTAGAATACATGGATGTGAAGAAAACATTCCTACATGGGGATCTGGAAGAAGAAATCTACATGAACCAACCAAAAGGATTTGATGTGAAGGAAAATAAAGAGTCGGTATGCAAGTTGAAAAAGTCTTTGTATGGGTTAAATAAATCACCAAGGATGTGGTATCAAAAATTTGATACTTATATGTTGGGACTTGGATTCATAAGGAGCAAAGAGGATCACTGTGTGTATTTCAAATTAATCAACAACCATCTTATTCATTTGGTCTTGTATGTGGATGATATGGTGTTGATAGGAAATGACAAGGAGATTATCCATGATGTGAAAACTCATTGGTCCTTTAAATTTGACATGAAGGATCTTGGTGTTGCAAAATTCATTTTGGGTATGGAAATTAAAAGAGATCGGGAAAACATGAAACTCTGGTTAAATCAAAGGAAATATGTAGAGACGATATTGCAGAGGTTTAATATGAAAGAATGTAAAATGGTCAAGGTCCCTATTCCTGTAGGTGTAAAGTTATATGTGGATTAGTGTCCCAAGACACGTGAAGAGGAAGAGGATAAGTCTCATGTTCCATATGCAAATGTGATTGGAAGTTTGATTTATGAAATGTCATGTACTAGACCAGAAATTGCACATGCAGTGAGAGTTTTGAGCAGGTGTATGTCAAAACCAGGGAAGGAGTATCGGACAACAATAAAGAGGGTTTTCATGTATTTGTGTGGCACTACTAGTTATGGATTGTGCTACCAAGGAAGACCAGGATTGGAGAGAGTGTTGGACATACATGACTTTGTTGATGCAGAATGGGCTAGATATATGGATCACAAAAGATCTAGACGTGGGTATGTGTTTAACATGTTTGGAGGAGAAATCAATTGGATGAGAAAAAGACAGTATATAGTGGCACTCTCAACTATAGAAGTTGAATACATGGCAACCACTCATGCAAGAAAGGAAGAAGTATGGTTACATATATTATGCTCAACTATTGGATTGGTACAACAAGTTGTAAGGATAGATTGTGATAGTCAAAGTGCAATCTTCCTAGCAAAGAACTCGACTTATAATTCAAAGACAAAGCATATTTATGCTCAATATCACTTTGTGAGAGACATGGTTGAAGAAAAGAAGGTGTTGTTGATGAATGTGAACACTTTGAAGAATGTTGCAGATTCATTAACAAAATATGTGAGCAATGAGAATTTATCTTGGTGTAGAGGATCTATGGGCATTGTTGCCCTGGATTGTTGACTATTTAAGCCTGTAACCCCCTATATGCATAGCAAACAACAAGTGGGAGGTTGAAACTTTTTTGGCATTTTTTGTGTTTGTATTTTGGTGGTTTTTCGTCACATGGTTTTCGCCGATGGTTTTCTAATTCCAATTAAGGAATTAGTGTTGTTGACTAATCCAGGTCAATGGATTATGGGTTTTGGATGTCGTAGGATCCTATATATGTATTGTATTGTAAAAATTTAAGATATGATGAATAAAATATTAGAGGTGCAGCTCTAAATAAGTTGTTGGTTTTCCTAGTTTGGGTTTCCAGGGTAAAATCTCTGTGTAATGTGTGTGTGTGTCATTGTATCTTTTCTATTTTTATTAAGAATTCGTTTTCAATAATTAATTGTACAAGGTTAAAATCTACAATTATCACTACTTTCATTTTTTTCATATGGACACTTAACAACAAAATGTCCTCCTTTTCCACAATTAAAGCATTTAAAGGGTAAATTATCTTTGTACTTACCAGATCCCTTTTTGATCTTTCTCACAAAGTGTGTTTCCTTTGTGTTTGAGTCACAGTTGGAACAGTCACTTAATTTGGGTTCTTTGTTATTCATATTCTTTGAAGATTTGAAATATGCTTCTTTATTTGATGGATTTTCTTTTTCAAACCTCATTTTATATGCAATGTGAATCCCATGCAATTCATCCATTGTCATTTTGTCAAGATCCGTCATTTCTTCAATAGTGAAAAATTTGGCATCAAATATTAAGGGGAGTGACCTTAATACCTTTTGTATAGTCATTGATTCTTCAACCATTTCACCAAGTCCTCTAATGGTGTTGACAATCTCATCCACATGGAGGAGATAGGCTGCAACATTTTCTTCACCTTTCATTTTCAGACTCTCGAACTGTCTTCTATGAGTTTGTAGCTTAGCCTTCTTGACCTTGTTATCACCTTCATAGATTGTTGTGGGAAATATCACCCTACAGACAAGTTGAGCTCCCCTTAGTTGATATTTCTTCAACTAAGACAATTATAACAAGTGGACACTCACATTCCATATTTCCATCTATTTACGCATGAAATAAGAGATGAAAAGAAAAATAAAGAAGACCCTTTTTTCGGAGGTTGTCCTCGCTACTCCTTATTGTTTCGATGTTGGATCCAGTCCAGCTCCAAACATAGTCTACCTGCAAAGAAACAGAACTATCCTCTTCTTATACTACTTGTAACAAGTTAGATAAAAGCTATCATAACCAGGCCACAATTATTCATACATAAACTTGAAAAGAGACTAAAATAGGGAAACATGCCAAGTTTATTAATATGAGAAACAATGGAAATTACAATCATGATGTGCTTCAATCCTCCTCCAATTATCCTCCTATCCATCCCCTTACAATATGCTGATGAATGAGATAGAAGTTTGGTATACTTCAGATCTTAATTATCTCTAATCTCTTTCACCCTTGAGAGACCTTGTTTATATAGAGGCTTTGGGAGGTTCAACCAACTTAGAATATCAAGAGAAGGTAGAGATGTTTACTCCATAATTTAGAATTGATTACCCAAAAAGGAGAGAATCGGGCCTATGAATCATCCCTTGATCATAACCACCAGAAGAATCTTGGAGTCAAATTATAGAATAAGGTGGGATTCATTAAAACCACCTTAACAGGGCTGACGCTCCCAGTGATATTGGTAGGAGGTGTCGGGGATGCTCCCTGTTGGTCTAGCAAGGGGCGTCACCTTGAGAGTGAATCTCCATGAGCCATAGCATGGGGGCATCAGTGCTCCAACTCAGCCAAAAAACAAGGGGAAAGATATGTGTTCGACCTTAAGGAAGTGGATTTTCTCCTCTTTGATGACTAGGGAACATGAAAAAATATTTTTCATAGTGTCGGGGATGTGAAATCAAGGTGTGACACTAAGATGTAACAATTTTATGCGTAACATATATGTTTAGAAGTTTGTACCAAATTTCCTTTGCCAATTTGTAATGCATTACTTTGACAAACTTTGATTTTGACAGACCGCACAAGATGGCATTCATTGATTTTGCATTGTTTTCGCTAGACTTTTTCCCAGATGTATCTATTCGTGAAGTTGTTGGGTTTGTATAACCAGTGACAAATGATTCCCAAATATCAAAACTAAGGGACATTAGATACGTTCACATCCTTATGATCCAAAAGGAATAGTTTGTTCCATCAAACAACGTATCCATGTTTGTAGAGAAACCTCCCTAACCTGCCATGTGTGCTCCCGAGATCTACTTTCAAATGGTTAGACTATTTCCCAAGGAACCCGCTTTGATACCAATTGATGAGAACACATTTATACTAAAAGGGGGGGGGGTTAATTAGTATAAGGATATCTTTTTCTTTTTAACAAAAATTAACCATAATGAAGCAATCACATAAAATCTAACAACTATAAGACACAAGATTTTATGTGGAAACCCTTTCGAGAGAAAACCACAAAAACTCTTTTTTATAATTTGTAGGCACCAACCCATTGTTACAAATATTTGTAAGCACCAACCTACTAGAGACACCAATCCCCATTGTTGGATGTTTGTAGGCACCAAGCTACTAGAGACACAAATCTCCACTACTGGATGTTTGTAGGCACCAACCTACTAGAGACACCAATCCCCAATACTTGGTAGCAACCAACCTACCTTCAATCTTGCAAATTCTTCTTTAGAGGTTGAACATCCACATTTCCTTCACAAGGCTTCTTGTTTCTTTTGTCTTCACCAAGTTTGTTCATTGCTTCTACCTTCACTCTGCCTTCACTCTGCCTTCACTAAATATTCTTGCTTCTTCTGTTACTTTTGTCTTAGATCTTCCTTCACCAAATATTCTTGCTTCTTCTGCTACTTTTTTCTTTACAATTTTTTCTTGTTAGAACGTCAGATCTACTTGCTACAACATCGGATCTGCTTGTTAGAATGTCAGATCTACTTGCTGGAACACCAAATTTTCTTGCTACAATGTCAAATCTACTTGCTAGAACACCAAATCTGATCTTCACTAATATTTAATCATCGCTCCTTGAATGATATTCAATTGTCACTCCTCAAATGATATTCAATCGACACTCCTCTCACTTCTTCAAATTTTATTCATAAGAATATTACATTTTCACCCACACACTTTCTCACATTATTCTTCTCCTTCTATGCTTTATCATAACCCTACATGAAGAGTGTGCTTTTTCAAAAAGACACAACATCCATTAATTAAATAATTAATTCCCTCTTTTTTAATTCACTTTTCACAATACCATGGGAAAATACCATTTTACTTTTTGACTTCTTTACATAATTTCACTTTTTTTAATCTTTTAATTCACCTTTTTATGTAAAGTCGTCATTTTAACTTCATTTTGAATTCACCTTTTTACGTAAAGTCGTCATTTTAACTTCATTTTGAATTCACCTTTTTACGTAAAGTCACCTTTTTCACGTAACTTCATTTTGAATTCACCTATTTACGTAAATTCATCTTTTTCATGAGATACTTATATTTGAATACTTACATGATATAAGTCCTTTGACATCAATGACAACAATTTGTTCAACATGAATTGCATTCAATTCAAGATAAATAGAAAAATGTTGAAATGTTTTCAATCCAAGTAATAAAAGGGAAGAATGGGGTAATTCATACATGTTTTTGGTAGAAAGACTCAAAGATGGATGGAAATTAAGGGAAGGAAAATCCCATATGAAGATCCCCCATGATGGATGAAACTATTCCAATATAAATTAAGTAAGATGATTAAATTTTTAAATTGAAAGAAAAACTTTGTTAATATTGGCATTGATGAGGTTGTCTCTGTTGTTGGTATGATTAAAGGAAGTGACATTAGAGCTTAAGGAAGTTGGGAAAGCCTAGGTGTAGTTGGATGAATCCTTCCTTGTAATGGACCTTTAGGAATACGCACTGGAATCCTTTTTCGAGGATGACTCTTACCTTGAAGAGGAGCTAGAGGATATCAAATTGGTTGTGGAAAATCATTTTGCAGATGTACCAGTTGAGACCTATATATAACTAAGATGGAACTATGACATTTTCCCTTCCTTATTTCATAAAGCATACTTATACTCTGCATATTAGTTTCTGAAATTGTTTATTTATGGATTAAAATATTTAAAAGATGAAATATAATTCTAGAAATGTAGATTTAACATTGAGCTTGAAATTCGAATGAGGATGAAATTGTATTTTTAATTATATTACATATAAGGGTATACGACAATGGTCTTTAGATAGTAAAGATTTTTCATATCCAGAATTATGCACTATTATAGAGACATTTACTGAGGGTGAAACATTACTATCATTATTCCCCAATTTTTTTACATGACTACTCATTTTAGTATGAACAACCATGAGAGCTTCATCCCCAATGCATGTTAGCAACACCCTAATTGTTTTTGTACAATTTGGCATTTCATTAGAAAATGAATGTCCTTTACCATGCTCATGATTCATCATATTCCAGTTTCCCAAGTGTTTATCAATCATGTGACCTTCATTGACAAAACATTTACTCAAATATATAGAATTATTATGCTCATTATTAGTATTATCCATTGAATCTTTTGCTTCTAAAACTGTTGTATTTTAAAAGTTCAAATAGAGTGACCCTTTTAAAATAGAAACAATTGATGAAGCAAGTGAATGGATTTCCTTCCCAAGTGCTACATTTGTTGGTTTTTCTTTATTATTCTTGGGTTCACTACCCTGATGTTCATGTTTAAATATATGTTGATTTGTTGCTCTTTTATGAATTACATAGAAGAGCATGTCATCTATTGACTGAATCATTTTTAGTTTGATATTCTCACATTTATCAATGTTATATCCACTCAGTTCTTCCTTGAAATTTTCAATGCTTAGAAGGTCACTAGTAGGTAAATGGTACACCCTTTGATCCTTTTCAAATCCATTATCTAAGTTATCAATGAGGCATTGTTGATCATTAGCCTTTCCTATCATAGTAGACATCTCTTTCTTCGGATGACTAATGATGTATGCATGAATCTTAGCTGCTCGAGCATGCTTTACAAATTCATTTATGCATTGGTCACATGCCTTTCTAGGGATATCTTCTAAATCAGACAACAAATCTTCTTGTTCCCTCTCAAATAAATATTTTCCAATGGGACCTATTGCTACATCATTTATTAGTTTATCACATAATGAGCCAATATATACCCACATAACTTCGGGTGTTTTTAGAACTTTCCCAAGCGACCACGTCAATGCCCCATATACTCTCATCAAATGTTGCATATCAATCTAATCTATTTTTTTTAGCACCACTTATATCTTATCATTGTGGCCATGAAGAGAGTTGATCACACACTTAAATTTATCACTAATATCAAGATTGTGAGGGTCAAATACAAATAATATAATGTTACACTTTGTGGGAATCCATGAAGTCATGCTAGTGAAATCATAGCTAAATCATGTATGTTATTTTTCTCTAAACGAAACTCTTGGAGTATCACCAAGGGTGATATGATCAAGAAGAGGATGTGGTGTGTGTGAGCATTCAAATTTAGAGAGGAAAGCAGTTCCAAATATTGTTATCCCACTAAAAGACATATCTTCTTGCATGACAATTGTGTTACCAGGTACAATTCTCTCATCGGACCTTGACATCACAATAACAAAGTGATTTGTAGTTGGCTCTAGTAAGTGTTCGATGGATGATGTCTTTCTAGTAGATTGTTGACCTAAAATCTTAACCATAGGCTTGGGATCAAAGCCACTGCCGGTCAAAATGGGTTAGGAAAAAACATTGAATCCATAAATAACTACCAATGGTTTTAGCTTGTTAGGGTACTACCCTAACCCCCTTACTTAAATACTTTATTAATGTATGAGGCCATCTTCCTTGAATAAAGCCCATTAAATAGCTAGTTAATAGTCACTCTGATCCAGATGATTTTGAGAACAACATGAACACATAAATATAACAGAGATACAAAAAGGAAATACACAAAGATATTGCAAGAAACACAGAAATATAGTGAAACCCAACTTCTATTAATGAATAAGAGAGAAAAACAATATAGAACACAAACTGGCAGAATGGGGTA